>JABUOV010000113.1:35000-113556 GCA_025617405.1 Perca schrenkii | reverse complement strand
CAGATTGCAGAGAGCTGTTGAGTATAGTGAGAACCCAAGTACTCACAGACCCAAGAACGTTTTTAAATAATGAAGTTGGTATAATATCTCCTGGGCTCGAGCAAGATTTCATACTGCTAACCAGATCAGTGAGTTCTTGTAGCGAGATTGGAGCAAAATGGTTCATGATTGGTGGCCTGATTGAGTGAGCCGAAAATGAAGTAGTCGAAGGGATAATTCCATTTCTGACATCACTGATTTTCCTTACAAAGAACTTAAGAAAGTCACTGCAATCCTTGTTTTAAAAAATTGTCACTTCAGGAGGTGCGGGACTGACAATATTATTGATGGTTTCAAAAAGGATTTTAGGGTTTTGTTTACTTGATGAAATAAGATTAGCAAAATAAGTTGTTCTTGCCTCCTTAACCATGTTGTTGTATTCAGTTAAGAGGTCCTTGTAATATAGTTGGTGAACATGAAGCTTGGAGGATTTCCACTGTCGTTCCACCCTGCGACAAGTACGCCTGAAACAGCGTATGGACTCACTAAGCCATGGGGATGTGTTGACGGGGGAAACACGACGCATCTGACATGGGGCCACTTTATCCAACACTGATATGCAATTTGTGTTGAATGAATGGACCAGATCATTAATGTCAGCATGATACAATATGTGACATTTCTGCTTAAAAATGTCTAAAAACGACCAGACCTATGTGATATATTTTTATGAGTTGTGTTCTTACACTATCCCAAATGTTTCCACCAAATGTCAAACCCAGAGAAATCTGTTATTTTATTTTCAGACACAGCACGTTTCCTTTAGTCGCCCGTCAGTGGCGTCCTATAACCTTTCACCCTGCAGTTACTCTAACTGGAACGGATCGCAGGTGGATCTGAATGAAGAAACGTTAAAAAAACAAAACTCAACGTATTTCTCTGTGAGGGCCTCGCCCTCAAGGGGAGCCTATGCTTGGAGAAGTAACAGAAGAGGACGTTGAAGGCTGACTATCATCTTTTCTGCCATGGCGAGCCTGCTTCATGTGTCTGTTCATCATCCAAGTCCCCGTTTTATCAGCTGTCATAGGCGAACAGCAGCCGCACTTAATGCACTCAACAAAGCCGACACACATGACACACGTCACTTCCCATGACTTGTTTAAAATGGTTCCATACCTCCGACTTTCCTCTAAACTTATTGGTCAAAGGTAATTCTCCTGTTTGTTTTTTTCTTTACATCCTCAGCTCCATGTTGCACTTAAGCTCCACCATACAGCCCAACAGGCCCAGTGTGATGCGTGCGAGAGGAGGAGACTCTGAAACATGACACTTGTTGCATTTTGTAACTGTAGTCCAACTTGTGTAACTTTTTGGACACATTTGTTACGTTTGGTCTAAATATAGCCCTAATGATAATGATGAAAAAAAATCACAAATGCTTGATCAAGGGCCCAGCCCGGCCTGAGGATAGTGGCGGAAAATAACGGCTCGGGCAGAGAATCTAAACTCTAATCCACTTATTGTGTTATTTTCTGTAGTAAATATGTTGACAATCAAGAGGAGAGGCAGAGTAATCAAAAAAGGACGGAAAACACAGGAAGTAAAACTAGACAAGACAAGACAAAAAAACGGACTATCACAATAAAACAGGAAACAGAAATATACAAAACAGGAAACAGAAATATACACAACGAAATATACACAGTCCACAGAATCAATATACAAAACAGGAAACATACAGAATTATGAAAACAGGCAACAGAAATATAAACAACCCCAACAGGAATGTCCATAACCACAACATACATTGTATTTATAAAATCTTCAGCTGGTTTTGTTTTGACATTGTGAACTTTTCTTCCATCCACCCCTTGAATAGTTCAATATTGGAACCTTGGTGCTCTATAAATACAGCGAACTATTACATTCTTCTTCTTTTCAATGCAGATTTCAACTGTTAAACATTCTAATAAGTCTCCTATTGCAGCTGTCATTCCCTCTACCACATACACAGCCCACGTCTCCTCCAGTCTTCTTCTCCCTGTTCTTATAATTCTGTTCATAACCATCTAGTTCAAAGCCCATACCTTTGTCAGGGTTAATCCATGTTTCTGAAATTGCAATTATGTTAAATGGTTTTGTGAATTGACATGAATATTCCTTAATGTTGAGAAAATTTGCATACAGGCTTTTAATATTAAAATGAATATTTGATAGTTTCCGATCTGTGTCGGTGTAGTTCCTTCATATATAATATACAACATTATATAATCTTTAGATTTACAATACAACATCTGGAACACACACACACACACACACACACACAAACACAAACACACACACACACAGACACAGACAGACAGACACACACATACACAAACACAGACAATCACACACACACACATACACACACACACACACACACACAGAGAGACACACACAGAGACACACACACTGCACAGCAATTACAACTAACTACACCCTGCGCTGCTACTACTATTTTTACAGAAAAAGTCTTAACATTGATAGCATCTTGAATTGGAAGTGATAATAATAATAAGTATCTAGTTTAGTAAGTTAGTTTAGTTGTTGCTGGTGCTGTCAGCGTCTTGTCTTCTGTCTGTAAATGTTAACCTGTATAATGTCTCGACGTTTCCTGTTGCTCTGCCTTTTAAAACCTCTCACCAAAGAAGAAGAACGCCTTTAATCATCCCAAGGGTCAGTATAGTTGCACACAGGCCTGAATTACAAACACGCTCAGGGCCTATACATGCTAAACACACTAATGGAGAGATGTCAGAGTGAAGGGGCTGCCCCTTGGAGAAGCAGCTGAGCAGTTGCCGTTGCAGTTCGGTGTTTTGGCACCTTTCCAGCTACCAGTCCACACTCCGTCCGTAGGGGGACTTGAACCAGCAACTTTCTGGTTGTTAACCCAACTACCTACGGACTGAGCTACTGCCAGCCCAAATGACTACAGTTGAAAATTAGCTGCTGACACATTTACAGAAATGTTTATTAATCTGTGTCATCGTTACATATAAATATATATATTTTAATTGTATAACCTCTTATGGGTTTTTGACACTGGTTACATCACCAGAAACATTTAAACAACCAAACAGCAGTGATTAGCCAATCTCCATTGGCGGGGAACGGGGAGGAAGAAGGAAATTAAAACACTTTTCTGATTGGCTGACATCTAACACCTGTTGGACAGGTTTTTACACAACAGATGTTTGTCCTCGGATCAGACGCACACAGACACCCAGACTGAAGAAGAAGAGAAGAGCAGCTTCATCTCTGCCAGAGTTTCCTCGACACACAAAGGTTTAAAGAGTGTTTAGGGGGACCTGAAGAGTTCAGCAGGTGAGAATCCTAGCAGAGGAATCTGGAAATGTCTGATAATCTGGATCACTTGATCACATTGGGCTATGTCTCTGTTTAACTGGACAGTAGAAAGGTTTCTTCATGCAGATTGGCTGATTCTAAATATCTATATGAAATATTCTGTAGAATGTCTCTCTGAGTTAAATGACAGTGATCTGAAAAAGGTTAGCATGTAAACCTGCAGGAGGCTAAACAGTGTTGATGTACATGAGGTACATCAACACTGTTTAGATTGTAATCTGAGGTCTGTCATCAGTGAAAAATGTAGAGAATGTCAAAACTGGTCAGACAGCATCAGTTAAACTGGCTGAGGTATGTTCAAAACAACCATCTTAAAACTCTGACACACCTTTGGTCTCACTGAATCCTACAGACTGGCTCATCTGTTAAAGCAACACTATGTAACTGTTCCCTCGTCGGTCCCCTACAGGTTGTCTCATTGGAACTATGCGAGTTGTAGTTCCAATCAGACAACCTGTACTCTATAATGCTGACAGACTAAACAATCGGTATGAACCAAATTAAGCATCAGTGTCAGTTCTGGCAGGCGAAGTAGTCAAGACGCCGCTATTGGCCAACTACACGGTCTCATCAGCTGATCTGCAACAGCTGATCTGCATCAGCTGGTCAACTCCCCTCACTGCTAATAGGCTACTGGTATGCTAAAACAGGGCGCCTTACTTAAAGCTGTTTTAGTTGCTCCTAACTGCCCACAGCATTAGTTCACTTCTAATTGCTTGCTGTTTAAGTGCTCTAACTTGTGGCTTATTTTGTCCTAAATGCTTGCGGCTTTAGTCTGCTCCATCTGCTTGCTGCTCGCATCGTGCTACTCCTCCGGGAATAATCACGCTCAGTGACGGAGAAACCTCGAGCTGGCCAGCATGCTTACTGCACACAATTTTTCACGTCTCTGTACTTTGCTTGAGTGGGTAATAGTGCTTACTTTGGCTTTTACTTTATTACGTTTTTCAGCAATTATCTGTACTTTCTACTCCACTACGTTTCTACAACGTTCCGTTGCATTTTCATTAGCTTCTTTGTTCAGTTTTCCCCCTGTCAAAACGTCTTCCTGACTGTCACACATTTGCAGTACGCAAGGCCTTCACCGGCGGCCGTCGAGCTCCCAGTGCCGCTGTTACCAATCCCACTATGGCCACACCAAGACCCGCCCTCCAAGTAAGGGTTAATGCCCGACGAGGTGTCCATTGTCAGGTATTAATGGAGGACAGCGAGGCGTGAAGTCCATTACTACCTGACAATGGACACCTCGAAGGGCATTAACCCGCTTATACCATGGTCACTTGCCAAATAACATATTTTTAAAACATTAGTTCATATTTTAATTAGTTTTACAATCAAAATCTAAAGTTCATCCAAACAATAACTGCGTTTCCCTGGTTACGCCTGACGGTTTGACTAATACCTGGAACCAGGGACGGACTGGGACTAAAAAACAGCCCTGGACTTTGGCTAAGCCTGGCCCAAAGCTATCGGCGCGCGGAAACTCGACAACAACAACAATAACGCCTGGCGCCTGGCATGAGTGTCACAAGACTTTAATTGTGGCTCATCATGATACTATACCATCCAAATTATAGCAATAGCACTGATGTTGACTAGATGTTAGGGTTAGAATCATAATTATATAATATGCTGTTATAACAACATATTATACAATATATTCTGCTGTCTTAAAATTAATTTATTACTTAATAATCTTAATTAATTTATGCATAATTAATCTTACTGCACAAATAATACCACATCTAAATGAAAATACACCATTACAAATGTAACTTCTGTATTCAAAATCTTCAAAGTTTGTAAGCATTAACTGTAACGTTACCAACATTTTTAAAAGTAAAAGCACAACATATTTCTTAATATTAGGTACTGCATGTGACATTTTACAGCTAAAATGTTGAAGTTTAGCTGTTTTAACTACTGTAATCATTAAAAATGTAGCAAGCTGAATATCACTTTCTAACATCATCCCTAGCAAGTAACTCTCTTTCTCCTCTCATGTCCCATACTTACTTGCCCTGTATCTGCCTGAGGAACCAGCTCATCTTTCTGTCCCTCATCACTGGTGGCATGTTGCTGCATAGCTGTCTGGCTCACTTCTTCACTGCTGGGTCTGCTGCTAATATTTAACTGCGAGGTGCTGCTGCTGGCTGTACTGCTACATATTTCAGTTACTTTGCGACATTTAGCGGCTTCAGTATCTAAATTCCTTTATTCTTTCCGTTTTTTACCCGCGGCCGCGTTGTGCAAGTTGTTTGTTTGTTTCTATGCTTCTAACGTCTTTGCTGTTTGTTTCTTCCTTCTCTTCCACTTCTTCTTCTCCTTACTTGGTGGCCACGGCCAGTGCAGCTGCCATCCAACTTAAAGGTGCATTGCTGCCACCTACAGTACTGGAGTGTGAAACAGATTAGTGGGGGGAAAAACAGGTGATGACTGCGTGTGTGGCGGGTGGCGGGCCGGCCCACCGGCCGTCCTGGAGTACCGGCCGTTCTGTGATTCTCCAGATCACACAGATGGCCAGTCCGCCCCTGCCTGGAACAATCATTCCCATCCATCAGGTTCTTATGCAATGCAAACGTTGTTCTCTCCACCAGGAATTAGGAAGGACCTTAGATACGACTTGCCTCCCTTAGCAACCGGAGATATTTATATAGTCTGCTCAGCTGATAGAACCCTTCAATTTAGCTACGAGCCAGAAAGCTAACGCTATGCTAGCAAGATCCAAAGTTAATAAAATGTGGGCCTCATTCACCAATATCTTCCTAAGTTTTCTCTTAAATATGTTCTTAAGAAGGTTTCTAAGAAAAGTTTACGCCGGATTCATGACGTGTTCTTAAACAGCAGATTTGTTCGCACCTGTGTTCTTAGGATTGATGAATCCCACGTCTTCGTAACTGAAAGCGCGTGCCAGTTGTTCCTAATTAGCATAAGAAAACGCCCCAAAAAATGCCCATATAAGGACATGACACTTCCTGTGCACCTCCTGGGAGACAGGTTGTCTGGAGCTTGTCGGAGCCGCGGTGGAGGAAGTACTGAATCTCAGTACTTAAATAAAAGTACAAATAACCAGAGACATATTTACTTTAGTAAAAGTAGAAGATGTCCCCAACCACAAACAAGGCCTGGCTTTTAAGAAAAGTTCCTATCCTAAACATGAAACGGAAATATGTTAGAATCGGAATGCGCTTGGTTTTATTCATGGATGTATTTCATTTTCTTTAAACATGCAAGTAAGCAAATAAAGTGTGTGAAGCAGCGCAGATGGAGAGATGTGAACAGGTCCAGCCAAATAAATAAGATAAGAGGCTTACGCAGCCTGGCGGAGGAGTAAACGACGCTGTGGAGAGAAATAGATAGACCTATAGCAACTTTGATTTAAAAACGGGAATAATAAAAAAACAACAATTTTCACTTTTACCGGAGGCTGTATTACCGAGGGTCAGCGGCGCTGCGCCCGGGCTCTGGAGCACCGGAGACGGCTTGGATCAGCGGTGCCCCATATATACAGTATCTATGGTAACCCATATATACAGTATCTATGGTAACCCATATATACAGTATCTACGGCAACCAAACTTTACTGGTTGAGAGATAACGTTATTCGCTGTGAAACAAAGTCAGTCCAGAGGGCCAGTATAACTCATAAACATAATATAGTATATATATATATATATATATATATATATATATATATATATATATATATATATATATATATATATATATATATACTGTATATATATATATATATTTTATGGAAGAACTTACTTCTTGCAGCCTGTGTGTTTTAGCGCCATCCTGTGTTGTTCAGAAGACGATTTGGAAATAATAAATCTGCATTTCCTTATTGATTTAATGTAGCGCATTCATTTAGAACAGTAAACACTCAGTTTCACCGAACTCCTTTAGTAGGTGTCCTCTATCACTTTTTAATGGACACCCTGCAGCCAATCAGAATCGAGTATTCACCCAGACCATGGTATAATAGCATTTACTGGCCAGGCGTGTATCGCTCCCGTTACTACCGCTGCTCCTGTTACTGTTGCAGCTCCTGATACTCTGCCGGTCATATGTGAAGCGTCTGTTCACATAGGGTTAACATACAACCCGTATATTTATCTTAAAAACACTCCTGGTCCTCCTCTCCCAGTCTTAAACTGTGTAAGCATCCCCTAATGCTGCTGCAGCTGTTCACTGACTCTCTGCTATTTCATGGTGCTCATGAAAGGTCAGGGGACTCCTATGAACAGAGCCATACCACCAAATTTAATTTGTAATTTATTCAACAAATTCCTAAGCATTTTAATTGTTTAATTCATCCACTTGTTCTAATTTTATCACAAGAAGATTGCCAGGTATGGTTTGTCCGGGGAGGATAGTTAGCTCTCCCAGTCTTAAACTGTGTGAGCGCCCCCTAATGCTGCTGCTGCTGTTCACTGACTCTCTGCTTTTTCATGGTGCTCATGAAAGGTCAGGGGACTCCTCTGAACAGAGCCATAACGCCAAATTTAATTCGTAAAATTTCCTAAAGCTTTTTATTGTCTGTGTGTTCTTGACTTTAATGGACCTGACAGAAATTGAGTGTCAGCGTCAGTTCTGGCAGGCCAAGTAGTCAAGATGCCGCTAAACGCTATTGGCCAACAACACGGTCTCATCAGCTGATCTGCATCAGCTGATCTGCATCAGCTGATCTGCATCAGCGCATCAGCTGGTCAACTCCCCTCGCTGCTAATAGGCTATGCTCAAACAGGGCGCCTTACTTAAAGCTGCTTCAGTTTGCTCCCAACTGCTCACAACATTAGTTTGCTTCTAATTGCTCGCTGTTTTAGTGCTCTAACTGCTTGCAGCTTTATTTTGCTCTAACTGCTGCTCGCATCGTGCTACCCACCTCCTCCCCTGCTCAACCTTGTCGTTAGACGTGTTTAATTTAATCAAATACTCAATGTATCGAATCATGGACATGTTGCATCAATAATCGACCGGGCAATAATCAATTATTTCTGTTTACAATTTAATGTCAGCCTAACATCGTTTCTGTTTGCTTATTCTGGTATGTTTTGCTCATTCAGGAGGTGCCATGTGCTCAGTGCTGTAGTTTTATGTATCCAATTTATTTCGTATTAGAGCCCTGCAGAATGTTTAGTTTTTGAAGCTTGAACAGCTATGCATTACATATCCTATGTGGCTTCAATAGAAAAACTGTATTTGATGCATCATGATGCATAAAGATATCAAATCACTGATATGTTTATCGTAATCGAATCTGGTGATCGGTGAGGATTCACACCTATACTTGTTGTGTATAACGTGGCATTTGCATTTCGTTGCTGCTCTGTTCATATGGGGGAATAGTTACCTCTCCCAGTCTTAAACTGTGTGAGCGTCCCCTTATGCGGCTGCTGCTGTCCTCTCTGCTTTTTCATGGTGATCATGAAAAGTCAGGGGACCCAAATTTAATTCATAAAATTTCCTAAAGCTTTTTATTGTCTGTGTGTTCTTGACTTTAATGGACCTGAAAGAACTTAAGTCATTGGATAGAAACCTGTGGTGGAGAGGAGGTCACTGTTATTTGATAGGTGAAATAATCAAGCCTGCATGTACTCAAAAGTATTTCCATATTTCATATGTTCTATAATGTGTTATTATGATCGAGGGAGAAGGTCACAGGAAGGCAAAGAGGCTTCTATGCGTGCGATGGTGACATCTGGTTCAGATGTTTAAGTTGATAATAAATTAGAGTAACTGATTGAGGAACTAAGTGACTAACTGATGGAGTAACAAATGGCCTTTTGAGGGTCTACAGGATGCTTGAGTCTATTAGAGTAGGGGGACCTGTCAGCATTAGGATAATATCATGGATGAGGGTTTCCAGAAGTTTCAGAATCTATAAGACTGTAAGTGATCCGAAGTTCAAGGAGAACACTTTGGTCTGTGCAACAGTGCATGGCTAGGTGTTTTTCCTCATGAGAATCTTGTTCAATATTGAATAAAGCTGCCTATAATCTGAAATCATCGGAGTCGTCATCTTTTAGCATCTCCATCATTCATTTCCAGAGAGTTCCATCTCTCATTATCTATCATGGATAACCCCGAATGAATAGTTCTAGTATATTTCTTGTATTTTTGGTTTGTGTGTGAGTGAGTATGTGTGTTGTGTATGTCCTTGGTAACCTGCTGCTTGTAACAGTCATTTCCCAATTTGGGATTAATAAAGTCCATCTATCTATCTATCTATCTATCTATCTATCTATCTATTGATCTATCTCAAAATACTGAGTGAAGTGTAGAAAGAATGAAGAACGCAAAGTCTGATGACGTCATTCATGTGCATATTAAATAGTCATGTGGATTTACTGATCCAGCGGAGAGGATGGTTTGTTTGATCACAAGATTTTGTCCACATTTAAAGACTTGTGGCAAACTCTAACAGTTAAAACAGTTAGACTACACACTGAGAGCTTTCGTTACACCCTGATTGTGTAAAACACCGCTATTTACAGAGCAGCACTGTGGTTGTTAAACCAGCGCTGTGTAGAAACCACATCATGCAGACAGAGCAGATTGAAATATGGCTTTCTTCATGTTTATGCCCGTTAAGCTGATGAGGAACATTGGACTAACACAGCTACTCCAAAGATTTCTTTGGAAACACGGTTTGTGATGTGGTGACAGCTGGGAATCTCTCGCCTCCAGCACACTGAGAAGACGTGGGAACCCAGAATTATTAACGACTGACAATGGCTGGTCGTCAAGGGCAATCATGCATTGGTTCACAGTCTAATTATATTTTTACAGCCAAAAATGTCCAAATGGCTGGCATTGCTCCTCTTCCATAGCCTAAACCTGCTTGACAGAGAAGTTATTTTCACCTTGCAATAAGGTTGTATCGGGTGTGGTATTATCGGAGAAATTTTATGACTAGTACGAGTAAATGAGCATGGCATCGGACCGATACCCGATACTGGCATCGGTATCGGTGCATCTCTATTCTAAACTGGACTCAGGGTTTGATTATACCAATAATTTGTTCCTCCAGTGAACTATGGCCCAGTTTGTTGACGACTCCAGCCTGGAGGACTGGGAGGAGATTGGCTCTGGGGGTTTTGGACAAATCTACAAAGCCAGGCATCATCAGTGGGGCATTGACGTAGCCATAAAAGTGCTTCTTAAGGACGAGGGGTAAGTGCTTACAAAGGGTTTCCTGTGTATGTTTACATAATTCTGTGTGAATTACTCATAATGCAAACAAACATACACAGGTCTTTGCTGCATGAGATCAAGATGATGCATAAAGCCACCAGCCCGCATGTTATGGCCGTCAGAGGGATGTTCAAGGGTCAAACACCCTTTACTGGCAGGTCAACAAAGCTTGGTGTGGTCATGGAGCTCATGAAGAGAGGATCATTGGCCTCCCTACAGGTAATCAGGGGTGGAACAACTACTTATATCTTTTATTAGAGTAGCAATACTCACTAAAAATACTCATTTAGTTATTTATTTATTTATTTTATTTGAAAGAAAAGGGGGACAATACATATTAATGAACATTTTTACAAATGTAAATATGCCAGATTATAGCCTTAGGCTAATTTCCATCTGCAGACCCCCTGGCAGGTTGGTGTTCCACACAAATTAATGAATACATACAAAGACACTATATGCAGACTATATACAAAGGGACAATGACAAGAACAGTGATCACATCATCCTAAAACAAACAACAACAACAAGAGTGGACAACAAGGGACATATAGAAAACAAGAAAGCATCGACTATAGTGAACAAAACACAAACTGTCCTGATATTACACTGATCCATATTAGACCATTCTATGTTGCACTGACCCACATTACACTGACCCATGTTATACTGACATTTATTGCACTACCCATATTACACTAATAATTGCGTCCCTTTTTATAACACTAACTCTGTGTTAAGTCTGATATATAATGATTAACTAAACATGATCACAAGTCTGTATGTCCCTCAACCACACTTTTAAATGACTCCTAAAGATAGAAAGACTTGTGCTTTCCCTCACTGACAGTGGAATGCTATTCCAGAAACGCACTCCCTGATATGACAGGACGTTCTGTGAGAAGGCGGTCCGCCTAAATGCCAATTCACAATCACCTCTCATAGTGGCTCTAGTCACTCGAGACCCAGCAACACTGCTAGACTTTTGTTTTATAAAATCGCTCAATGGTGGAGGCGCCAGACCATGTATAACCTTATAGATTAGGCAGGCTGATTTAAATAATTTGAAATTAACAAAATTTAAAAACTTATATTTATCTAAAATTTGACAATGGTGATATGACGAAGGTTTCTTGTCTAATATTTTCAATGCTCTTTTGTAGCATACTTCAATTGGCCCAATAGCTGCATGACTCGTATAAGACCAACTTGTGATACAGTACTCACTATGAGCTAGTATCATAGAATGCAGGAATGTAATCGCTGCTATATCCGTTAATGATGTACGAATATGTCTAAAATTCCGTATATTAACATTTACCGTTTTCATACTACAAGTAAAGGTCTTGCAACAATTAAAAAAAACATAGGCCAAATAATATATAATACATTTGTTATCTGAGTTATACCGTTTTATGTTCAAATAGTCATTATTAAAGAAAAGAAGAACATTAATATAACAGCATATTCCAAACCTTTGAATGGTGGTGTAGGCTATATGTGTAGCTCCCTATCTCCACTATTTGTGGATCTGTAACTCTGGAAACAATCTTACAGGAAGCATTGAGGGAAACTCCACCCTGGCCGCTGGTCTTCAGACTGGCTCACCAAGTGGCTCTGGGTATAAACTACCTCCACAGTCTGCCCCGTCCTGTGCTCCACCAGGACCTGAAGCCCCAAAACGTGCTGCTGGACGACGCTCTCAATGCCAAGGTGAGTCCCAGGCTTTGAAGGCAGGCCAGGCCTCATGCTTACGTTATACTATTACAGTAGTTTGCTCACTCTCTGGAGACTAAATGGAGCCTGAAAAACACATATTGTAAACCCAAAAGATACAGACATGGGTTCCCCTTACCCATGTCCTGTTGCAACTTGATAATATACGGTAGTAAATAGTTTTACTGTTTTTGAAGAGCCAATCTCCAGGCCTTAACATTGTACATCAAGATATAAAGCTCAGCGTAAGTTCTTACAGGAAGACTTCATATTATGTTTTCATCGCTCACAATGATCAGCTGTTTCATGGTAACACTTGTCAGTAGTACATCAGATCCAGCTGTGTGGTTGTTAGTAAACCAGCGAGCCTATCACAGCATGACATCCTGCTCTAAATCTACTTTCTCCTCCGCGATTGGCAGTTGTCGTTTCAGGAATAGTGTGCATCCCGCCACCGGTGGTTTCAGCCTCGGGTGTTGTCTGCACTTGGCTGTCGATGGTTCCTCTGCTCTTTCGTCGCCACCACCAATTCAATTCAATTTTATTTATAGTATCAAATCATAACAAGAGTTATCTCGAGACACTTTACAGATAGAGTAGGTCTAGACCACACTCTATAAGTTCCAAAACCCCAACAATTACAGTAATTCCCTCAAGAGCAAGCATTAGCAGTGGAGAGGAAAAACTCCCTTTTAGGAAGAAACCTCGGCAGACCCCAGACTCTTGGTAGGCGGTGTCTGACGGGCCGGTTGGGGGTGTGATGAACAGTGGCGATAATAGTCACATTAAAGATAATGGAACAGTGACTTTGAAGGTCATCGTGGAAGTTCATGTCATAGCAGGGCACATTGTGTCGTACTGAGTAGTGCAGTCTCCTATACCGGATCCTGACTACTCTGTGCGTATGAACATCACAGCAGGGTGTTGCGGGATGTAACGTGGCGCTGCAGAGCACGGGTGGGTGCGGTGGATGTAGTAGGATGCAGCAGGACGCGGCTGGGCATTGCAGGGAATCGCAGAGCAAAGCTCTGCGGAGAAGAAACATAAGGACTCCAGTGTCTGGACTCCATCGGGGGATATGTTTGGGTTTCATTAACCCTTCATGACATTTGGTTTCGTTGGAGTCCAATCTCCAGAGACTCGTACGTTTACATGTTTGTCTGTACAATAAATATGTTCATAATTGCCAGGAAGTCTCTCCTGATTGAAATGCCCCTCTTCATGATTTTGGTTCCAGAACATCCCTTTCTCATTCCTAACTTGTGAGATAGGGACACTTGTTCAGTGGTCCTCATAGTCAGATAGTTATGCCAAAATCACCCTTAAGCGTCTGTATGGGACACAGCGGGCAGAGCAGCAGCTCTACCGCTACGCTCTACAATAATAGTATGAAGAGCTACAATGGTAATGAATAGTATTAAATACCAAAAATCCTTGTAAGGAGGCAGGTTGTGGGGGTGAATGGATCAAACAACACAACACTTTCACCTAGAAGACCGGAGTTCATGTCCTGTTCTTGTCCTGCGTGTCATTTAAACATAAATTTTTACGTACATTTAACACCAAATTGGTCCCAACTCAAAGCGTCAAAAAGTGATGCCAAGAGTCCTGACGCTAAAGCAGATTATTATTGTGTTAGTAAGAACCGCCAAATGAATCGACCAAGTGTCCCTAATTGATGCGCTGGGAGTGAGAATCTTGTGTGCCCGACCTGGCTCCAGAGTCAACTTACTACTGAGCCCCTGGACACGGCTCTCGCTTTGGATATACATGGATTGGATAGTCCTCACCCTATAGTCCTGCAGCACCTCACACAGTATCTCCCGGGGGACCTGGATATATGTCTCCTCCAAATCCACAAAGAACATGTAGACCAAATGGGCAAACTCCCAGGCCCCCTCCAGGATCCTTGCAAGAATGAAGAGCTGGTCCATTGTTCCACCACCAGGACGGACTCTGCATTGTTTCTCTTCAATCTGAGAATCATGAAACCTTGAGACCAAAGCTCCCTGCCGCAGCTTCAGCAATGGAAGCTTTGAACATTGCCCACTTAGGTTCAACGCCCACAACCTTCACAGGGAAGCCAGAAAGTTCCGCACGAGGTGTGAGTTAAAGATCTCTCAAACAGGGGCCTCCTCCAGACCTTCCCAGTTCACCTGTACTACCTGTTTGTCGAGGTCTTTGTCTAACCCTAATAGTCTCATGACGGCCGATGTAAATACCAACCCACAAAGAGAGTTGTGTGAAGCTGATAGTCTTAATTAGCTTTCTAGCAACTCATTTGGCTTGAATGTAATGGACGTTCATTAATATCAAAAAATTACGCACTAAAGCTTTAATGACAGTTAAATGTAATGATAACACATAAAGCTAAATAGTTTCTTAAAGTTTGATAATGAGGCCTGCTATGAAATATGACAGGTTATGTTGTTTAGGTTAATGTCACGTTGTCATAACACAAACATGTCAAACACTGCTAACTTAGCATTAGTGTCATTATTTACTCTTAATTACAACCATCATGAACATTCATAAAGACTCCTTCATGTTCATGTCTCGTTTCTGTTTCTGCACACCCCTTCAAATAAAGTGTTACCAAATAAAGAAACTCTTCTAACTCCTTCCTGTCTTTGCTAATTCTCTCTGCAGCTTACAGATTTTGGCCTTGCCCGGACTTCCTGCAGCATCACACTGTTTTCCAAGGACAATGGACCACGAGGAGGGACGCCTTACTACATGCCACCAGAGGCTTTTAACCCATCATACAGACCTTCCAGAGCCTTTGATATCTACAGGTACAAGAGCATCGAACCAGCACTTGAATAAAAGTGTTTTATTTATCATATAATAAATAATAACTGGAGACGGGATCACTCCAGCTGCCATGCTAACACATGTTCGGTATTGACAGGAAGTCAAAATATCAGTCGCTTAGTCCTTTTAACAGGAGAGGGAATTGTTTTCAGGTAGGAGGGATACTAATATAACTTCATGCACAGATTTCCTTATTGTCATTGAATACCCTCATTCTCACATGAGCATTAATTTACAGATGACAACAAACCCTATATACTAGCCATCAATCAACCAGCGTGTGATTGTTATGATATGAATAATAATCCTGACATGAAACTCTCTCTGTCTGTCTTTTAGTTTTGGGATACTCCTTTGGTCCATTGCCACAGGGAAACAACCATATGAAGGTAGGTGACTGTTGTGTCTTTAGCAGTCCCTCCAGGATTTCACAGCCTTTTTTGAGATTGTTGCGACCCAAAATGCCTTATTTTGCGGGAGCTTTTGTAAAATATTACGAAAAAAAGTTATGTCTTTTGTATTTTGTGGCAATTTATGTTGACCCGTTCTCATTCCTGCTTGGTAAGTGGCTCTCAGAGTCGCGTCCCCTGCTGGGATTGGTTGAAGTTGTGGAAAACTCCAGTTATTGGTCAAATTTGCGGTAAAGTTGCGGTGATTGGTCAAAATTGCGATTCGCACCAAATTCACTGGGATTGATTGAATTTGCATGAATCATTGCGATCACAACATTGCGAAATCCTGGATGGACTGATTTAGAATCTCTCACTGCTCATAACATCTACCTTTATCTTAGAGTTTTTTCATTTGAGTGTTTTGTTTGCATACTTACACGTGGTGCAAGAACGGCAGGACTCTGTAAGTGGAGATGGCGCTGCCTGACAGCAAACGTCACTGTGGTGCTGCCAGTAATATGTGAAATAAATAATTACAGTGCTTTACTTTTCGTATATGTACAAACAGTTCTTCAGGTCTGCATGTCATTTGCTACTGCTACTCAATGCTAGGCCTCATCTAAACACATTGTTTTTACATAACCAGTGGAGGGAGACCGCCCACAGCTGGCTGATATCAAGGGTGATGCTGCCGGGTTGAGAGAGTTGAAAGAACTGATGAAGAGATGCTGGGATCCTAAACCTGAACGAAGGCCTAAAGCCCTTGGTGAGGAAACAACTTCATTTACCTCAACATGGTAAAATAGCTTGTGATACCGGGCTCTAACGTTACATTATTTATGTTGTGTACAACAGAGTGTACAACTGAGACAGAACAACTGTTCAAGATGCACGAACATGAACTCAATAAAGCTGTCTATGAAGTGCTGATGAAACTGGTGAGGAGCAAATCTCTTCATGAATACTCAAGTTACGCTGAGACACTAAAACATTTTGACACAATGCAGCAAATCATTGTTTTTATCATTGTGTAACTGGCTTTTTCTCTTTCTCTTTCCAGGACCAAAAGGGAAGAAAAGGCATGACAGCAGGAAAGAAGGTTCGGAGGGATCAAATCGCTAAGGCTCCAGGTCTGTATTTATAAACCACTATTGCTTGGGTCCAGACCTTTGAATCTGTCTGACACCAAGTTTAATGATTAATCGTCTGGCATTGTGACATAAAGTAGAGGTTTCTTGGTTTAAAAAAAACATTGAGTCAATGACTATCAATCATCCAATCAGCACCATGGACTAACGCTGGTTTTAAGAGTTTTTTGACATTCAAACTTTGTTTTCACTTTCACTCCAGAGGTGCACTGGCAGAAAATCGGTCAAGTTTTACCATCTGGCCCTGTCTGTCTTTACTGTTTACTTTGCTGCATACTCTGGCCAATCACAACCAAGTTAGTTAAAGTTGTGTTTACCCCATAGGCTCCACCATAGCTAAATAGTTTTTAAGCTGAATGACTCATTTCACAAAAATAATTCATACAATTGGGTCCGATAACATTTTGGAAAGTCCAGAAGAGTGGTTATACTTCTGGACCTTTCTACTGCCTTTGACACAGAGAACCACCAGATCCTCATTTCCACCTTCAGGATCTGGGTGTCTCAGGCTCTGCACTCTCTCTGCTCACATCTTACCTCAAAGATGGTTCAGACTTTCAGACTAAATACAAAAAGCTCTGAAAGGATATCTTTGTGTTATAAGAACGGGGAAGTTCCTTTAAGGAACAGCTCAGAGCTGAGTGTGAACATGAGAGAGAGAGAGAGATGGGCTTCAAACCACCTACCTTCCAATTAGTAAGTAACTGTTCTACCACCTGAGCCACAGCTGCCCAAAGTTAGCAGCTAGTATCTCTGCCTGTCTGACTGAAATCTCTCTATTATTATTATTATATATTATTATTGTTATTATTATTATTGTTATTATTATTATTATTATTATTATTATTGTTATTGTTATTATTATTATTATTATTATTATTGTTATTGTTATTGTTATTATTATTATTATTATTATTGTTATTATTGTTATTATTATTATTATTATTATTATTATTATTATTATATTCTCATTGGATGTCACACACATGTTTGGACTCGGCCAGTGTGTGTGTAATGTTTAAAATAACAGAGTGAAAAATGCAATTTATCCTCCTTGGATTAATAAAATATGACTTCTTCATCTTCTAGTGGAGGGGATCCAACAGGCCCTGGGAAGATTGAGTCTGCCTCCTCTGGATCCCTCTCAGGTATGAACAGAAAACAAGAGCTCAAACTCTGCAGGTGCCTCTAATTATTATGCCCTCTTATTCCTGTTCAGAGGAGAGAGTAGGCCTGAGTTAGGAAACACATATACAGAAGTTTTGGATGGAAACATCAAAAATCATTCAAATTTAGATTTGATCCATAGTGATGCTCTGAGTGTTCACCAGCAGGTTTACACTTTTAGCTTTAAGTGAAAACATCTTATCACCTATTAGATGGATTCTAATGAAATGTGGTTCAGACATTAATGTTATTCTGTAATTCTTCTCTACTACTTACTTATTCACACATGATTTTCTTTGTACGCCCCCGTGATGTTTCAGAGAGTAACAAACAATGTGATGAGCAGAAAGGTCTCTGTGCATATTTCACATTGTGTTTTATCATGTGGGAGGAGATTAATGAAACCAGAGCAGATCAGTGATGTCTGTGTCTCTTATTATTTCTACGTTATCTTCCCGTTCCTCTGAGATACCAGTGACCAGTTAGCTAAGATGAGTTTCTCTGTCTCTCTGACAGACTGAGGAACATCATGTCTAACAGCAGTTAGGACTCATGTTGATAGAAAATCATTCTGACTCTGTTTCGTCCTCCAGGGCAAAGAGACGTGATCTGATGAAATGTAAGTCTAGTTTCTCTTTAAATACACAGCTGTATTTAAAGTGTGTGAGTGTGTGTGTGTGTGTGTGTGAGTGTGTGTGTGTGTGTGTGTGTGTATGTGTGTGTCTGTGAGTAGGGGAGAACCTGGATGAATGAAACCGTTTTTAATTAAACGTCATTTACAAAGACATCGTAAAACACTGAAAGCTAATATTTTGTCACTAGCAACCTACATCTGTCCTCTGTCAAATACAGCTGCATTTTCAGCTCTAAACAAAACCATTCAAGTTATTTAAGCAGTAGTCTGATGTGCGTTTTGTTTCAATTGTCCCTCCTGGCCTGGACGAATGAAACAGGCATGGGGGATGAAAGAAACATACAGTTTAAGCTATGTCCACTTCCCACAATTTCAATATTTAGCAACATATCATGAATGGTACTTCAGATAGGTGTTATTTCAGATAGATTGCTGCAGGGCTATACATCTTGGTAAATATCTGTTAACTCATTGCCGTCATCATGAAGCGCGTATCTCGCAGTTATGGAAATGCACTATGCCATTTACATAGCTAGAATAATACACGTTTCCAATTATATAATGTTTCTATAGTACAAAATGTTATTTCACTCTGTTCTGATGTAGGTAGGCCACCGCACATCCGTGAGGCAGCACGGTCGCTCAGTTCTGCCTCACAGCAAGAAGGTTGTGGGTTTGAGTCCAGGTGGTTCCGGGCCTTTCTGTGTCGAGTTTGTTCTCCCCGTGTTTGCGTGGGTTTCCTCCAGGTTCTCTGGTTTCTTCTCACCATAAAGACATGCATACTAGGAATACAATGGAAAATTAGCCGACTGGCTAACACTGGCGCATTTACAGAAATGTTGATTAATGTGACCCACAGGCCGTCAATCTCCATAGGATAAAATGGCAAAACTCGACCCCTTACCTGAAAGCCCCAAATATATTTACATCTTTCTAAAACTGCTTTTCCTTGTCTCATCTGCATAAAATATAGTATAAACACAGATATGTGTGCAATTACTTAGAATACATGGGGTTTACTGCCTGGTCGTTCCGACAGCAACAATTGACATTTAAACCTATTTTGCTCCTAAACTAAAGAACTCTGACATTCCACACTGTAGGACATTTTAAAACACTAATTCATCTGTCATATGACCATGACAACGGTACATGAAACAATAAATACAACCTGTTATTAAAAAAAATGACCGGATTAAACATTTTACATACCAAACTCAAATTGGGTTTGTGGGTCTAACTTTGTAGCAGCATGACGTCATGACGCCAACTCTCCTGGTCTGGTAGATCTTGTGTGCTGTACATGCTGACAAAATTTAACATTTGCAACGTGTGTGGTTTTTGGGATAACTACAATGTTTCATTCGTCCTCCGTTTCAATCGTCCCGGTTGTACCCTGTGTGTGCCTGTGTGCGTGTGTGTGCATGTGTGTGTATGCGTGTGTGTGTGTGTGTGTGTGTGTGTGTGTGTGTGTGTCTGTGTGTGTGTATGTGTGTCTGTGTGTCTGTGTGTCTGTGTGTGTATGTGTGTCTGTGTGTCTGTGTGTGTGTATGTGTGTCTGTGTGTCTGTGTGTGTGTGTGTGTGTCTGTTTGTGTGTGTGTGTCCAGGGGCGTAGCACAAGATCTTGGACCCTAAAATCAAGAAAATCAATCAGATCTTATCTTTCTCTATGAAGGATACATCTGGCTAAACATGGTTTGCTTTAATTTTGATCTAAGCTCACCTTGTCTCAAATCCAAAGAGGAGGCTGAGGGGTCTGTTGCTACTCCACTCCCTGGTGGGACAGTTTCTGAAACCGAGGGCCATGTGTAATGTTGACATGATATGTATCTACCGATGAGCTACCAAGCAACCTATGACACTGATAAACCTATTATTGCTAATTATAGACATAATAGCCTATTGATGTTTCAAATAAGGCTATTATATAATAATGGTGTGTTGTGCACAAACAGCATAGTGTAGTTTATCTATTATACTAGCCTTTACCTCAGATTACATCAGAGGTGGGTAGAGTAGCCAAAAAGTTGTATTCAAGTAAAAGTACTGTTACTTCAGAATATATATATATATATATATATATATATATATATATATATATATATATATACACACATACAGTACAGGCCAAAAGTTTGGACACACCTTCTCATTCAATGAGTTTCCTTTTTATTTTCATGACTATTTACATTGTAGATTCTCACTGAAGACATCAAAACTATGAATGAACACATATGGAATTATGTACTTAACAAAAAAGTGTGAAATAACTGAAAACATTTCTTATATTTTAGATTCCTCAAAGTAGCCACCCTTTGCTTTTTTTGATAACTCTGCAAACCCTTGGTGTTCTCTCAATGAGCTTCATGAGGTAGTCACCTGAAATGGTTTTACCTTCACAGGTGTGCTTTGTCAGGGTTCATTAGTGGAATTATTTCCCTTATTAATAAAAAAGCAAAGGGTGGCTACTTTGAAGCTACTTTGCAGATATTTCAAATTTTTTTGTTAATTACATAATTCCATATGCGTTCATTCATAGTTTTGATGCCTTCAGTGAGAATCTACAATGTAAATAGTCATGAAAATAAAAAGGAAACGCATTGAATGAGAAGGTGTGTCCAAACTTATGGCCTATACTGTATATATATATATATATATATATATATATATATATATATATATATATATTAGGGGGTGGAGCCGAACCCGAATACGGTATTCGGAAAGGCACAAATAACGTGTTTTTTACGAATACTTATTTCGAACAAATACTTTAAAAAATATTTGTATTCGGGAACAAGAAAAACTTTATATCAAAAAGCTGCGTTTCTTCCTGAGACGGCAGTGCATGCCCGGATGAGTGAGTGACGTTCAGGAGTCAGAGGAGGTGACTGACACAGGCTGCTCCACACAGCAACAGAGACGGCTCGGCTGAGCGAAATAACACTTAACTGCATCACTATTTTTGTTGAATAGATTTGTTGTACCTTAACTGGGTTCCGGAGGCAGTTTATAACTTTCGGGAAGCAGAGTTTGATCGGGAGATTATTCCGTTACGCTGCGTTATTGACGTATGCAGACGGGTGCTCTCACGTTCGCTCTGTTTAGTAGCTCTGTTAGCTCGGTCATTTAGACAATAGTCTGTTGACAGAGTAACGTTAACGTTCGGTTAAAAAGGTTAAAAAAATGATTGTGTATTTGTGTCGAATTGTATGCACTTGTGGGAGTTATATGGTACGTTTAAGTTACTCTGTCTTTTGCAGACAGCAAAATGTAGGCTACAGGCTAGGCTAGTTAACCTTAGCATAGCTACCCGTCACTCATTAACTTAGCTGAAACTCCCCACATGGATTTGGGCAACCAAATAGAAATAGAGTGTGGCTGCTGCTGAGCCATCTCTTGGTCCTCCACCAGCCAAAAAAACTTGTTCTGTGTGGAAGCATTTTACAGTCAGTGCTGCAGATAAAACCAAAGTGATATGTAATGTGTGCAAAAGTCAAATAAGCAGAGGCAGAGATATCAAACATCTGTCAACATCTGCTATGCATAATCACATGCACTTAAAGCATCCTCTCCTCCTGGTACTGTCTGCCAACCCCCCCACAAGCACAAATCCCCCCCACCAGCACCAAAACATCATCACAGCCATGTTCTGCCCCTGCAAGTCAGTTTCAATCACCTATATTAGCTGGCATAATTATTATAATGGATATAATTAAAGAATACTTACACTTTAACGTAAATTAGAAGTGTAATGCAAAAAAACTGGAATTTTACGCCTATTTTGAATTTTACTCGACTACAAATACAAATACAAATACAAATACTTTTCCCCCCTCAACAAATACAAATACAGATACAAATACCGGCTGCTTTGCACACCCCTAATATATATATATATATATATATATATATATATATATATAAAATATAAGGTAACCATGCTTTCATTATGAGGCCAGAGGCCTGGACTACGAAGCAAGATTTGGGGTAAGCAATTAACTTCAGGTTCACCAGGGTTTTCTATCATGAAGGTGGATCACTTGATCGGGTTCAATCACCGTGGTAACTTATGCTGAACACCTAACCTGGTGGGGAGCAGGTTAAGTTGGAGATCAGAGATCAACCGGTGTTAAAGCTCCGCCTACTGACCAATCAATAATCAATTGATAACGGCGTCACCATTCTTAAAAGATCAGGAGGAGCTCGGTGGACAAAGAGAGAGAGAGAGAGAGAGAGAGAGAGGTGCGCTCATAAAAGTTTAAACATTTAGAGACCAACAACCTGTTAGCATTCCCTGATGGGTATTTTTATGAAATATATAGATTACATATCGGCTATTTGTCGGCTTCTTGAGCCGTGTGTTGCCAATGCACACATCGGTTTGAATTATGTTTTTATTTTTTATTTGCTCTCATGATCGCTTCCCACTGCCAGGATTGCAACTGCAATAATAGGCTAAAGCAATGACAGTTGATGGAAAGCACAAGTGTAATTATGGTCAGATCTTGGTCCTGACTGATGGGGAAGTGATAATGATAAGAGTTGTGATTTACACTCGTGATCTACAGCGTCTGCTATTTTTTTTTCAGCTTTTCTTCCCTTTTTAGGATGCAGCGAATGTATTGCGTTTTCTCTGTAAAACCGTGTCTGTGTTCTTCATATTTATGTAGAATTATAGTTTGCTCTTCTTATGTAAAACATGCAGCTCTGAACATGTGCTGCTGAATTGGGGAAACCCTGGGTTGATTGAACTAGTTGTTAACCAGCGTCGTGACACAGTTTATGCAGGGCCGTGATTGTTAGGTTAGGTGAAGCCGGGGAACTAAAAGAAATCCAGGACATGTTGATCTGGCCTCTGGGGTGTTCCTCCTTGTCTGTGTCTGCATTGCCGACGGTTGATTCTGACATTTTTGTTTTGCTACGACTGTAAAGCTAACCCGTCCCACCGCTGAGTTTGAGTATGGTCACGTGACGAAACTGCACAACTACATGTGATTGGTGAAACACAGTCACGTGGTAGAGCCTTTAGCGGAAGTCTCTCTCTGTCAAAATAAAACATTAAAATGAGGCGTACGCGGGGGGGATAAAAACAATGACCCGTAGAATACCAAAGAAAAGTAACAAGCTCATTGTAGCCTAATATAGCGGAGTAAGAGTACAGTTTCTTCTTCACAAATCTACTCAAGTAAAAGTAAAAAGTATAGTGATTTAAAACTACTCCTAGAAGTATTATTTTTTCAAAAACTTACTCAAGTAAATATAACGGAGTAAATGTAACTCGTTACTACCCATCTCAGATTACATGTATAACCAAATTATCCTTTGAAAGTTTATGTTCTGCTCTTTCAATGGGTTGTCTCAGTCCGTTTTTAGCGCTAACAGTAGCGGAGATATTCAAGCAGTTTAGCAACATGGATTTGGTTTTCTAGTTTGTGCTCACCTTTCTTTTGTTTTCTCTCCTTCTCCTGTCTTTCCTTTCTTTTCTGGTAGCCTGATTTGGCTTTCTTTGAAAAAGACAGTAGGCTTGTTCGAGATGAACTGCTCCTCATATGTAAAGTAAACGAGAGCAAGCAGCACTGTGGTCCGATTCTGATTTAATAAAATGTTATCAGACCCATATATCAGCTCCTACACAGTCTCCAGCTGTTTTTATTATGACAGAGTAGCTGTCAAAATGCTCTACATGCGATCTGTTGCTGATTTTAATTAACAACAGACTGTAGATGATCTGTAATCTGAACAGATTTAGTCTCTCTGACTTCTAAACATAACTATCAGCCACACAACATGTGTTCTGTACAGAATAAGCCTTTAAATTAGACACATAGCAAAACTATGAAAACTTTATATAAATGTCCACGCTCCACCAGATGCTCAACTGAACTAACATAAACAAAATGCGTGCAGATGGACTAATGAATCATTTGTGTGTGTGTTTCTGTATTTGTGTGTGTGTGTGTGTGTGTCAGTGAGTGTGTGTTTCTCTATTTGTGTGTGTGTATGTGTGTGTGTGAGTGAGTGTGTGTTTCTCTATTTGTGTGTGTGTGTGTGTTTCTCTATTTGTGTGTGTGTGTGAGTGTGTGTGTGTGTGTGTGTCTGTGTGTGTGTGTGTGTGTCTGCCCCCCTCTAACCCTCCTGTAGATCTGCCCACTGATTAATGATGACATCGTTATTAATCATTATTAAATTATGAATTAATAGTTAATTTACTGTTGACTAACAAAATGATAATTAATAGTTAAAATTATTATAAATGTATCAATAAACATTGTTTAGATGTCATTATAAAGTTGTATCTGACAATTAATGAGTTGTTAACGGTTGATAAAGCATGTTTATAATCTATATACCAGTTATTAATTATTAAATACCGTTAACTGAATAATAATGATTAACTAAAGATTAACTAATAATGTTATTAATAACTGCAGCTGTGTTGCGTCTCCTTCTCTCCGTCAGATTCCTGTGAACTCACACTGGACACAAACACAGTGAACAGAAACCTCAAACTGTCTGACAACAACAGGAAGGTGACATTAGTGTGGGAGGAGGATCAGTCATATCCTGATCATCCAGACAGGTTTGATTTCTGGCCTCAGCTGCTGTGTAGAGATGGTCTGACTGGTCGCTGTTACTGGGAGGTAGAGATGAGAGGAGATGTCTAATATATCAGTGAGTTACAGAGGAATCAGCAGGAGAAGAGACAGAGATGACTGTATGTTTGGATGTAATGATCAGTCCTGGAGTCTGATCTGCTCTGATGATGGTTACTCTGTCTGGCACAATAAGAGAGAAACATCCACCTCCTCCTCCTCTGTCTCTGGTAGAGTAGCAGTGTATGTGGACTGTCCTGCTGGCTCTCTGTCCTTCTACACAGTCTCCTCTGACTCACTGATCCACCTCCACACCTTCAACACCACATTCACTCAGCCTCTCTATCCTGGGTTTGGGTTCTGGTCTGGTGCCTCAGTGTCTCTGTGTCATCTGTAGGAGGAAACAACTTCCTGTCCTGTGTGTTAAATGTTGGGGGAGGACGAAGGCTTCACTTTGTCTAACTGATTGTGTCTTTAATGTGCTTCTTCTTCTTTAGTAATGTTGAAATGATCTCCTCAGGGATGAAAACTAGTTGTGTATAAACTGCGTTGACTTTGATTTTCATTGTAATCATGTTTTATTGATGCAGCTTCAGCTGTTAGTGATTCATGTCAATAAAGGTTTAAAGATTAAAAAGACTCGATGAGTTCAACATGTTTTAACAAATGTAAATCTGTTCAGTTTTCAAAGTTTGCTAAAAGAAAGATTATGCTATTTATTATTTCTTCTGACTCAAATTCATTGGCTTTGGCTCATTTTCTGTGAAGAACATAAAAAATAACTTTTTTGTTTAATGACTGCACATGTGTGTGTGTGTGTGTCTGTGTCTGCATGTTTGCGCATGTGTGTGTATGTGTGTGTGTGTCTGTGTGTGTGTGTGTGCATGGTGCTAAAACAGTATCATAAGTATTTGTAACTCGTGAAACACAATTACAGAATTACAGAACACAATTACAGATAACAGTTACAGATAACAGTACAGATAACAGTACAAATAACAGTCACGGACACAGATACTCCTTTATAGATATAAAGGAGTATCTGTGTCCGTGACTGTTATTTGTAACTCATATTTCATCATTTGTAAATCAACTTAGTATTTTTCAATGGACATATATTTGTAAAACTCCTTCTATGTTGACCTTTGACCTGAACACAGACATGCTGAATAAGAAAAGTCAGCAACGTCTCTTCTGTCTGAGAAAGTTAGCCAAGTTTCAAGTAGACAGATCTTTGATGACATTGTTTTATAAATCTTTTATTGAGTCCGTTTTTACTTTTTCATGTATTTGCTGGTATGCTTCTCTTAGTTTAAAACAGAAGAACACATTAGCCATGGTAAATAAAGTTAGCAGCAAAATTATTGGGATTCCACAGGTAAAACTAAATGAACTGCATAGTAGACATGTACTGAAAAAGGCGGAATCCATCATGTCTTGTAGTTCTCATCCCCTGCATGCAGAATTTAAGCTGTTGCCTTCCGGTTCCCGACTTAGTCAGCCATACACCAAAACAAATAGATATAAATTCTCCTTTGTACCCTTTGCTATCTCTTTGATAAATTCTGAAAAAAAGAGTTAACATATGCATTGAACTAAAATCTACATTTATATGTTAGGGGTATTAATATATAAATTTGTCGGATGTGTATTGCAAAATGTAATGATGTTGAATGTGGTTTTGTTGTCATGTATTGTTTGTGTACTACTTTGCTACTGCAGCACAACCAATTGCCCCTCGGGGACAAATAAAGGTCTTGAACTTGAACTATGAGTGTGGATACTTGTGTGGACAGTTTTTCCACGCCGTTTGTGGTCAGAAGATATTCACAACTCAGGTGACAATCCCAGCACTCTCCAGTAGATGGCGGTAATGTAACTCTTATGGATTCCAACCGCTGTTAAAATAAATGACAGCTGTGAAGAAGCCTAGCTACACCGTTCGCAAAATCTACTTGATGTTTCTCCATAGATATATGTTCCTCCAGCTAAGATGACATTATTATTACTTTGTCTTCAGATACATTTTTTTCAACATCATTGTTGTAGTGCATTTACAATTCACTTTGTGTTGTTATGGTGACAGTTTGCTACTTTTTAGAGTGTGCTAACATTCACGTTCTTGTACAGCTTGAACAGCGATGCTAACTTAGCTAGCTAGCTAGCTCGTTAAAGTCAGGCTTGTAACATGGTCTTGCTTGGTCTTTGTATGGCAGTCTGAAATATTAAGTGCTAAGTTATGTTAGTGTTGCTATTATTTAGTACAGTTGATCATATTGTGTTTTATGTTTCACGATTACTCCCGATTATTCATTGCTGTTAACAGGGTGGCCAAGTGTGTGCTGGTTTGTAGCTAGCTATATTATAGCTGACGTGACAGTTAATAAGTATGATTAGGGCTGGGATGATTCGTCAACGTAGTCGACGTCATCGATTACATAAATGCGTCGACACAAATAATTTGCGTTGATTCATCGCAAAATAAATAAATAAAACTTCATGCAAATTAATTCATGTAATGCGTAACTAATTTAATGTGGAACTACTGTTAGATACATGGGTTCTAGGGACACCTGATCTGTAGCCCCACCTTAGCTCTGAACACAGCTATGGCGCTGAAGCTAGCCCATATCTATGAAGCTAGCCGAGCTCAGGGCCGAGATCCTCCGCCCCATGCTCCGCCAACGTGGAGATTTTTGTCAGGTTTACCGACGGTTCAGTGAAAGGACGAGCATGGCGAGTGGTGCCTACCCACAAGAGTTCCCCGCCAGCCTCTTTAAGATCGCAAGTTTGGCAAAACTTCGAGACTGTACGGCTGCAGCTTGGAGCCTCCCGTGTCACGTCCTCTCGTCTCATTCCGTCCCCCCCTCGAAAACTTCGGTGTTCCAGTAGTAGACTACAGGTGAGAGAGTGGTGGATAAGATGAGGACTGTTAGGTCCAGTAGTAGACTACAGGTGAGAGAGTGGTGGATAAGATGAGGACTGTTAGGTCCAGTAGTAGACTACAGGTGAGAGAGTGGTGGATAAGATGAGGACTGTTAGGTCCAGTAGTAGACTACAGGTGAGAGAGTCGTGGATAAGATGAGGACTGTTAGGTCCAGTAGTAGACTACAGGTGAGAGAGTGGTGGATAAGACCAGGACTGTTAGGTCCAGTAGTAGACTACAGGTGAGAGAGTCGTGGATAAGATGAAGACTGTTAGGTCCAGTAGTAGACTACAGGTGAGAGAGTGGTGGATAAGATGAGGACTGTAAGGTCCAGTAGTAGACTACAGGTGAGAGAGTGGTGGATAAGATGAGGACTGTTAGGTCCAGTAGTAGACTACAGGTGAGAGAGTGGTGGATAAGATGAGGACTGTAAGGTCCAGTAGTAGACTACAGGTGAGAGAGTGGTGGATAAGATGAGGACTGTTAGGTCCAGTAGTAGACTACAGGTGAGAGAGTGGTGGATAAGATGAGGACTGTAAGGTCCAGTAGTAGACTACAGGTGAGAGAGTGGTGGATAAGATGAGGACTGTTAGGTCCAGTAGTAGACTACAGGTGAGAGAGTCGTGGATAAGATGAGGACTGTTAGGTCCAGTAGTAGACTACAGTTGAGAGAGTGGTGGATAAGATGAGGACTGTTAGGTCCAGTAGTAGACTACAGGTGAGAGAGTGGTGGATAAGACCAGGGGCCTCATTTATAAAACTGTGCGTAGATTCTATTCTGAAAGATTTCGTGCGCAAAAAAGTCTGAATTTTCGTACGCAAAAACAATATTCTGATTTATAACACCTTGCGGTGCACACTGGTACGCACTCTTCTCGTTATAAATACGGACGTGCGTTACCTTATGCGGTCTTGCACGAGCCTCACGCTCCTCCCAAGGTCGTCCCATTTTTGTCCTAATAAGGTCCATGTTAATCAATCAATGAATATTCCAGCCTTGAAAGGAGCCCTTGATCACCAATCACGAAACGGAAAAATGGGGGAAAAACACGATTCAGTGATTGTGAGATCGATGTGCTCCTAACAGATATCTACCTATTCGGAACTATGATAACAGGTCTTTTGCTGATTGGCTCAGGCATTGCCCTGGTTTATCGAGAAATTAAAGTGAAGACGGGAACAGAGCAAAATGCCAGGCTGCCCGTCATGGTTGAAGCTGTGGGCAGAGCTGTCGGAACTCAAATTGTGACTCTGAACTCCATGAGCCACAAATTGGATACTGTGATTATCATGGGCCCAAAACTGGATACCATCTTGGGGAGACAGTCAGCTCTGGACAAGTTGGACAAGTTGGACGAGATCTTGGGGAAACTCACGGCTTTGGCAAGGAAATTTGATCGTTACGGAGACCAGAGGGGACATTTCAGAGAAGTCGGGAGTGACTAATCTGCCGGCTCCTCGCCCCAAGACAAAACAAATTCCAACCTTATCTTTTCGGCTCCCGAACAGCGCTGGCCTTGGCCAAGGCCGGTGTTGGATACTCACTCCCCTCGGAGCTCTACAGCGAGTCACACTCTTCATTTCCCCTACCCGACTCCCACTGACACCTGTTGATTGTTGACTCGTACTGGGTCCTGTTTCAAGGCTGACTCCATGGCAACTGGCTGTGTATCGCAATGACAATCGTGCGGACTGAGTAAACCTGATTACGGGGGCCAGACGTAGCTTGACTAATCAGGCCTACACATACACGAACTTTGACATACATACAGATTTGCAACTACACCCCACCCCCCTACCCAGCGCCTTCACCGCTTCTTCCCCCCAGTCAGGCGGGCAGGTCTGGGCCAGCGCCTTTGTTTGGCTGCAGGACCAGATGTCTGTTTGCCTGTCCTGGACTACCTCTACTCCATCACCCCCCCCATCCCAATGCACCCAAGATCCCACCCCTACTGCGTGTCCTGTTATAATGTTATGTTGTGTTATGTGCAGCAGTGCAAATGTACTGTTATGTGGTGTTATGTGCAGCAGTGCAAATGTACTGACTGTGTGCTTATGTGCTGAGGTGTTTTTTTCCTGTTCCCACACTGTTCTTATTTTTATGAGGATAGTCTGAAAACGGCTTTTTTTATTCCCTCTCCTCTCCCAATGTCATGCTGTATCTGTTGCGAGGGTTAGGAGAGAGTTGTGATGGCGCCGCATATGGCGACTCGGTGTGTTTGTGTATGTTGCTTTAATGATTTTGATGCGATGTGCACTTACGATACCAAGACACATCCCTCGTGTGTGTAAACATACTTGGCAATAAAGCTTTTCTGATTCTGATTCTGATTCTGATTCTGAACAGAGGTAGAAAGTCGAAACAAAATCCTGTTTGGAAGCCGTAACCTGTGTGTAGTGTTCATATTGTTGTTACACAGCCTTAATACTTAACAGATTTATCTAAATTACCAATGATATACATCATTTATGGTTCATATTTGCCATTTACCCCTGTGAGATCACATTTATGATCATATGATCATTTTCGTTTTTTGTGAGAAAGGAAAATCAATTATTAAAAAGGTAAAAAATAGAAACAAGATTTCCTCCACTGCATTGTGTGGCAGGATCCCCAGCCTCTCCCCGTTGCTAGCAGCCCCTCGCCGGGCACCGCGACCGGCTCTGGGTCGGTTTACCAAGAACGGGATTGTTGGGTTCAGGAAAACAAAAACTGGGTTAGGTTCGGAAAACGTGCATACCATCGGAGTTCACCAAAACGCAGTCTACAAAACCTTGGGAGCATTCCGCACAATCACACGTGTGGTCAAAAGTTTGCGGAAAACTGGGAACATTTTTACGCATGGAAATTCTTTATAAATCCCGACTATTGCGAGGAATGTTGCGACGACAAATTTCACCCTGCATCACGCAACTTTTTCTTGCGTAACAGGTTTTATAAATGAGGCCCCAGGACTGTCAGGTCCAGTAGTAGACTACAGGTGAGAGAGTGGTGGATAAGACCAGGACTGTCAGGTCCAGTAGTAGACTACAGGTGAGAGAGTGGTGGATAAGACCAGGACTGTCAGGTCCAGTAGCAGACTACAGGTGAGAGAGTGGTGGATAAGACCAGGACTGTCAGGTCCAGTAGTAGACTACAGGTGAGAGAGTGGTGGATAAGACCAGGACTGTTGTCATGATCCAGCTGGGACTTATGGCCTTTGTGCCACTCTGGTGGCCTTTTTGTGTGTTTTGTGGTGTTTTGTGCTTTGTACTTTGTTCCATTTCTGTCTTATTGTGGTAGTCTTGTTTGTCTGTTTTGCTCTGTTCCCCGTTTTATTTTGAAGGTCTGGTTTTCTGTCTTGTCTGGTTTTACTTCCTGTCTTTTGGTTTTCCCGCCCTTGTGATTGTCTGATTTGTTTCACCTGTTGTGCCTTCTGTTCCTTGTTAGTCCTCGTTACCCTGTGTATTTAGTCTCTCTGTTTCCCTTGTCTCTTGTCGGGTCGTCATTCCCTGTTTCCCTGTGTGTCCTGGTCTTTGTCAGTTGTGTGAGTACAAATAAAGACTTTGTTCTGAAAAGTCGCCGGAAGAGTCTTGGATTTGGGTCCACCTGCTGCAATCGTGACAGTACGACCCGACCAAAGAATGGACCCAGCAGACTCTAAATTCAACATGGAGGAGCTAAGCCAGGTGGAGTACAACCCTGTGCAGGCTTAAAGCAGAACTCGTGAGATCCACGGATTTGCAGCGCCAGCATGCCATTTGTTCCCTGATGAAACGGGCCGTTTCATCAAAGCCCTGGCTGATGGAAGTACCGGGAATGGCTGCGTTAGCCGGTGAGCTCGCTAAGCTGGACAGGAATCTGCAGTCCCTCCTTGTTCCCTTCAGTGACTCTGTTTGTGAGGCCGCTAGCCTCCAGACTGACCCTGTCCCTGCATCTACTGGCTTCAGGCCTGTGTGCCAGGGTCTGCTTCACCTGAGAGAGAGTGGTGGATAAGACGAGGACTGTGTGTCGGCGTTGTTCAGCTGTTGTTGGGTATGTGAGTGGAAATACATCTAACATGATAACACATATCTTACACCATCACCCAGATGTGCCAATCACTGGAGCGAGACAAAAAAAACTCTCCAACTTCTCCTCCCTACAGGGCTTAACCAGCCTTTAGATACAAATAATTTAAGATAAATTAAAGAGAGAAGAGCTTGGATGTTAAAAAAGCAAATACAGGTTAATCTCTCATACACTACTCTTTCTGCACTTGCTCTGTTTACTTTAAGTTATTATTTTTGTATTCCTCCTGAAGGTGACTTTATTTTGCTGTTGGATTGATAGTCTACATCTGGCTTCAGGTTGCACTACAAATTCATTTTACTTCAACAGTGCAGTGTTAAACTATTTTAATAAATAGAGATTTGAACCTTATTGAAATTTGTTTTGTGTAAATTGTTAACAATTGAGCAATGGGAAATTAATCGCTAATTGAAAAATTAATTGTGAGATTAATCGAAAAATTAATCGTTTAGATTAATCGAAAAATTAATCGTTAGATTAATCGATTAAAAATTAATCGTTAGATTAGTCGACTGATTGAAAAAATAATGGCTGGATTAATCGTTTAAAAAATAATAATTTGGGACAGCCCTAACAGACACACACACACGCACACGCACACATAAACACAGACACACACATACAGACACACACACACACACACACACACACACACACACTCAGAAGCACAAACACACACACACACACACACACACACCCCATTGCAGCCCTAACTGGATGTAAACTGGGTGTAGTTTGCTCGTGGGCACTAGGGCAGCGCTGCAGGACTCACTTGATGTCATCGCGGTAGACCCGCGAGATCAGCACCTCCCCCTTGTGGTTGTAGATGAAGAGTCCTCCAATCATAGCGCTGCGTTAGTCACAGCTGATCACAACCACCAGTCACTGCAGAACACACACACACACACACACACAGAATCAGCTCCATTTAAACCTGTTCTCCTCAACATTTTACTTTCTCTATCAGAAATTTGGGTTTCTTTCAACCAAAGAGCCCCAAAAACCTGGTTGGTCCCATATAATCCTCTACACAGCTAGAATACAGCATGGAGACCCTTTAGACAGCAGCTGGGAATTTAAATTAGCATTTCCCGTGGCAGGATTAATAAAATATGTCTTATTTTATTGTATATACACAATATATACAGTACAATATATACATTCTAAATATGTCTTATCTTATATACACACAATATATACAGTACTATAAATACATTCTAAATATGTCTTATCTTATCGTATATACACAATAAATACAGTACTATACATAGAAAATTTGCAATATAAATGAAAAATATAAAATGAAAGTAAAGAAAGTGTTAAGAGGTTATATATAAGAGACCCAACACTAAACTCCTTTTCATCTGGTTCTGTGATGCCACTCCAGAGTCAATGTAAAAACATTCACATTTAACGTGATAATGTTGCCTTCATCCCGTCACTACACACACCAGACCTAAGGGCATTTTTACAATTAATTTTCCGTCTGGTTTTATTTACTAAAAAAGCTTGTAAAACATCAACCCTGTTGTGCACAGACAATTGACAAACCTCTTTTTTTTCAAGACAAATTGGACTGGCAGCATATTTGTGTTGCATTGATGTCACCTGAATGTATAATAAGTTATGGGACCATAAAGACAAATGAAAAAATAAAACGGAAATTGAATCACTAAAATATTTATTGAAATCACACACAAATAAATAAAAGCTAAGCTTTTTTCCTCTGGAAAACAGTTTGTTCATGTCTTTGGAGTCCTGGAGCTCAGGAATAAACATGACAACTTATACAGAACCAAATGTATTTACATTTTTCCAAAAAAAGTCCAGGTGTTTTTGGCCTCATGATATTTACTGGTGCCAAGCCTCAAAACAATCAGCAATCACACAGAGGGCCACATCACAGGCTTTGCATTTCCAGGGGGTGGCCTGTTTGACCTGCCTTGTCTGCTTGCAGTTCACACATTTCCTTCTACCATAGGAGGCCTTCTTGCTGGCTTCAGTTTGCTCTGATGTTGGCACAGGTACGTGGTCACTTTGTTGCTGGGTGGGGGGGACAGCAACTGTAACACCACAGAGTTGGGCTGTCAGCTCCTCCAGAAAAGCCCTGTGGGTCATGGGCTGTTGCTGCTTCTCTGCACAAACTTCCTTGTGAAGTAAGTAGCTGTTGGTCGCAGCAATGTCCAGAAAATGGAAAAACAATGTCCTGTACCATCTCATAGTCTTATCGTGAACTGAGTAATATTGGATGAGTTGATCAGAAAGATCAACACCTCCCATATTCTTGTTGTATTCGGTGACCAGGGTTGGGCATGGAATGGATTTGGTGTTCCAGCCTTCATCCTGAGTTCTTAACCTTCTCTGAACTGTGTTGCCAGAGTAGGCCGGGTGAATTGTGGAGCAGACAGAGACTTCCCGAGTGTCCATCCACTTTACAAAAACCAGAGGGCCCTCACGGATCCACCTGATGGTGCCCCTAGGATCCTTTTTGGTCATGGCATTTGTGGTTGTGCGGGGGCATCCTCGTCTGTTGTCCCTGAAAGGTTCTGCCGTGGGTGATAAAATGCTCTGCATGCATGTCTGATGTCATCTAAAAGGGGCTTCAGACGAAAGAGCCGGTCATAAGCTGGTGTCCCTCTCTTCCGGTCGTTGTGGACATCTTCATCAGGGTCACTCATGTGGATGTTCCATGAAATGACCTGATACCTGTCCCATACCATCACTGAGTGGGGAAACTGTTGGCTGAAAATGGTATTTGTCCTCCAGTAGTCCCGGATCAGTCTCACCAGTGCAAAAAAGAATGTCAGTCCTAAATATTTGAAAAATTCTTCAACAGTGAAGTTTTTCCAGGAATATTTTTTGCCACTGGCAATGTTTTTTGCAGCGTTTGTGTTTGTGTTATTACACAAAGTGGTTGCTGCACTGTCACTGACAAAAAGTTTGAAAAGGTCCAATGGTGTGTATATGGATGTGGGGCTGATGTCCTGGCTTTCTTGTTGGGACGAACCTTTTGGGCACTGGAGGGATGTCTGGCTGACTCTCACTGTTCCATGATGGAGTTGGGGCTGCTGGCTGTGGTGATCTAGATCTTGACCTAGTGGATTGAGGACTCTGTTGACCCCTCAAGCTGCCAGATCTGGATCTGGATCTGGATCTGGATCTGGATCTAGATCTGGACCTTGACCACGCTCTCCCTCGTGACCTTGACTGAAGCCGTCCATGACTTATTCCTGGCAGCTGCTGGGATGCTGCAGCAGAAGTGGAAGGCTGGGATGCTGTAGCAGAAGTGGAAGGCTGGGATGCTGCAGCAGAAGTGGAAGGCTGGGATGCTGCAGCAGAAGTGGAAGGCTGGGATGCTGCAGCAGAAGTGGAAGGCTGGGATGCTGTAGCAGAAGTGGAAGGCTGGGATGCTGCAGCAGAAGTGGAAGGCTGGGATGCTGTAGCAGAAGTGGAAGGCTGGGATGCTGTAGCAGAAGTGGAAGGCTGGGATGCTGTAGCAGAAGTGGAAGGCTGGGATGCTGTAGCAGAAGTGGAAGGCTGGGATGCTGCAGCAGAAGTGGAAGGCTGGGATGCTGCAGCAGAAGTGGAAGGCTGGGATGCTGTAGCGGAAGTGGAAGGCTGGGATGCTGTAGCGGAAGTGGAAGGCTGGGATGCTGTAGCGGAAGTGGAAGGCTGGGATGCTGTAGCAGAAGTGGAAGGCTGGGATGCTGCAGCGGAAGTGGAAGGGCCCTCCTCAGTGGAAGAATGGGAGCTTTCCTGTCTGGCTTGGGTGGGTGGGCTGGTGTCTTCTTCATTGTCACGACTGTAAAACAAATAAATAAAGCAAAATATTAGATCATACATATCAGATCAATGAGTGTTTTTGTATTTTATTTCTCACATAAGATAACAATGGCTGAGATTGTTACTGTACCCCCAACCCACCACAACTAAAAGGTGAGCAGTGTTGAAAGCCCTACCCCCACTACAACATCCTTGAGACATTCTCTCCACAGCTAAAAGGTGAGAAGTGTTGAAAGCCCTACCCCCCACTACAACATCCTTGGTAACACTTTATTTGAAGGGGTGTGCAGAAGACTGACATGAAACCAGTCTTCACCAGAGTCTTTATCAATGTTCATGTCTGTTGTCATTAAGAGTCATTTGATAAATTATGACACTTTTAATGCTAAGTTAGCATGCTTTGAAATGTTTGTTATGACAACTTGACATTAACCTAAACAACATAACCTGTCATAAATATGTCATAGCAGGACTCATTTTAAAACTTTTAAAAAATTTGTAGCTTTATGTGTTAACATTACATTAAACTGTAATTAAAGCTTTAGTGCGTAACTTTTTGATACTAATGAACGTCCGTTACATCCAAGCCATTGCCAAATTATTTGCTAGAAAGCTAACCTTGACACACAGGTGAACTGGGAACATCTGGAGGAGGCCCCTGTTTGAGAGATCTTTAACTCACACCTCCGACGGACCTTTCTGGATCTTCCCTGTGAATTGAACTTAAGTGGGTAATGTTCAAAGCTTCCATTGCTGAAGCTGCAGCGGGGAGCTTTGGTCTCAAGGTTATAGGATTCTCAGATTGAAGAGAAGTTCTCAATGCTTTGGTTTACATGCAGGGGCCCTCTTTATGCTATTTTGTGATATGGTTTGGTGATATGTTGATCCTTGTTAGTGGTATGAAAATAGCGATTTGTTTTTATTTTCCAAGTGCCCCGAATACTAGCATTGTAAGCTAATCATTTGTTCGCACTAGCTTGTTTCAAACTACAAACACATTTGATTAGCATAGAAACATGTCCCAGATAACGTTCGACTTGGTACGCATATTATTAACCCCTAAGTTCATTTTGCGCTGGAATTGTCCTTTAAGGCCTGGAGTTTGGCTCTTGAAAAAACAGTAAAACTATTTACTCCCGTATATTTTCAAGTTTCAACATGTGAGGGAAACCCATGTCCTACTTTTGGGTTTACACAATTTAAAGTCTGGGACTCACCTTGGCATTGAGAAAGTCATCCAGCAGCACGTTTTGGGGCTTCAGATCCTGGTAGAGCACGGGACGGTGCAGACTGTGGAGGAAGTTTATACCCAGAGCCACTTGGTGAGCCAGTCTGAAGACCAGCGGCCAGGGTGGAGTTCCCCTCAATGCTTCCTGTAAGATTGTTTCAGATCCACAAATAGTAGTATTACTATATATAGTGAGCTACACATATAGCCTCATAGATATAGAACAATAGACATGACATGACGTTATAACTAATGGGATAACTGTCCGCCATCTTACTAGGGTACTGTTTACAATTGTCACCTATAGGCAGCAAGTATGGTCGTCAGCTGTGCAGCACCTAACTGCTTTACCAGAAGGACAGAAGAGTCCCAGGGGGCTGGCATCACTTTCCACATGTCAGTAGGAGTAGATAGAGTATTTTTTCTCTTCTTTTTCAACTAGAAATACAGTTGGTAATAGTTGGTAAACTAGCTAGCTAGCTAGTTACGTTACCTAGTAACTGTTAACGGACCGGCTGAGATGTCAGTTATTGGTGATTGGTAGCTAGCTCTTAACAGCATTTTTGAACAGCAAACATTGTTTTATTTGATTGATTTTTTTTCCTGAAATAGCAGCATCCACCTAGCCCGGCCCACCTGCTTCTCGTCATAGTCGTCAGATTCATCTACCATATAATCAATGATACAATCAAGGTAGAGTGAGACAGACCAGTACAGCCTGATTCCGGTTGGGAAGAGTTCTAGCCCGACCAGGCTCCTCTCCTTAACCTGTCTCTCTTAATTATGCTGTTATAGTTTTAGACTGCCGGGGGACTTCCTTTGACACACTGAGCTCCTCTCTCTTTCCATCTGTGTGCTTCCATGTTTCAGAATTTCTTGTTACTAACCTAGCTCTGGGGAGCTTATTCCCCGGAGTCCATATGGTTTCTTTTCCCCCAGCATGTTTCTTTGGATAAGAGTGGCCCCTAAATCATGGTTGCAGCCTGTCGCTCTGGTCCTGCTGCGCTCCCTGCTATTCCTTGTTACACCTGCTACGCCCTGCAGTGCTCTGCTACGTCCTGCTGTGTCCTACTACACCCTGCAGTGCTCTGCTACGTCCTGCTGTGTCCTACTACGCCCTGCAGTGCTCTGCTACATCCTGCTGTGTCCTACTACGCCCTGCAGTGCTCTGCTACGTCCTGTGACGCCCTGCTATACCCTGCTATACCCTGCTATGTCCTGTGACACCCTGCAGTGCCCTGCTATGCCATGAACTACTACAGCTACTATTTCTAGTCACTGATCCATTTTCTTTCTGTGACTGTTATTGCCACTGTTCATCACACCCCTCAACCGGAACCGTCAGACACCACCTACCAAGAGTTTTTCCTCGCCACTGTTGCACTGAATGCTTGCTCTTGGGGGGAATTACTGGAATTGTTGGGTCTTTGTAAATTATAGAGTGTGGTCTAGACCTTATCTATCTGTAAGTGTCTTGAGATAACTCTTGTTATGAATTGATACTGTAAATAAAATTGAAATGAAAATTGAATTGAAATAGGACGTTTAGTAACATTAAAATAGGTTTCTTTAACACGTCGTTAATATTACCCCTACATTGACTGGTATACGGCTGATTTTGTGAACGGCAAGTACTCTTCTTTACTCCTAAATCTCATTTTATAATATCTCAAGACAAATCCAGCAAGCTAACGGTACGTTAAAATGTAACGTTACACATAGAGTAAAGTTACGTTACACAAATCAACAGTAGCCACATCCAGCAACACAGAACCCTAACTGACCAGCCGCACTAACTGTACATTTTCACCACCTAATGTTAGCTCCCCAAACATTAGCCATGTTAAATCCTGCTGTCAGTCATCATATATTAACATCTATTGTTGTCAGCTTAACTCATGCCTTTACAGGATTTTCCTTTCAGTAAAGCAAATTAAAACTTAATAATCCATGTCTTGATGAGGTAAAGTAACGTCAATCCAGAAAGGATTCTGCTTCAGCAGCAAAGTCTCCGCATTACTATCGTAAATGTTATTTCCATAATGGTAGTGCAATGAAATTTAAAGACAATTGCGACAAGTCCATCAGCAGTTCTGGTGAAGTAATTATAGCCTTTATCAACAAAAACTCATTGAAGCTAGCAAGGGTCTTCAACTACTCCGCTCATCGTCAAAACAAAGTCCATGCCGGTGTTTCGGTTTAACGAGAGACCATGTTAACTGGCGACCATCAGCCCAAATGCGTCTGTTGTTGTGGTAGTGACGACAGCTGTTGAAAACAGGAAGAGAATACGTAGCTGTCCGCGTGAATGCCTTTTTGTTAAGTTGAAATGTTAAAACATAACGACGTTAACGTTACCTCTCTGATTTGTCTTGGGAGTCTTTCCTCTTCCTGTTACAATGTTTATAATACGTTTGATTTAATACACCTATTCGTCTTCAGAGCCTGTTTAAGTAAACACATGTCACATAGAAAACTATTTAGCCCTTTTAAACGTAGAAAATAAATAAATTAACAACTTGGATTCAAACTCATACCATTGTGGCAAACTAAATAACATGGGCATGCCATCATATGAGGTCAAACATCACACAGAGTCTCTTAAAATCAGGAAGCAGCCAGAGTAGTTGTGACCACACTGCATGCAAATAACTGACAAGTTGCTTTTACTCAGAAATTGTCTTTATTTTCTTTGCATGCACATGTCTTGTAGTTTTGGTCCATGGTAAGCACATTGAAATAAACTTGAAATGCAAATGCCCATCTCTGATAAACGATCGTTATGTTTTAACATTTCAATGACAACTTAACAAAAAGGCATTCTCGCGGACAGCTACATATTCTCTTCCCGTTTTCAACAGCTGTCATCACTATGACAACAACAGGATTTGGCTGACGGTCGCCAGTTAACATGGTCTCGTTAAACCGGAATACCGGCCGGTTGACAGTAAGAAAAAATACTGCCAAAACAGGAAGTAGCGGTGTTGATGGGAAATGTGGTCTTATAGTTGACATAAAATCGGTCTAGACTTTGAAATGCAATCCATGAATTCAACAGAATCCAGTCGTTAAATATAATTTATCTGAGGAACAAACTGAACAAGACCATCCTGTTTAAGGGCCTGTAGGATGCTCACAAACTCACAAAAATGTGTTTGTATGTAGTTTCTGTGTATAAAAGTGTGCTGGTGTGAGAGAAAAATATATCTTGCACTTATGTAAAGCAATTTATGACATAAATAAATGTATTAATAAATTACAGTTGGATGTTTCTCTCATGTGTCTTTTCTTAACCGTACCTCTTACCTCTCTATAGGCCACAATACTGCATCTATTTAGGATTTCAACATTACAAAAATATTGTTTAATGGACATTAGCCATTCAGAATACCAAAGACAGTTTTTACGTATTAATTTAAGGAAAAATGGAAAAATTAAATTATTACCTGCAATGTAAATGCAAAATATGAGATTATCTTTATGATTCAACAAACTACTTGTTCTCTTTGAGCTATATCAATCAAAATTCCACCCAAATCTCTATTTGTTGTTTCGTTCTAGAAAGGCACAGTTGTCTTACGGTATTTACTAAAACCACTATTGATGTATTGGTAGAAGAATATAAGGATTATAAAGACAACATCAGCCTCTTTCCCCATTGGCTCCAATTAAAGTAATTCTAAAACTTAAAGGTCCCATGGCATGAAAATGTCACTGTATGAGGTTACATTATAACATTAATATGAGTTCCCCCAGCCTGCCTATGGTCCCCCAGTGGCTAGAAATGGTGATAGGTGTAAACCGAGCCCTGGGTATCCTGCTCTGCCTTTTAGAAAATGAAAGCTCAGATGGACCAATCAGGAATCTTCTCCTTATGAGGTCATAAGGAGCAAGGTTACCTCCCCTTTCTCTGCTTTGCCCGCCCAGAGAATTTGGCCCACCCACGAGAGAGAGAGAGAGACATCATGGCTTTCAAACGAGCAAAGTGGCAGTTGGTCAAGACCACACCCCCCACCCTCTACCTTGCCCCCCCCTCTCCTCCTCAATAGCTTCAGACACAGAAATGGCACATACTAAGGAAAGATCATTGTGGGACTGTCTCTAGTGGCTGTAATTCTGCACCAAGGCTGAATTTCGGGAAAGAGACTTCAGATACAGTATTAGGGGACCACTAAGGTCTATATAAAAGAGACTTCAGATACAGTAGTAGAGGGACCACTAAGGCCTATATAAAAGAGACTTCAGATACAGTATTAGGGGGACCACTAAGGTCTATATAAAAGAGACTTCAGATACAGTATTAGGGAGACCACTAAGGTCTATATAAAAGAGACTTCAGATACAGTATTAGGGGGACCACTAAGGTCTATATAAAAGAGACTTCAGATACAGTATTAGGGGACCACTAAGGTCTATATAAAAGAGACTTCAGATACAGTATTAGAGGACCACTAAGGTCTATATAAAAGAGACTTCAGATACAGTATTAGGGGACCACTAAGGTCTATATAAAAGAGACTTCAGATACAGTATTAGGGGACCACTAAGGTCTATATAAAAGAGACTTCAGGTACAGTATTAGGGGGACCACTAAGGTCTATATAAAAGATACTTCAGATACAGTAGTAGGGGGACCACTAAGGTCTATATAAAAGAGACTTCAGATACAGTATTAGGGGGACCACTAAGGTCTATATAAAAGAGACTTCAGATACAGTATTAGGGGACCACTAAGGTCTATATAAAAGAGACTTCAGATACAGTATTAGGGGACCACTAAGGTCTATATAAAAGAGACTTCAGATACAGTATTAGGGAGACCACTAAGGTCTATATAAAAGAGACTTCAGATACAGTATTAGGGAGACCACTAAGGTCTATATAAAAGAGACTTCAGATACAGTATTAGGGGACCACTAAGGTCTATATAAAAGAGACTTCAGATACAGTATTAGGGGACCACTAAGGTCTATATAAAAGAGACTTCAGATACAGTATTAGGGGACCACTAAGGTCTATATAAAAGAGACTTCAGATACAGTATTAGGGGACCACTAAGGTCTATATAAAAGAGACTTCAGATACAGTATTAGGGGACCACTAAGGTCTATATAAAAGAGACTTCAGATACAGTATTAGGGGACCACTAAGGTCTATATAAAAGAGACTTCAGATACAGTATTAGGGGACCACTAAGGTCTATATAAAAGAGACTTCAGGTACAGTATTAGGGGACCACTAAGGTCTATATAAAAGAGACTTCAGATACAGTATTAGGGGACCACTAAGGTCTATATAAAAGAGACTTCAGATACAGTATTAGGGGACCACTAAGGTCTATATAAAAGAGACTTCAGATACAGTATTAGGGGACCACTAAGGTCTATATAAAAGAGACTTCAGATACAGTATTAGGGGACCACTAAGGTCTATATAAAAGAGACTTCAGATACAGTATTAGGGGACCACTAAGGTCTATATAAAAGAGACTTCAGATACAGTATTAGAGGACCACTAAGGTCTATATAAAAGAGACTTCAGATACAGTATTAGGGGACCACTAAGGTCTATATAAAAGAGACTTCAGATACAGTATTAGGGGACCACTAAGGTCTATATAAAAGAGACTTCAGATACAGTATTAGGGGGACCACTAAGGTCTATATAAAAGAGACTTCAGATACAGTATTAGGGGGACCACTAAGGTCTATATAAAAGAGACTTCAGATACAGTATTAGAGGGACCACTAAGGTCTATATAAAAGAGACTTCAGATACAGTATTAGGGGACCACTAAGGTCTATATAAAAGAGACTTCAGATACAGTATTAGGGGACCACTAAGGCCTATATAAAAGAGACTTCAGATACAGTATTAGGGGACCACTAAGGTCTATATAAAAGAGACTTCAGATACAGTATTAGGGGACCACTAAGGTCTATATAAAAGAGACTTCAGATACAGTATTAGGGGGACCACTAAGGTCTATATAAAAGAGACTTCAGATACAGTATTAGGGGACCACTAAGGTCTATATAAAAGAGACTTCAGATACAGTATTAGGGGACCACTAAGGTCTATATAAAAGAGACTTCAGATACAGTATTAGGGGGACCACTAAGGTCTATATAAAAGAGACTTCAGATACAGTATTAGGGGGACCACTAAGGTCTATATAAAAGAGACTTCAGATACAGTATTAGGGGGACCACTAAGGTCTATATAAAAGAGACTTCAGATACAGTATTAGGGGGACCACTAAGGTCTATATAAAAGAGACTTCAGATACAGTATTAGGGGACCACTAAGGTCTATATAAAAGAGACTTCAGATACAGTATTAGGGGACCACTAAGGTCTATATAAAAGAGACTTCAGATACAGTATTAGGGGACCACTAAGGTCTATATAAAAGAGACTTCAGATACAGTATTAGGGGACCACTAAGGTCTATATAAAAGAGACTTCAGATACAGTATTAGGGGGACCACTAAGGTCTATATAAAAGAGACTTCAGATACAGTATTAGGGGACCACTAAGGTCTATATAAAAGAGACTTCAGATACAGTATTAGGGGGACCACTAAGGTCTATATAAAAGAGACTTCAGATACAGTATTAGGGGACCACTAAGGTCTATATAAAAGAGACTTCAGATACAGTATTAGGGGACCACTAAGGTCTATATAAAAGAGACTTCAGATACAGTATTAGGGGACCACTAAGGTCTATATAAAAGAGACTTCAGATACAGTATTAGGGGACCACTAAGGTCTATATAAAAGAGACTTCAGATACAGTATTAGGGGACCACTAAGGTCTATATAAAAGAGACTTCAGATACAGTATTAGGGGACCACTAAGGTCTATATAAAAGAGACTTCAGATACAGTATTAGGGGGACCACTAAGGTCTATATAAAAGAGACTTCAGATACAGTATTAGGGGACCACTAAGGTCTATATAAAAGAGACTTCAGATACAGTATTAGGGGGACCACTAAGGTCTATATAAAAGAGACTTCAGATACAGTATTAGGGGACCACTAAGGTCTATATAAAAGAGACTTCAGATACAGTATTAGGGGACCACTAAGGTCTATATAAAAGAGACTTCAGATACAGTATTAGGGGACCACTAAGGTCTATATAAAAGAGACTTCAGATACAGTATTAGGGGACCACTAAGGTCTATATAAAAGAGACTTCAGATACAGTATTAGGGGACCACTAAGGTCTATATAAAAGAGACTTCAGATACAGTATTAGGGGGACCACTAAGGTCTATATAAAAGAGACTTCAGATACAGTATTAGGGGACCACTAAGGTCTATATAAAAGAGACTTCAGATACAGTATTAGGGGGACCACTAAGGTCTATATAAAAGAGACTTCAGATACAGTATTAGGGGACCACTAAGGTCTATATAAAAGAGACTTCAGATACAGTATTAGGGGACCACTAAGGTCTATATAAAAGAGACTTCAGATACAGTATTAGGGGACCACTAAGGTCTATATAAAAGAGACTTCAGATACAGTATTAGGGGACCACTAAGGTCTATATAAAAGAGACTTCAGATACAGTATTAGGGGACCACTAAGGTCTATATAAAAGAGACTTCAGATACAGTATTAGGGGACCACTAAGGTCTATATAAAAGAGACTTCAGATACAGTATTAGGGGACCACTAAGGTCTATATAAAAGAGACTTCAGATACAGTATTAGGGGACCACTAAGGTCTATATAAAAGAGACTTCAGATACAGTATTAGGGGACCACTAAGGTCTATATAAAAGAGACTTCAGATACAGTATTAGGGGACCACTAAGGTCTATATAAAAGAGACTTCAGATACAGTATTAGGGGACCACTAAGGTCTATATAAAAGAGACTTCAGATACAGTATTAGGGGACCACTAAGGTCTATATAAAAGAGACTTCAGATACAGTATTAGGGGACCACTAAGGTCTATATAAAAGAGACTTCAGATACAGTATTAGGGGACCACTAAGGTCTATATAAAAGAGACTTCAGATACAGTATTAGGGGACCACTAAGGTCTATATAAAAGAGACTTCAGATACAGTATTAGGGGACCACTAAGGTCTATATAAAAGAGACTTCAGATACAGTATTAGGGGACCACTAAGGTCTATATAAAAGAGACTTCAGATACAGTATTAGGGGGACCACTAAGGTCTATATAAAAGAGACTTCAGATACAGTATTAGGGGACCACTAAGGTCTATATAAAAGAGACTTCAGATACAGTATTAGGGGGACCACTAAGGTCTATATAAAAGAGACTTCAGATACAGTATTAGGGGGACCACTAAGGTCTATATAAAAGAGACTTCAGATACAGTATTAGGGGACCACTAAGGTCTATATAAAAGAGACTTCAGATACAGTATTAGGGGACCACTAAGGTCTATATAAAAGAGACTTCAGATACAGTATTAGGGGACCACTAAGGTCTATATAAAAGAGACTTCAGATACAGTATTAGGGGACCACTAAGGTCTATATAAAAGAGACTTCAGATACAGTATTAGGGGACCACTAAGGTCTATATAAAAGAGACTTCAGATACAGTATTAGGGGACCACTAAGGTCTATATAAAAGAGACTTCAGATACAGTATTAGGGGACCACTAAGGTCTATATAAAAGAGACTTCAGATACAGTATTAGGGGACCACTAAGGTCTATATAAAAGAGACTTCAGATACAGTATTAGGGGACCACTAAGGTCTATATAAAAGAGACTTCAGATACAGTATTAGGGGACCACTAAGGTCTATATAAAAGAGACTTCAGATACAGTATTAGGGGGACCACTAAGGTCTATATAAAAGAGACTTCAGATACAGTATTAGGGGACCACTAAGGTCTATATAAAAGAGACTTCAGATACAGTATTAGGGGACCACTAAGGTCTATATAAAAGAGACTTCAGATACAGTATTAGGGGACCACTAAGGTCTATATAAAAGAGACTTCAGATACAGTATTAGGGGACCACTAAGGTCTATATAAAAGAGACTTCAGATACAGTATTAGGGGACCACTAAGGTCTATATAAAAGAGACTTCAGATACAGTATTAGGGGGACCACTAAGGTCTATATAAAAGAGACTTCAGATACAGTATTAGGGGACCACTAAGGTCTATATAAAAGAGACTTCAGATACAGTATTAGGGGACCACTAAGGTCTATATAAAAGAGACTTCAGATACAGTATTAGGGGGACCACTAAGGTCTATATAAAAGAGACTTCAGATACAGTATTAGGGGACCACTAAGGTCTATATAAAAGAGACTTCAGATACAGTATTAGGGGACCACTAAGGTCTATATAAAAGAGACTTCAGATACAGTATTAGGGGACCACTAAGGTCTATATAAAAGAGACTTCAGATACAGTATTAGGGGACCACTAAGGTCTATATAAAAGAGACTTCAGATACAGTATTAGGGGACCACTAAGGTCTATATAAAAGAGACTTCAGATACAGTATTAGGGGACCACTAAGGTCTATATAAAAGAGACTTCAGATACAGTATTAGGGGACCACTAAGGTCTATATAAAAGAGACTTCAGATACAGTATTAGGGGACCACTAAGGTCTATATAAAAGAGACTTCAGATACAGTATTAGGGGACCACTAAGGTCTATATAAAAGAGACTTCAGATACAGTATTAGGGGACCACTAAGGTCTATATAAAAGAGACTTCAGATACAGTATTAGGGGACCACTAAGGTCTATATAAAAGAGACTTCAGATACAGTATTAGGGGACCACTAAGGTCTATATAAAAGAGACTTCAGATACAGTATTAGGGGACCACTAAGGTCTATATAAAAGAGACTTCAGATACAGTATTAGGGGACCACTAAGGTCTATATAAAAGAGACTTCAGATACAGTATTAGGGGACCACTAAGGTCTATATAAAAGAGACTTCAGATACAGTATTAGGGGACCACTAAGGTCTATATAAAAGAGACTTCAGATACAGTATTAGGGGACCACTAAGGTCTATATAAAAGAGACTTCAGATACAGTATTAGGGGACCACTAAGGTCTATATAAAAGAGACTTCAGATACAGTATTAGGGGACCACTAAGGTCTATATAAAAGAGACTTCAGATACAGTATTAGGGGACCACTAAGGTCTATATAAAAGAGACTTCAGATACAGTATTAGGGGACCACTAAGGTCTATATAAAAGAGACTTCAGATACAGTATTAGGGGACCACTAAGGTCTATATAAAAGAGACTTCAGATACAGTATTAGGGGACCACTAAGGTCTATATAAAAGAGACTTCAGATACAGTATTAGGGGACCACTAAGGTCTATATAAAAGAGACTTCAGATACAGTATTAGGGGACCACTAAGGTCTATATAAAAGAGACTTCAGATACAGTATTAGGGGACCACTAAGGTCTATATAAAAGAGACTTCAGATACAGTATTAGGGGACCACTAAGGTCTATATAAAAGAGACTTCAGATACAGTATTAGGGGACCACTAAGGTCTATATAAAAGAGACTTCAGATACAGTATTAGGGGACCACTAAGGTCTATATAAAAGAGACTTCAGATACAGTATTAGGGGACCACTAAGGTCTATATAAAAGAGACTTCAGATACAGTATTAGGGGACCACTAAGGTCTATATAAAAAGAGACTTCAGATACAGTATTAGGGGACCACTAAGGTCTATATAAAAGAGACTTCAGATACAGTATTAGGGGACCACTAAGGTCTATATAAAAGAGACTTCAGATACAGTATTAGGGGACCACTAAGGTCTATATAAAAGAGACTTCAGATACAGTATTAGGGGACCACTAAGGTCTATATAAAAGAGACTTCAGATACAGTATTAGGGGACCACTAAGGTCTATATAAAAGAGACTTCAGATACAGTATTAGGGGACCACTAAGGTCTATATAAAAGAGACTTCAGATACAGTATTAGGGGACCACTAAGGTCTATATAAAAGAGACTTCAGATACAGTATTAGGGGACCACTAAGGTCTATATAAAAAGAGACTTCAGATACAGTATTAGGGGACCACTAAGGTCTATATAAAAGAGACTTCAGATACAGTATTAGGGGACCACTAAGGTCTATATAAAAGAGACTTCAGATACAGTATTAGGGGACCACTAAGGTCTATATAAAAGAGACTTCAGATACAGTATTAGGGGACCACTAAGGTCTATATAAAAGAGACTTCAGATACAGTATTAGGGGACCACTAAGGTCTATATAAAAGAGACTTCAGATACAGTATTAGGGGACCACTAAGGTCTATATAAAAGAGACTTCAGATACAGTATTAGGGGACCACTAAGGTCTATATAAAAGAGACTTCAGATACAGTATTAGGGGACCACTAAGGTCTATATAAAAGAGACTTCAGATACAGTATTAGGGGACCACTAAGGTCTATATAAAAGAGACTTCAGATACAATATTAGGGGACCACTAAGGTCTATATAAAAGAGACTTCAGATACAGTATTAGAGGACCACTAAGGTCTATATAAAAGAGACTTCAGATACAGTATTAGGGGACCACTAAGGTCTATATAAAGAGACTTCAGATACAGTATTAGGGGACCACTAAGGTCTATATAAAAAGAGACTTCAGATACAGTATTAGGGGACCACTAAGGTCTATATAAAAGAGACTTCAGATACAGTATTAGGGGACCACTAAGGTCTATATAAAAGAGACTTCAGATACAGTATTAGGGGACCACTAAGGTCTATATAAAAGAGACTTCAGATACAGTATTAGGGGACCACTAAGGTCTATATAAAAGAGACTTCAGATACAGTATTAGGGGACCACTAAGGTCTATATAAAAGAGACTTCAGATACAGTATTAGGGGACCACTAAGGTCTATATAAAAGAGACTTCAGATACAGTATTAGGGGACCACTAAGGTCTATATAAAAGAGACTTCAGATACAGTATTAGGGGACCACTAAGGTCTATATAAAAGAGACTTCAGATACAGTATTAGGGGACCACTAAGGTCTATATAAAAGAGACTTCAGATACAGTATTAGGGGGACCACTAAGGTCTATATAAAAGAGACTTCAGATACAGTATTAGGGGACCACTAAGGTCTATATAAAAGAGACTTCAGATACAGTATTAGGGGACCACTAAGGTCTATATAAAAGAGACTTCAGATACAGTATTAGGGGACCACTAAGGTCTATATAAAAGAGACTTCAGATACAGTATTAGGGGACCACTAAGGTCTATATAAAAGAGACTTCAGATACAGTATTAGGGGACCACTAAGGTCTATATAAAAGAGACTTCAGATACAGTATTAGGGGACCACTAAGGTCTATATAAAAGAGACTTCAGATACAGTATTAGGGGACCACTAAGGTCTATATAAAAGAGACTTCAGATACAGTATTAGGGGACCACTAAGGTCTATATAAAAGAGACTTCAGATACAGTATTAGGGGGACCACTAAGGTCTATATAAAAGAGACTTCAGATACAGTATTAGGGGACCACTAAGGTCTATATAAAAGAGACTTCAGATACAGTATTAGGGGACCACTAAGGTCTATATAAAAGAGACTTCAGATACAGTATTAGGGGACCACTAAGGTCTATATAAAAGAGACTTCAGATACAGTATTAGGGGACCACTAAGGTCTATATAAAAGAGACTTCAGATACAGTATTAGGGGACCACTAAGGTCTATATAAAAGAGACTTCAGATACAGTATTAGGGGACCACTAAGGTCTATATAAAAGAGACTTCAGATACAGTATTAGGGGACCACTAAGGTCTATATAAAAGAGACTTCAGATACAGTATTAGGGGACCACTAAGGTCTATATAAAAGAGACTTCAGATACAGTATTAGGGGACCACTAAGGTCTATATAAAAGAGACTTCAGATACAGTATTAGGGGACCACTAAGGTCTATATAAAAGAGACTTCAGATACAGTATTAGGGGACCACTAAGGTCTATATAAAAGAGACTTCAGATACAGTATTAGGGGACCACTAAGGTCTATATAAAAGAGACTTCAGATACAGTATTAGGGGACCACTAAGGTCTATATAAAAAGAGACTTCAGATACAGTATTAGGGGACCACTAAGGTCTATATAAAAGAGACTTCAGATACAGTATTAGGGGACCACTAAGGTCTATATAAAAGAGACTTCAGATACAGTATTAGGGGACCACTAAGGTCTATATAAAAGAGACTTCAGATACAGTATTAGGGGACCACTAAGGTCTATATAAAAGAGACTTCAGATACAGTATTAGGGGACCACTAAGGTCTATATAAAAGAGACTTCAGATACAGTATTAGGGGACCACTAAGGTCTATATAAAAGAGACTTCAGATACAGTATTAGGGGACCACTAAGGTCTATATAAAAGAGACTTCAGATACAGTATTAGGGGACCACTAAGGTCTATATAAAAGAGACTTCAGATACAGTATTAGGGGACCACTAAGGTCTATATAAAAGAGACTTCAGATACAGTATTAGGGGACCACTAAGGTCTATATAAAAGAGACTTCAGATACAGTATTAGGGGACCACTAAGGTCTATATAAAAGAGACTTCAGATACAGTATTAGGGGACCACTAAGGTCTATATAAAAGAGACTTCAGATACAGTATTAGGGGACCACTAAGGTCTATATAAAAGAGACTTCAGATACAGTATTAGGGGACCACTAAGGTCTATATAAAAGAGACTTCAGATACAGTATTAGGGGACCACTAAGGTCTATATAAAAGAGACTTCAGATACAGTATTAGGGGACCACTAAGGTCTATATAAAAGAGACTTCAGATACAGTATTAGGGGACCACTAAGGTCTATATAAAAGAGACTTCAGATACAGTATTAGGGGACCACTAAGGTCTATATAAAAGAGACTTCAGATACAGTATTAGGGGACCACTAAGGTCTATATAAAAGAGACTTCAGATACAGTATTAGGGGACCACTAAGGTCTATATAAAAGAGACTTCAGATACAGTATTAGGGGACCACTAAGGTCTATATAAAAGAGACTTCAGATACAGTATTAGGGGACCACTAAGGTCTATATAAAAGAGACTTCAGATACAGTATTAGAGGGACCACTAAGGTCTATATAAAAGAGACTTCAGATACAGTATTAGGGGACCACTAAGGTCTATATAAAAGAGACTTCAGATACAGTATTAGGGGACCACTAAGGTCTATATAAAAGAGACTTCAGATACAGTATTAGAGGACCACTAAGGTCTATATAAAAGAGACTTCAGATACAGTATTAGGGGACCACTAAGGTCTATATAAAAGAGACTTCAGATACAGTATTAGGGGACCACTAAGGTCTATATAAAAGAGACTTCAGATACAGTATTAGGGGACCACTAAGGTCTATATAAAAGAGACTTCAGATACAGTATTAGGGGACCACTAAGGTCTATATAAAAGAGACTTCAGATACAGTATTAGGGGACCACTAAGGTCTATATAAAAGAGACTTCAGATACAGTATTAGGGGACCACTAAGGTCTATATAAAAGAGACTTCAGATACAGTATTAGGGGACCACTAAGGTCTATATAAAGAGACTTCAGATACAGTATTAGGGGACCACTAAGGTCTATATAAAAGAGACTTCAGATACAGTATTAGGGGACCACTAAGGTCTATATAAAAGAGACTTCAGATACAGTATTAGTGGACCACTAAGGTCTATATAAAAGAGACTTCAGATACAGTATTAGGGGACCACTAAGGTCTATATAAAAGAGACTTCAGATACAGTATTAGGGGACCACTAAGGTCTATATAAAAGAGACTTCAGATACAGTATTAGGGGACCACTAAAGGTCTATATAAAAGAGACTTCAGATACAGTATTAGGGGACCACTAAGGTCTATATAAAAGAGACTTCAGATACAGTATTAGGGGACCACTAAGGTCTATATAAAAGAGACTTCAGATACAGTATTAGGGGACCACTAAGGTCTATATAAAAGAGACTTCAGATACAGTATTAGGGGACCACTAAGGTCTATATAAAAGAGACTTCAGATACAGTATTAGGGGACCACTAAGGTCTATATAAAAGAGACTTCAGATAAAATATTAGGGGACCACTAAGGTCTATATAAAAGAGACTTCAGATACAGTATTAGGGGACCACTAAGGTCTATATAAAGAGACTTCAGATACAGTATTAGGGGACCACTAAGGTCTATATAAAAGAGACTTCAGATACAGTATTAGGGGACCACTAAGGTCTATATAAAAGAGACTTCAGATACAGTATTAGGGGACCACTAAGGTCTATATAAAAGAGACTTCAGATACAGTATTAGGGGACCACTAAGGTCTATATAAAAGAGACTTCAGATACAGTATTAGGGGGACCACTAAGGTCTATATAAAAGAGACTTCAGATACAGTATTAGGGGACCACTAAGGTCTATATAAAAGAGACTTCAGATACAGTATTAGGGGACCACTAAGGTCTATATAAAAGAGACTTCAGATACAGTATTAGGGGACCACTAAGGTCTATATAAAAGAGACTTCAGATACAGTATTAGGGGACCACTAAGGTCTATATAAAAGAGACTTCAGATACAGTATTAGGGGGACCACTAAGGTCTATATAAAAGAGACTTCAGATACAGTATTAGGGGGACCACTAAGGTCTATATAAAAGAGACTTCAGATACAGTATTAGGGGACCACTAAGGTCTATATAAAAGAGACTTCAGATACAGTATTAGGGGACCACTAAGGCCTATATAAAAGAGACTTCAGATACAGTATTAGGGGACCACTAAGGTCTATATAAAGAGACTTCAGATACAGTATTAGGGGACCACTAAGGTCTATATAAAGAGACTTCAGATACAGTATTAGGGGACCACTAAGGTCTATATAAAGAGACTTCAGATACAGTATTAGGGGACCACTAAGGTCTATATAAAAGAGACTTCAGATACAGTATTAGGGGGACCACTAAGGTCTATATAAAAGAGACTTCAGATACAGTATTAGGGGACCACTAAGGTCTATATAAAAGAGACTTCAGATACAGTATTAGGGGACCACTAAGGCCTATATAAAAGAGACTTCAGATACAGTATTAGGGGACCACTAAGGTCTATATAAAAGAGACTTCAGATACAGTATTAGGGGACCACTAAGGTCTATATAAAAGAGACTTCAGATACAGTATTAGGGGACCACTAAGGTCTATATAAAAGAGACTTCAGATACAGTATTAGGGGACCACTAAGGCCTATATAAAAGAGACTTCAGATACAGTATTAGGGGACCACTAAGGCCTATATAAAAGAGACTTCAGATACAGTATTAGGGGACCACTAAGGTCTATATAAAAGAGACTTCAGATACAGTATTAGGGGACCACTAAGGTCTATATAAAAGAGACTTCAGATACAGTATTAGGGGACCACTAAGTCTATATAAAAGAGACTTCAGATACAGTATTAGGGGACCACTAAGGTCTATATGAAAAGAGACTTCAGATACAGTATTAGGGGGACCACTAAGGTCTATATAAAAGAGACTTCAGATACAGTATTAGGGGACCACTAAGGTCTATATAAAAGAGACTTCAGATACAGTATTAGGGGACCACTAAGGTCTATATAAAAGAGACTTCAGATACAGTATTAGGGGACCACTAAGGTCCATATAAAAGCATCCAAAGAGCACCATGTTATGGGACCTTTAACCCTGGTAAGATGGTCGCCAAGTGGTTCAATCCTGGAATGGAGAGCCAGAATTACATGTTATTCTATATCTATGTATAGCCTACACCAGTGTTTCTCAAACTTTTTTGAATATTGTACCCCCTTTGAATTGCTTTTTTAAGCCAAGTACCCCCTGAACAGCGCAAAACATTTTTAGTAGAAAAAAAACTCTATATAAAGAGGAACAATACAGCGCCGCTTTTTTTTTTAAACAAAAAAAATGTAAATCCTACATTTCAATTGTTTAGAATCCATCACTCAATTAATTTGTCATTACAGTATAATTAATTTAGGAATCATGCATGACATATTTTTTAATTAGCATTTTTGCAAAACTTTCACATACCCCGAAAAGGGAGTTTTTCTTTGACACTGTCGCACTGTCACACTATGCTTGCTTTTGGGGGAATTGCTAGAATTGTTGTGACTTTAAAAATTATAGAGTGTGGTCTAGACCTAGTCTTTCAGTAAAGTGTCTCAAGATAACTCTTCTTATGATTTGATACTATAAATAAAATTGAATAGAATAGAACCCCTTGCAGTACTCCAAAGTACCCCTAGGGGTACACGTTCCCCCATTTGAGAAACACTGGCCTACACTACCATCCAAAGGTTTGGAATATGCTGTTATATTAATATCTAATCTTCTTTTCTTTACTAAAGACTATTTGAACATAGAACGATATAACTCAGATAACAAATGTATTATATATTATTAAGTAAAAGATATGAGTAGTTGTTCCAACCCTAGTTACCGGTAGGGAAGGCCCAGGCCTGAAGAAGACCCAGCATGGTCGAAATGTTGCCTTTGCATTAATTATGGGAGCTTAAAGCAGTGTTGCAGACATTACAATTTTGTTCACTACCTGTAGGGAGGCCAATCATCCTCTCTTCATGAGCTCCATGACCACACCAAGCTTTGTTGACCTGCCAGAGGAGGGTGTTTGACCCTTGAAGATCCCTCGGACGGCCATAACATATGGGCTGGTGGCTTGACGCATCATCTTGATCTCACGCAGCAAAGACTCTTCGGTCCTGTGTGTTTGTTTGCATTATGAGTAATTCACACAACTGTATGTAGTTACAAACAGGAAACTCTTCATAAGCACTTACCCCCCGTCCGTAAGAAGCAGTTTAATGGCCACGTCAAAGCCCCACTGATGATGCCTGGCTTTGTAGATTTGTCCAAAACCCCCAGAGCCAATCACCTTCCAGTCCCCCAGGCTGGAGTCTTTAACAAACTGTTCAGAGTCTTCAACAATGTGTGCCATAGTTCACTGGAGGAACAAATTATTGGTATAATCAAACCCTGAGTCCAGTTTAGACTAGGGATGCACCGATGCACTGATGCCAGTATCGGGTATCGGTCCGATGCCGTGCACATGTATTCGTACTCGTAGTCATAAAATTACTCCGATACTACCACACCTGATACCAACTCGTAGAAATGTGACAATATGCTATGGCTATGGAAGAGGAGCAATGCCAGCTGTTTGGTGATTTTGGGCTGTAAAAATATAACTAGGCTCTGGCCCAATGCATGATTGCACTTGACGACCAGCCATTGTCAGTCACCAGTCACCACATCACAGAAACCGTGTTTTCAAAAGAAATTAGCAGCATGTTGCCCGTAAACTTCACCACTGATATTTGGAGAAGCGGTGTTAGCCCAATGTCTCTCATCATCTTAACGGGCATAAACATAAAGAAAGATATCTTAATATCAATATCAAAATGAGTTGGATATGAACATTGTGAACCTTTAAAGTGCCAATATTATGAAAAAATCACTTTTTCTGGGATTTGAGGTGTCCTTTTGTGTCTCTGGTGCTTCAACACACATACAAACTTTGAAAAAAATACATCCATGCTGTTTTGAGTGAGATCTGGTTTCTGAATGTGTCCTGCCTTCAGTCTCCTAATGAGCTGTTCAAAATCGGCTCGGACTGTGACGTCACAGTCCGAAATGAGCTGGCTAACCACAACCGTTAGCTCGTTAGCATGCTAACTGTTAGCATTAGCATGCTAACACTAATGCTAACGCTAGCATGCTACGTCGGTCTCAATAGCAAAGCACTGCTACAACACACACAAGTTCACCATAATCTACAAAAGAACTACTTCCATGTGCGCCCTCATTTAGAAGAAGTCTCCCAGCTAATCCTGCCTTGGAACTGACCAAAGTTGGAGAAACAGCCTTTCTTTTACTGTCTCTAGAGTTAGCTAGCTGACATGATCTACATCTGAGCTACTGAGCATGTGCGAGTGCAATCAAAGATAGTACAGAAGAAGAAGATGAAAAGAGGTCTCACTCTGTAGCTAAAACAGGAACCAGGTGAAAAGAGGACCTGCAGTAGTGAGAGAGAGCTGTGCAGTACAACAAAAATATGGTGTTTTTTGAAAATTAAACCATGTAAACCTATTCTGGTACAACCTTAAAATACAATTATGAACCTGAAAATGAGCATAATATGGGCGCTTTAAAGCAACACTATGTAACTGTTCCCTCTTCGGTCCCCCTACAGGTTGTCTGATTGGAACTACAACTCGCATAGTTCCAATGACACAACCTGTAGGGGACCGAAGAGGGAACAGTTACATAGTGTTGCTTTAAAGGGGTGATAGAATGCAAAACTGATTTTACCTTGTCATAGTTGAATAATGACAGTTTAGTGGGCAACTAGGACATACATAGAACATCTAAATCCCATTGACACCTCTGCAAATCTCACTATTTAAAACTGCCTCTGAAAACGGGCGAATATCAACTATGCCCCATAGTGGACGTCGACTATTGCGGCTCCTCCTCATTTGGCTCTAGTCTGTGTTTGTCACGCCCCAACATTTGCATAGGCTACACAACTGACCTGAGATCAGGTAGTCTTCTGAATCTAGGTCGTGCAGATCTCAGAAATTGTACATTGTTCATATGCTATTTTACCATTAAATTCACTTCTGAGACTTTTTTATGCGAGAAATCAACTATGTAGAGGTCTAATATGGGCCGTTTTACGAAAATTTATGTCTAATTGCAAATTTTGTCCGACTGTGTGTCGGAGTTCAGAGGCTGGTGCTGCCTGTGTAGCTGCCTTCCATTCACAGACCCCGGCCTGCTGTGAGATAGATGGAGCTCAGTCACGGCTGGCAACCCACAGCATTCCATACCCGCGCAAAGTCACCGTTTTGGGCTAATGAATTACAAAATGCCGGTGCTCTGACAGAGCTCCAGGGCCTGCAGCTCCCCTCTTCCTGCTAACTAAATGCCCGGTGTATGTGAGTGAAAGCGCGGTCAGCGAGCTTGTTACGCCAGCATTCTCTTACCACAGGTTCCAGTTACCCTTTTAATGTGTGTAATTATAATGTGTTGAGTTATTTGAACAAACGATTGGGGAAATAAACGCTGCTTGTCCGCGAGTCTCATTGATAGAGCCTGCTGCTGGATGGAGCTCATTTAGTTAGATGTTGTATAAGTGGCGTGACGACATTCAAACGGTAAATATACTCGAATTACGCCGAAAAGGAAGCTAACTATCCGTGGTTTGTAGCTACACATACCTAAGATTGAAGGGACAGTCGCAGCTAATGAAACACTTTATCTTCACAAATATTCATTAACTTGAAATCGGACACCGTTGTTAGCTTTATAAGACCTTTAGTTAGATTTTGTATAAGTGGCGTGACATGTGTGTAACATGTGGTAAGAGATTGCTGGTGTAACAAGCTCGCTGACGGCGCTCTCACTCTCACACAACAGGCCATTTAGCTAGCAGGAAGAGGGGAGTTACAGGCCCTGGAGCTCTGTCAGGGCAGCGGTGTTGGTAGTCCCTGCTGTGGGCTGCTAGCCAGGCCGGGGTCTGTGAAGGAAGGCAGGCCGAGGGGCGAGGCATATGGCACCGGCGGGCGGCGAGGCAGCACCAGCGGCTGAACTCCGACACACAGTCTTACCAAATTTGCAATTATCCATCAATTTTTGTAAAACGGCCCATATTTGAGCTTTATATAGTTGATTTCTCGCTTAAAAATGTCTCAGAAGGGAATTTAATAACGAAATAGCCTGATAAACAATGTATAACTTTGCAGTGTCTGAAATATGAGACCTGCTGTCGAGTCTCCCATGTGTTTCTATGTAGTTTGCTCAAACCAATCAGCGTGCAGCTCATTCTGAATATTCATGAGCATACCATATTTGGAAGAAAAGCTCTTGTTCCAAATAGGGCCATATTCACAGGGTAGTTTCACTGATGCTGTCTGGCAAGTTTAGACAAGCTCTACATTTCTCACTGATGACTAAGCTCAAATTCAAATGTTAAGTGTTGATGTATATGAGAGTGACGGTGGCCGGGAAGTGCAATGCAACATTACAAAGAATGAAACACTTTTACAAAGCTCTAGACAAATTTACATTTTGGAAAACAAATTTACATTTTAGAAAACAAATTAACAAGATGCAAAACCCTTTTACCAGTCCTGAAACAAATTTACAAATGACAGATTCTTCACGGAAAGGGAATGTACCACATTGATGAGGTGTTGTATACATGTTGCCTTGACTACGGCAGTTATGGATCGAATGCGTCAATAGAGCCGCCATCTTGGAACAGGGGAGGCACTCCCTTATATACTGTCTATGGGCCGTCTTTAATGCATCAGCGTCAATGTAGGCAAAGGTCTAACGGAAATAAAATCACTATAAATCGTCAAAATATCATTAGATGTTCTAGTTTTTTTTAAAACAAAAAAGACAAAGAGACTAATTAATGTGTTAATACAAAGAATATTTATTATAATCAGTTCACAGATATGAGTACAAACGGAAGCTTCACCCTTCTGAACTAAGAGGTTCTGCTTCAAAGTGAAGTTTAAACAGACTGAAATGTCCAGGCTCACTCCCCCACTAATGATTCATTTATTTCTGCATGTATTTATTTATTTAACGAGACTTTAAGTCATGTTTCGTCATCCACAGTCCGAGTCCCGCCAGACTCCCTTTAGGAAACCTGTGATTTAAACTTCAGCAGGTTGTGACAGTCCGCTCCGCTCAGTCCTGGATCTGATTCTCCCGGGCTTCCCTTCCCTCCAGCGGGCCCAGCAATACGGCCCGGGTCTCCAGCTGCGTGGTGTCGGTTTTGGCTCCCAGGAATGGGCAGTGAGCTCCAGGTCCTGCAGCTGCAGACGGACTCAGCTGCCCCCCCGCTGTAGCTTCGATCCGCCCGCGGCTGTCGATACGTTCCCTGTTTTTCCAATGTTTCCGTTAGGTCCGCGTCCTTTAAAAACTCCAAACACCGACCAGTAAAGTCACCATAAACTTTATTCACGCCGTATACTCACAACAACACAAATTGACTGCGCTCACCAACAACACCTCATCACTTCCGGTATGTGGTACATTCCCTTTCCGTAAAGAATCTGTCATTTGTAAATTTGTTTCGGGACTGGTAAAAGTGTTTTGCATCTTGTTAATTTGTTTTCTAAAATGTTATTTTGTTTTCCAAAATGTAAATTTGTTTTCTAAAATGTAAATTTGTTTTCCAAAATGTAAATTTGTCTCGAGCTTTGTAAAAGTGTTTCATTCTTTGTAATGTTGCATTGCACTTCCCGTCTACCGTACATGATGGACTAACTGACCAACTGACTGACTCCTAACTGACTTCAGGCTTCTCTGTTTTCACAGAGATGAGACTCTAGGGCACCTTAGATAGTCCTGCTTCTGGCTCAAAAACCCTAACTCCTATCACTTAATCTTTAATACTGTGACAGATATCATGACACCCGGCTGAACATCCTGTGAAAGAATGGTGTGTGTTGTGTAAGAAATGTGACGATAATAGCTTTCCAAAAAGGGCCTGTTCTCTTCTCCTCTTGGTATTTCTGGTTTGATAAAATACAACAGGCAGTGCAGCAGTTGGTGGACATGGCTTCACTGGGAAGCTCACTGTATCTCATGTGAAAGTCTATTTGCCACCCTAAGCACAATGTTAGAAAGGGCACAACATTCCCTACATTTTGATATAAATGTATGAGAGTTACAACTGTGGATGGTATAGCAAAGTAAAAATAGATTTGCATCTGTTGCTCCTCACTCAGTCAGTTGGATCCCCAAGTCAGAGTCTGTACATTTTATCAAAAAAAAAACACACTAATGTAAAAATGTCAGAAGGGCTTTTTTTCAAAAGTCGTGTAGAGGACATTGATTACTGGCTAGAGAGCTGATGCTGCAACGTTTCCTCTGATGATGAGATAAAGAAGTCATGTTTGTTAAAAAAAGAAAAAGATAAGCTGCTGATGACGGTTGGCATGGTGATCTGACGGCCTTGAATGAGTTGATGTGATAATATTTCATTGGAACTGAAACTAACCACGCATGCAACCAACACCTGCGGTCGAGCTAACGTTAGCCATATCTCCCATCTCTAGGAGTTGGGGGGAGGGGTGACCTGGTGAATAAGTGCTGCATTGTGATTGGCTGTGTTGGAGAAGGAAAGCAAATCACTTCTTGTTAGATTTTTGTGTCTTAGGTAGAGAATTGTTATTTGATAATTAATAAAAAAAATGTTTGATGCAAATGAAAACTGAGTGACAGTATGATAAATAACTCCTGGTTTAGGAGATTGGGGGGTGTAGGCCTAACATGACTTTTGAAACCTCTATGTAAAGATTTAGGGTTGTAAAAAACTGGAATACGCACACACATATATACTTGTATACACACATATAGTCTTAACGACTAGAAAAGAGTGCTTTTACATAGTACAGGAACCATTCACACACTGTGGCCAAGGCTGCCATACAAGGGATTGAACCACCAACCTTCCAACTGGCAAGCGACATCTCTACCACTGATCCACAGCCCCATGTATACACATGTACCCACTTGTATACACATATACACACATGCATACACATACACACATGTATACACATATACACACATGCACACACATATACATACATGTGTACACATATACACACTTGCATACACATATACAGTACAGGCCAAAAGTTTGGACACACCTTCTCATTCAATGAGTTTCCTTTTTATTTTCATGACTATTTACATTGTAGATTCTCACTGAAGGCATCAAAACTATGAATGAACACATATGGAATTATGTACTTAACAAAAAAGTGTGAAATAACTGAAAACATGTCTTATATTTTAGATTCTTCAAAGTAGCCACCCTTTGCTTTTTTGATAACTCTGCAAACCCTTGGTGTTCTCTCAATGAGCTTCATGAGGTAGTCACCTGAAATGGTTTTACCTTCACAGGTGTGCTTTGTCAGGGTTCATTAGTGGAATTATTTCCCTTATTAATAAAAAAAGCAAAGGGTGGCTACTTTGAAGAATCTAAAATATAAGACATGTTTTCAGTTATTTCACACTTTTTTGTTAAGTACATAATTCCATATGTGTTCATTCATAGTTTTGATGCCTTCAGTGAGAATCTACAATGTAAATAGTCATGAAAATAAAAAGGAAACTATTGAATGAGAAAGTGTGTCCAAACTTTTGGCCTGTACTGTATATATACACACACACACACACACAAGGACACACACAGACACATACAGAAACAGACACACACACACGCAGACACACACACAAGGACACACACAGACACACACACACAGACACAGAAACAGACACGCACACACAGACACACACACACTTATCTCTGAATAATGTGTGTATGAGGACCTGTCAGCCTCTGTGGTTTTAGAGTCGCGTAAAGGACATAGATTACTGGATAGAGAGCTGATGCTGCAACGTTTCCTCCTCTGATGATGAGATAAAGAAGTCATGTGTGATACCAGATAAAGAGCAGCTGCTGATGAGTGTTGGTGTTTGGTGGTTGGTGCGTATATGAGCTGAGTGGTGTCAGTGTTTGTCGACCTCGGAGCAGAATGGCTGCAGTCACAGAGCTCTCCTTCCTGCTGTTTGCTCTCATCAACTACATCCATGCTCAAGAACTGATCATCATCCGAGAGGAAGGAGACTCTTACACCTTCAACCTCCCCGAGAACACCAACTCCTGCCTGATCTCCAGATCTGTTGGTGAGGAGAAGCTTGTCCTGTGGAACACCTCTGACCTCCGGTCCAACACCTCTGACCTCTGGTCCAACAGCTCCTCACTACCTGGAGACCTGAAACAACGACTTGTCAGTGATGTGGATACATCTTCTTACACCATCTACAGTCTGACCCATTCAGACTCTGGCCGGTACCGAGAGGAGTGTTGGAGTCATGGCAACGTGACGCATGAGAAAAACTTCACTATTACTGTTTGTACTTCAACAGATATGACATTTATCAAAGCGAGACTTGGAGAACCAGTGGACCTGCCATGTGAGGGAGCAGCTGATAATCTGGATATCCTGTGGCTCAAACAGGACTCTAGATATGAGCAAGAAACATGGAGCAGAGTTTTTGGGGACAAGACGACATCAGTGATGGACAATGTTAGAGGAAGATACCAAGTGGTGACAAACACATCAGCTCTTCGTGTTTCCAACGTCACAGAAACAGACTTTACATGGTACACCTGTCTGGTGATGAACCAACAGCAGTGTGTTAGCAGTTACCTTGTAAATTTGGACATACCTGCTACCAGGTGGGAGGGTAACAGGCTTGAGACAATCTTCCGCTCAGTAGGAGAGACCGCTGTGTTGCCGTGCACTATCACCGACCCCACTGATGAACAGCCCCCATGTTGGACTAAATGGTTCTCTGACCTAGAACTACACAACCAGACTGTTCTTTCAGTAGACCAAAACTACTCACTGGTGTTTTCATCTCTAATGTTAAATCACTCAGGTTGGTACTACTGTGAAGCCTCTATGACATATCAACAGTATCATCTGTATGTGTGCCCCAAATTTGGCCCCCCTGCTGTAGAGCTCTTCTCAGAGGGAGAAGAAGTCACTCTCAGATGTACAGATTGGAGAAAGGGTTGGGGGCATGTTTGGTTTATCAAGTCACACCGAACAGAGGGAAGAATCTTTAGTGTAATGTCTGATGAGAGAATGAGCAGAGTGAGCTGGGACTATGATAATGGGAACCTGGTTATCTCTAATATGTCAGTGGAAGATGCAGGGGAGTACTGGTGTGTAGTTATTGATGATGATTTTCAGTGTCTATCAACAGAGGGAACTGTGTTGGTGTACTTTGAGCCCTTTGGGATTTACTCCACCTTCTTCAAAGTGCGATGCTCAGTGCTCAGTGTCCTGCTGCTGATGCTCTGTGCTGCTGTAGTCGCTGTGAACCTGAGGACACGGAGAGGAGCGCAGCTTTCAGCTCACACACACACTTAATATGCATATATGATCATTTCATCACTGGCTTTAATACAGCCTGGTATACACTGGCTTTAATACAGCCTGGTATACACTGGCTCTAATACAGCCTGGTATACACTGGCTTTAATACAGCCTGGTATACACTGGCTTTAATACAGCCTGGTATACACTGGCTTTAATACAGCCTGGTATACACTGGCTTTAATACAGCCTGGTATACACTGGCTTTAATACAGCCTGGTATACACTGGCTTTAATACAGCCTGGTATACACTGGCTTTAATACAGTCTGGTATACACTGGCTTTAATACAGCCTGGTATACACTGGCTTTAATACAGCCTGGTATACACTGGCTTTAATACAGTCTGGTATACACTGGCTTTAATACAGTCTGGTATACACTGGCTTTAATACAGTCTGGTATACACTGGCTTTAATACAGTCTGGTATACACTGGCTTTAATACAGCCTGGTATACACTGGCTTTAATACAGCCTGGTATACACTGGCTTTAATACAGCCTGGTATACACTGGCTTTAATACAGCCTGGTATACACTGGCTTTAATACAGCCTGGTATACACTGGCTTTAATACAGCCTGGTATACACTGGCTTTAATACAGCCTGGTATACACTGGCTTTAATACAGCCTGGTATACACTGGCTTTAATACAGCCTGGTATACACTGGCTTTAATACAGCCTGGTATACACTGGCTTTAATACAGCCTGGTATACACTGGCTTTAATACAGCCTGGTATACACTGGCTTTAATACAGCCTGGTATACACTGGCTTTAATACAGCCTGGTATACACTGGCTTTAATACAGCCTGGTATACACTGGCTTTAATACAGTCTGGTATACACTGGCTTTAATACAGCCTGGTATACACTGGCTTTAATACAGCCTGGTATACACTGGATTTAATACAGCCTGGTATACACTGGCTTTAATACAGCCTGGTATACACTGGCTTTAATACAGCCTGGTATACACTGGCTTTAATACAGCCTGGTATACACTGGCTTTAATACAGCCTGGTATACACTGGCTTTAATACAGTCTGGTATACACTGGCTTTAATACAGCCTGGTATACACTGGCTTTAATACAGCCTGGTATACACTGGCTTTAATACAGCCTGGTATACACTGGCTTTAATACAGCCTGGTATACACTGGCTTTAATACAGCCTGGTATACACTGGCTTTAATACAGCCTGGTATACACTGGCTTTAAAACAAGGGATATATACACACACACACACACGCACACACACACACACACGCACACACACACACACACACGCACACACGCACACACACACACACACACACACACACACACACACACAATGAATGTTTATTTGTGATAGATACATACACAGTTAGGGATGTATAAGTGTGGTTGTTTGTCTGCGTGTGTTATATAGTTAGGTGTATGTATAATTTTGGTTAGGGAGAGCTCTGATGCAGTCTGGGTATTAGATAAACAGGAAGATAACAATTACTGTTTGAAACAATGATGAAGCACTCTAAAATGCCAAGAGAAGGTGTGAAGATAACTAACATTAACATATGTAGCATCAGAAACAAATTAATTGAAATCTCTGAAATATTAATGCTTAATTGCAATGCACATTTTAGCTGTGTCAGAAACGCATCTGGACTCAACATCTGAGGATGCATCTTTGAATATACACTGATACTGCCTTGTAAGGAGGCACTATGGCTGCAAATACAACTGCCACATTTTTAGCTCATGCTGATTGGCTGATGTTATAGACCACCAAGTGCGAATAGTGAATATCCAGATAAAATATGTGAAATGCTAGAACATGGGTGTGATGGCAGTCATGAAATCTATTTCATAGGATATCTGAATATAGTTTGGAATGCATTAGTTTGTTCAACCAAAAAAATGCTTCAAAATGTTACAGATTTGTGTGGTTTGTCACAATGACTTCCACGTGTCTTGATTACACACACGTCTGTGTCTGTCTGCGTGTGTGTGTGTGTCTGTGTGTCTCCCCTGTTTTTTTCTGACGGTCATAAATCTGTAGCAGGTAAAGTTAACCCTCTCCTTGATTTCATGTTGTTTATGGAACAGGAGAACCTGGATGTGATTTGAGGGAACTCTACCAAGCCCCAGCCAAGTGGACCAATCACAGTTGTTGCGGTCAGCATCGTAGCGACGTGTTACATTCTTCAAGAGGTGCACGTCAGGCTATGTCGTATGGGTCCGTAGGGATTCCTGACGTTAGCATTTAGCTACATGTAGCTCCAACAGAGCATCTTGGACAAAGGGTACAGGTGAAGCAGCCAAGGACGGTATGAAAAAAATACAGTATTTACATGTTTTACATTAAAACATGTAAACATGTTCTAGTAGAGACACAAAATACACAGTGTGAACCTGAAAAACTGTAATAATAGGTCTCATTTAAACAGGTGGCCCCTTCTGTCCCAACCCTGAGACTCAGTCTCTGGCCTCTTCTCACCTACCAGAACACACGTCATATCAAACGTTAAGATCAAAGCTAACAGGAAAACCACCAGCGCTGTCAACGACGCAGGCATGAAACAGGTAGTCAAACAGGAAACAACACATGAGAAAAACAGGAAGCTAACGAGAAGCTCAAAGCTGGTTATCAGAGTCTGATCTGTACATCATGATAACTGGCAGCAGACGCTGTAATGAAATACATGGGGATCAGTTGGAGGAGTGGCAGACCGGGGTGGTGGTTCCCCTTTTTAAAAAGGGGGACCAGAGGGTGTGTGCCAATTACAGGGGTATCACACTTCTCAGCCTCCCTGGTAAAGTCTACTCCAAGGTGCTGGAAAGGAGGGTTTGGCCGATAGTCGAACCTCGGGTTGAGGAGGAACAATGCGGATTCCTCTCGCAAGGATCCTGGAGGGAGCCTGGGAGTATGCCCAACCGGTCTACATGTGTTTTGTGGATTTGGAGAAGGCGTATGACCGGGTCCCCCGGGAGATACTGTGGGAGGTGCTGCGGGAGTATGGGGTGAGGGGGTCTCTTCTCAGGGCCATCCAATCTCTGTACGACCAAAGTGAGAGTTGTGTCCGGGTTCTCTGCAGTAAGTCGGACTCGATTCAGGTGAGGGTTGGCCTCCGCCAGGGCTGCGCTTTGTCACCAATCCTGTTTGTAATATTTATGGACAGGATATCAAGGCGTAGTCGGGGTGGGGAGGGGTTGCAGTTCGGTGGGCTGGGGATCTCATCACTGCTCTTTGCAGATGATGTGGTCCTGATGGCATCATCGGCATGTGACCTTCAGCACTCACTGGATCGGTTCGCAGCCGAGTGTGAAGCGGTTGGGATGAGGATCAGCACCTCTAAATCGGAGGCCATGGTTCTCAGCAGGAAACCGATGGAGTGCCTTCTCCAGGTAGGGAATGAGTCCTTACCCCAAGTGAAGGAGTTCAAGTACCTTGGGGTTTTGTTCGCGAGTGAGGGGACAATGAAGCGGGAGATTGGTCGGAGAATCGGCGCAGCGGGTGCGGTATTACATTCCATCTATCGCACCGTTGTGAGGAAAAGAGAGCTGAGCCAGAAGGCAAAGCTCTCGATCTACCGGTCAGTTTTCGTTCCTACCCTCACCTATGGTCATGAAGGCTGGGTCATGACCGAAAGAACGAGATCCAGGGTACAAGCGGCCGAAATGGGTTTCCTCAGGAGGGTGGCTGGCGTCTCCCTTAGAGATAGGGTGAGAAGCTCAGTCATCCTTTGCGTCGAAAGAAGCCAGTTGAGGTGGTTCGGGCATCTGGTAAGGATGCCCCCTGGGCGCCTCCCTAGGGAGGTGTTCCAGGCACGTCCAGCTGGGAGGAGGCCTCGGGGAAGACCCAGGACTAGGTGGAGGGAGGTCCAGCTGGGAGGAGGCCTCGGGGAAGACCCAGGACTAGGTGGAGGCACGTCCAGCTAGAAGAAGGCCTCGGGGGAAGACCCAGGACTAGGTGGAGGGATTATATCTCCAACCTGGCCTGGGAACGCCTCGGGATCCCCCAGTCAGAGCTGGTTAATGTTGCTCAGGAAAGGGAAGTTTGGGGTCCCCTGCTGGAGCTGCTCACCCCGCGACCCGACACCGGATAAGCGGACGAAGATGGATGGATGGTGAAAACGCCCTCAGACCTCAGAGGGTAAACTGTCATTGTGACCAATCATCACCTGACCAAAAAAGGGGGGAAGTAGAGAAACAGTAACAGGCAGACAGTCATTTAGGTTTTGAGGGAAACGGCATGTTAATAATTAGAGTAGATTAATGTAATGTTTGGTGGTACGTTTGTGTTTAACATGGATGTGTTTACTACTGTTGCCAAGCAGCCTGCTTTCCTTTACTCTTGCTCTCTTCTTCTCTACTTGTTCTTGTTCATTCATTATTTTCTTTGTTCTGGGGCCCTCTGATGTTTCGGAGAATACTTCAACCAACATCTCCGGGCATGCTAGTAGCGTGTGCTTCATCTACGGAGGCTCACACCACGGTGTGGTGCATGATTATAACCGAGCCTTAACCAGGCATGGAAACTGTCAGAGTACGTAACCATGATGACAAGATGGAGGGTATATATGCTTGTTGCCATTGTTTCATCAGCTTGTTTAAAAGAGTGATGATTTTAAACGGCAGAACGTAGCCTGCAGGAGAATATACGGAAAAGCTTCCAAAACCAATGGTGCCCTGTGTTAAACTACAACTCCCACAGATACAAAAATAAAACATGATTGGCAGCAGGAGAGCTGACACTATCAAGCTCACAAACGTATGGACCCACAATACACAACTCAGGTACATTAATGCCAAAGTTTATTGCAAAAAGTCAGAATAAACTTACAGGCAAAAGTGTCCAAAAAGTGGCAGGCAAAGGGAAAATCCAAATACAGGCAGAAGTCAAAACCAAGGAAAAACAATCAGATAAAGAACTCAGGACACTAGGAAATAACGCTTGAAGGCTGTACACAGGGGAAGCAGACGATCTTATACTGGGGTAAGGGGAAGACCGAACTTAAATACACTAAACAGAAAAGACAATGAGACACAGGTGCAAAACATTAGGGCGGGGATAAACCCTGGGTGTTTCCCAATATGTGTTCTTCCATTGACTTGTGTTCTTGTGTCCCTGTGAAACGTCATCTCGTGTTGCCAAAGTACTGTCCCAATACACAAGTTCACATTTCACCAAGAACAGTTAAAATTCCCGGATGTATTCTTGACACGCCCATTTACCGAGGATACATCGGTTGGTAACTTGTATGAACTTCGCAGCAGCTGTATCCCAACATGCATTTCGGCATTCAATGATGGTTGGATTTCCAGTACATAGACAGCCCAAAAACGGGAGAATTTTAACAATTTCCGCCATCTTATTCATCACTAAATTCACTTCTGAGAACATTTTCGGCGAGAAATGAACAATTTATATTTCAAATATAGGCAGTCTTGCGAAAATCTTTGCCGAATTGACAATTTGTTCCAAAGTTTTCGGAGTTTTCGGAGCTCCACAAAGTGACGCGGCCGCCAGCTCGGCGCTCAGACAGTCACACTTGGAGACCCCGCTGTAAGCCGGAGGTCTTTTAGACCGGTCCCGTAAATAAGAGGCTTTTATTTCACCGTTCACAGATCGTTTGTTTAAATATCACTACACGTCCATCATAAAATTAACGGGAACCTGTGGTTAACTGCCTTTTCAGAGTTAAACTCAACACACACACACACACACAGCGCAGCAGGCACAGGAGAGATATACCATAGATAGACTGTATATTATTAGTCTATGAGATATACCCGTTTCTTCTCGGGAGACTTGTTTAAATTATGCCATAGGCTATACATTAGAGTATTTAGTTCATATCTGTATGTCTTTGCCAAATGCAAGCCAGTACAATACATTGTTGGGCAGGGTCATCCCTTTTTTCCCATATCATTTTGGAGGAGTTAGTTAGGTTATTTATGACCCAACTCCTGGGTTAAAAATGGCCCAGGACCAACTAATTTCTGGGTTATTACCCAGAAAATGGGGTTGTTCTTTTGACCCAAAAGTTGGGTTATATTAACTACACTGTTGGGTTATATTAACCAAACATTTGGGTCAAGTATTTAACCCAGAAGTTGGGTCAAAAAGATTAACCCAAATTAGTTGGTCCCTTTTTAACCCAGGAGTTAGCCATTATGGGTTATTTTTGATCCAGGAGTTTTTAGTTTGCACATATACACGCATGCATTCACATATACACACAAAAATACGACTCAAAAAACTTAGTTGAACATTTTTTTAATTGGGTGTTAAAAAGCTTCAGAGTGAAGACAGAGAGCAAAATAAATAATAAGAAGAATCTGGCTGTTCATCATATCTACATAATATAGGAATGTACATTATTAAATATGGGCTCTGGGGGGTTAACATCAGAAACATGAAAACACATTCAATACACAGGGATGTCACTGGACATGAGGATGGGTGTGTGTGTGTGTATGTGTGTGTGTCTCTGTGTGTGTATGTGTCTCTCTGTGTGTATGTGAGTGTGTTTGTGTGTGTGTGTGTGTGTGTGTGTATGTGAGTGTGTGTGTGTATGTCTGTGTGTGTGTGTGTGTCTGTATGTGTGTGTGTGTGTGTGTGTGTGTGTGTGTGTGTGTGTGTATGTGAGTGTGTGTGTGTCTGTGTTTGTGTGTGTGTGTCTGTGTGTGTGTGTGTGTGTGTGTGTGTGTGTGTGTGTATGTGTGTGTGTGTGTGTGTGTGTGTCTGTATGTGTGTGTGTGTGTGTGTGTGTGTGTGTGTGTGTGTGTGATGTTTACATGGCGTTAGAGACACCGGGGTATCGCCTTTACCCGAGTATATAATGTTTTTTTAAACAGCATGTAAACACACTGAGAGACCCTGCTGGTCTTTATTTACCCCTCCTGGTGTCCTCGGGGCAAATCTGACCCATTTTCTAAGTTTCTAGTTCAGCAGTTTGGGTTTCTTTTTAACCAAATTGGCCAAAAGATAAAGTGGATGGTTCCATACAGCGCTCTTCACAAGATAAATATATGATCAGTTCACTACGTTCATTGAATTCGGGTGTTTTATTCAATTTTATACCATTTGGAGAGAAATAAAAAAGTAAAATAATTTTTAAAAAATTGACAAAAATGTTGGGAGAAAAACCTTTTAAAATTAAGTGACAAAAACGTTGGGAAAAATAAGGAATACGTGCAGTAACTGTAACCCTAACCCCAATTCAAGTTGAGCTTAGATATCTTGACCTTTTTCTACTGTTGGTTATTTTGTATTGTATAGTGTGTATTGTTTGTTTATATTACCTCATTTATTTTTGGAGCATGTTAAGCACTTTGGTTGTTTTTAAATGTGCTATATAAATAAAACTGAACTGAACCAATGGAGCTGCCTCGTGGAGCGGGTCTCGGCGTGGCCATAGTGGAATTTGGGACACTAAACTGCACGGATGCCAAAACAAAGAAGTTGTAATTTTTAATTTTGACCCAGAAAAACAAAACGCTGACGGGACGACAACACAAGAGTTAAAACCAGAACCAGCTTCTGATCTGGACCCTGATTGGTGGATACGGTCTGGACTCGAGACTGCAACGATACTGGACTTGAGGAAACGTTTCTAGAGCCAGATGTGGCTGTTTCTAACCAGAGGTTGGAGCTGGGGAAGATGACATGTTGTTGTGCTAAGCTAATCGCTAAAAGAGGGGAAGTTCCAGCTGTTCAAGCCTTTCTAGAGTTTCCTCTAGGATCCATTTCTGAGGGAAAGAGTTCACACCTGACGTAAAACAGAGAAACATTAGACTGTCCTGTTTCAGACGTTACGCTGTAATGTAGCCGAGTTAGACACAAATCCCTAAAATACCAGGAGAGGTTTCAGCAGACCATCACCCAGACTTTGTCCCTATTCTTACAGTCTGTGTTCCTCCGTCACCTGACAGGGTGTGACATCATCACAGGGTCACATGACGTCCACAAAGAAGTCTCCGGGGTTTCCCACGGCGAGGCGGAAGGACTGGCGCCCGGCGGGAAGCTCCTCCTTTGAGTCTGTGTTACCATGGAGATCAGGGAAGGAGGCGGGGGGAGGGGAAGGAGGCGCAGGCTGTTTGTCTGGCGAAGCACCCACTTCCTGTTCCTGTTTGGTGCGCTGTGATTGGCTCCCTCGTCCTCCAGCCTTCTGAGCATCGCTGCAGTTTGATCCGCTGCTGCCACTTCCTGTTACACATTCACACATTTAAACATCCGTGATGACTCATCCATATTTAAACCTCCATGATGACTCATCCATATTTAAGCATACCTGCCAACACTCCCCTTTTTACTCCCGGAGCCTTAGCCCTATCTCCCAGTTTGTTATTTCTCCCGGAAACTCCTGTAATGTGCAGCACGGCCCAAACTCCTTCATAAATAATCAGACCTGTAACTCTCAACCTGGTAACCTGTAACCCTCAACCTGGCAACCGAGCCAATAGCAGGTGAAGGTGGTGTTCCCGCAAAGAAATGGAAATATAGCTGTATATTTCAACAGTGTTGGGCGCAACAATTTACATGCATGTTACCGAGTCATATCAACAACCTCCACGCTGTTTGTAAGGTGTGTTGCATTGATTTTAATGTAGCGCACGGTGGGAAAATGACATCACCCAGCACATTAAAACACAGCGGCACCATCATGCAGAAGAGGCACATGAGGGCACACGGGAGATTTCATCCTTCATCATGAAAGGACAGACAGAGGCAGAAAACGTGAAGCAAGCTGAACTCACTTAACACTTACAGTACCCCCCCCTCCCCCGGTCGCGCCGCCATGCCGCACAAATCTCCTGGATTTTGAAAACCAAGTATTGGCAGGTATGCTCTAGAGCAGGGGTCTTCAACTTTTTTAAGCCAAGGACCCCTTAACTGAAATAGAGACGGATCAGGGACCCCCCTATTACCTATATTGTATAAAATTGTATAAAAAGTTGCATATTAATCTGGTCCTACAATAACTTTTAGGGCAACCTAAAGCATTTATAGATACATTTTTCGCATAGAATACTAAGCTGTTCAAATAGCTTAATAATTGTTGGCATGATTTTATAAATCATGTTTTAATGTTAAACACACATGTGGAACAGTCAATCCTTTGGGATGAATGTATGTATCTGTGGATGGCTACCTTAGTAGCTACATTATTGGCCAGTAAGCCTATCATCAGTGGGGATTTATATTTGCTAATAATATGTTAGAATCATGTTAAAACATTTACATTTTGAAAAAACTTTCAAAAATTAACAATAATTTGGAGGTCCCCCTGCAGTGACTCCCCTGTTGAAGATCCCTTCTCTAGAGTTTATGTACATGTTTAGGTTAATATATGGAAGGAGGAAAGGAAGTATGTAGGGAAGGAGAGAAGATAAGAGAAGGAAGGAAGGAAGGAAGAAGAAAGGTGGTAGGTAAGGAAGGAGAGAAGATGAGAGAAGGAAGGAAGGATGAAAGGAGAGAGGAGGTAGGTAGGGAAGAAGCAAGGAGGATTCAGTTGATCTCTGTAGTTTTACCTTCGCTGTGCTGACTTCCTGTTTCCCCCCAGGCCGGTGGCGGGGGGGGGGAGGGGGATGAGGGACGGGGTACAGGTAGGGGAAGGGGGGGGCCTCTGGGGGTTCCGGGGGGACAGCGGGGGGGGCCTCTGGGGGGCCCGGGACCAGACCCAGTGGACTGGAGTCTTCTTCCAGATCCTGCAAAGTCATCACGCCCAGATCTGACAGACACCAGGAGTCACACAGTTATTATCATTATTATTATTATTATTATTATTATTATTATTATTATTATAATACATTTAATATTATCTATATTATATATATATTATAATATTATTATTATTATTATTATTATTAGTTGTAGTAGTAGTAGTAGTAGTACTGATAAAATGAAGGTTCAAAAACTATTATTTTATATTTTATTTTGCTTTTCCACGGACCACCTGCAGTACCCTCACGGACCACTAGTGGTCCGCGGACCACAGTTTGGGAATGACTGCAATAGACTATATTTTTGGGATTATATTTAGTTTGTGTTGTTTTCTGGACTAATTGTTGTTAAGTCTTGTAAGTTTGAAGGATAGCAGCATTCTTAAGTTAATACACTGCCTTACTTTATGAAATACTGTTGTTCATAATCTTTTGGCTACTGGTCTACTTTAGTTCAAAGTTGAATAAGCCATTTGTTTTACATTTAAGGCGTGCATCCCTTGTGTATGCTGCCACGGGAGTGTGTTGACTGTAACTCCCCCCAGAGAATAGACCAATAAGAAATCAGAGTTGTGAGGGTGTGCGACTCACCTCCACAGAGGTCTCCGAACACGTAGTAGCACTGTTCAGAGAAGGTGACCTTGTTGACCGTGTGGCGGATGTAGCCGGCCTTCAGCAGGTTTCCTGCGTACTTGCGAGCTTCCCGGCGGTCGGTAAAACCTTCCACGTTACGGTGGAGCCAGTCCACCACATCAGAACCTGGATGGACCCAAGACTTCAGAGATCTATTCACTTTGGGCAGGGTTGGGGATCGTTTGGGGTTTTTCCGACACTGGTGCTAAAGCGACACAACGGTGTCGGTGCCTAAACCGGTACTTTTTAATAAAGTTTAAAAAAGAAAAAATAGAAGGGTAGTAAACAGTCGGCCATATGGTCAAAATTAAAGATTTAATAATACTATTACTATACTATACTTAACTATAACTTATAACAATAACTTATTTCAGCAGTAAATTGCTGTTGAAGACAAAAACAACCACCAGATGGTAAAAGGGTATTTTACAATAACTTTGAATGCACCACGAGGCTACCAGTTTCAAGTGAACGCACCGTCTGTGTTGTTTAATTCAGACAGCAGCAGCTGTAGAGCAGACTCTGTGTTGGAGTCCTCTCCAGAGAAATACAGTCACACTTTACACTGTTTAACGTTAGCTGTCAGCATTTAGCTGCTAGCTAAAGCTAGGCTAACCTTACCTGCTGTCAGCTGTAGTGTAAAGTCAGGCAGCGAAATAAGGCACTAAAATGTTCGTTCTTATTCGGTACCGTTTACGCTGGCACCGGTGCCCTATTGGCACTGCGTTATTGGTACCCAACCCTACTTCAGAATTTGGGTCCCATCTTAACATTAAGGGTCAGAGTTTAGGTCTTGTTATCATAAAGGGTTGGAGCACGTGTCTTTTTCAGACAATTTTGACACTTTTGTTCGGCCTTTTTCCAACTTTTTGCTGCTTTTTCAACGTATTTGTCGCTGGCTGAGGAACCTTTTTGGGGCTTTATGAGGCCCCAGATGTGAGTGAGAAGACTACAGTATATGAGACATGCAATAATACAGTCAAAACATTTGACTTTTTCTGTTAAATAAAAGCACGTCAATAATCTCTACATGTCTGGCCCTTGGTGTGAGTCTCATTTTCCAGTGTGGCCCTCTGGGAAACTGAGTTTGACGCCCCTGGTTTAAAGGGTCTTCTTACCAATGAAGGCGTTGGGGATGGTGATCTTCAGCCACATGCGGTCCCGAACCTCGAGGCCCGACTCCTGATTGGCCATCCCCTTGACGACCGCCGTCATGTCGCTGTGGATGGTGAGATGGGTTTCTTCCTGCAGGTCTGAAAAACAGCGGCAGGTTATTGTTGGAGCCGTGGACGGACGGGTGACGGGCGGATGCTGCAGTGGCTGATGGGAGTCTCACCGTAGTGGGGGGGGAGCCGGCCTGTCATGGCCGCGGTGTGGGAGACCCAGGCAGCCGGGTCAATCGGACGGACCGGCTCGCCTGCCAGGTCGATGAAGACAGGGGGAGAAAAAGGCCCGTTAGTTTTTTTATTTATTTGTAGTGTATTTAAATAGGGACGGATACAAAAAACATAGATTATTACATAAATAACAATCCGATGCCTGTATCACAGTGTTTATAGCCATGGCTAATTCGCAACACCTGTCCCTAGGAGAGCTTTTAACAGTTCAAATAATAAAGGAATACATTTTTTACAATTAATACAATAAAATGTCCAGAAACCAATAAAAAGCAAAAAAGCAATAAAAATAAGTGTAGTAAATAAACACATTAACTCGAACCCTCACAGATGCACACCTCACATACACACAGCGATACATTTCATATGGCATGATCACACTGCTGCTGTTGTAGAAACCATGCTTTTGATAGTTCTTTAAAGGTGGACAGTTTAGTGAGAGCCTTTATATTTGTAGGGAGCCAGTTCCACAGATTGGCTCCTTTCACAGAAAAAACATTTTGGGCAAAAGAGGTTTTACAAAATGTAACTTTACAGTCTCCACATGCAGCAGCTCTTGTGGATCTGGAGGATTCCAGCCTGTTCACAAATTTACAAAGTGGCTCAAGTGCAAGTCGAGTCAAACATTTACTTTGACTGGGTTTAAGATTTAAAAAAACTGACTGGGTTTAAGGTTTAACGTCAGCGTTAGCGTTAGTGTTAGTGTTAGTGTTAGAATTAGCATTAACATTAACATTAGCGTGATTTATGTCATTGAAGATATGTGTTGGTGTTAACTCACTTCTCGGCAGCGTGAAGCAGCCTCGGGGGTTTGGATCCCAACACTTTGCCACCGTTAACGTCACTGGACTACAGAGAGAGAGACAGACAGACAGACAGAGAAACAGAGAAACAGAGAGACAGACAGTGTTCATGAGTTGTTGGACACATCGTAACCTGAGTTTCCAAGCTGGAATATGCAAATGAATGCCTGCTGAAGTCGGAACAACAACAGTTTTTTAATTAATGTATTTTATATCAACTTTTTGCTCAGATAATAATTTTCCATCAGGTAAAAATCAAAGATCCCGTCAGGTCGGAGCCCCTGGAAGGAATTCTTATCAAATGAGGGTTTAATTTGTGTTTCCTTATCTGTCTGAACTACTTCAGACTCTTCATTCCTGTAGTACTAGTAGTAGACCCAGCAGTGACAGAAGTATTTGAAGTAATAGTACTATTAAGAGTAAGTAGTGAAAGAAGTCTCACCCTGGTTTGTGGACGATTTCTCTCAGGACTCGGACAGCGTCGTCGTTACTCATGTTCTCAAAGTTGATGTCGTTCACCTGAAACACACATATTTATACACATTGTTAATACAAGTAGTAGCTCCCAATACCTGTAGTAATAGTACCACACAGCACTATACCTATACTATCTCGCGAGTGCAGTAGCAGGCCTCGCTTTGTCTAAAATTAATTATGACACTGCCATTGATCTGCTTAAAAAAACGATTTGGCGGTAAAGATTTAGTGATTATTGCTGTCAGAATCGAGCGAGGGAGAATTTGTATGTATTTTTTTTATCACTTTCATCAAAGTCAGAAGTATACATACACTTCCTTAATATTTGGTAGAATTTTTACCCTGAAACTGTTTCACTTGGGCCAAACGTTTTGGGTATCCTTCCACAAGCTTTCCACAATAGTTTGATGGAATTTTGGCCCACTCGTCTTATCCACCTCTCTCTGTCTACAACAATAACGGACATCGGCTGCTAGTAAAACCAAAACCATGTAAAGATCATTTTCAAACTAAAACCAACGTCTCTCTCTCGTGTGTGTGTGTGTGTGTGTGTGTGTGTGTGTCTGTGTGTCTGTGTGTGTGTGTGTGTATCAGGCCTGGGAATTTTAAAGGACCTAAAATGTCTACTTTGTGACACATGTACGTTGCTAACAGTAGTAGAAGTACAGTTAGAGTAGTAGAAGTAGAGTTAGAGTAGTAGTAGTACAGTTAGAGCAGTAGAAGTACAGTAGTAGTAGTAGTAGTACAGTTAGAGTAGTAGAAGTACAGTTAGAGTAGTAGTAGCACAGTTAGAGCAGTATAACTACAGTTAGAGTAGTAGTAGTACAGTTAGAGTAGTAGAAGTACAGTTAGAGCAGTAGAACAACAGTTAGAGTAGTAGTAGTACAGTTAGAGTAGTAGTAGCACAGTTAGAGCAGTATAACTACAGTTAGAGTAGTAGTAGTACAGTTAGAGTAGTAGAAGTACAGTTAGAGCAGTAGAACAACAGTTAGAGTAGTAGTAGTACAGTTAGAATAGTAGTAGTACAGTTAGAGCAGTAGAACTACAGTTTGAGTAGTAGTAGTACAGTTAGAGTAGTAGAAGTACAGTTAGAGCAGTAGAACTACAGTTAGAGTAGTAGTAGTACAGTTAGAGTAGTAGTAGTACAGTTAGAGTAGTAGAAGTACAGTTAGAGTAGTAGTACTACAGATAGAGTAGTAGTAGTACCTGTAGTAGCATGTCTCCTGGCTCTATGCGAGTGTAGTAGTAGTATAGTAGTAGTAGTAGTAGTAGTAGTATAGTAGTAGTAGTAGTACCTGTAGTAACATGTCTCCTGGCTCTATGCGAGTGTGGTAGTAGTAGTAAAGTAGTAGTATAGTAGTAGTAGTACAGTAGTAGTATTATAGTAGTAGAGGAGCAGTACCTGTAGTAGCATGTCTCCCGGCACTATGCGAGTTTAGTAGTAGTAGTATAGTAGTATTAGTACAGTAGTAGTAGTACCTGTAGTAGCATGTCTCCCGGCTCTATGCGAGTGTCTGCGGCTACAGCTCCTCCCTTCATGATGATGATGTAGTAGTAGTAGTATAGTAGTAGTAGTATAGTAGTAGTAGTAGTAGTAGTATAGTAGTAGTAGTAGTAGTAGTACCTGTAGTAACATGTCTCCCGGCTCTATGCGAGTGTAGTAGTAGTAGTAGTATAGTAGTAGTAGTAGTAGTAGTAGTATAGTAGTAGTAGTATAGTAGTAGTAGTAGTAGTACCTGTAGTAACATGTCTCCCGGCTCTATGCGAGTGTAGTAGTAGTAGTAGTATAGTAGTAGTAGTAGTAGTAGTATAGTAGTAGTAGTATAGTAGTAGTAGTACCTGTAGTAACATGTCTCCCAGCTCTATGCGAGTGTAGTAGTAGTAGTAGTATAGTAGTAGTATAGTAGTAGTAGTAGTAGTACCTGTAGTAACATGTCTCCCGGCTCTATGCGAGTGTCTGCGGCTACAGCTCCTCCCTTCATGATGATGATGTAGTAGTAGTAGTATAGTAGTAGTAGTAGTAGTACCTGTAGTAACATGTCTCCCGGCTCTATGCGAGTGTAGTAGTAGTAGTAGTATAGTAGTGGTATAGTAGTAGTAGTAGTAGTAGTAGTACCTGTAGTAACAGGTCTCCCGGCTCTATGCGAGTGTCTGCGGCTACAGCTCCTCCCTTCATGATGATGATGTAGTAGTAGTATAGTAGTAGTAGTAGTAGTAGTACCTGTAGTAACATGTCTCCCGGCTCTATGCGAGTGTCTGCGGCTACAGCTCCTCCCTTCATGATGATGATGTAGTAGTAGTAGTATAGTAGTAGTAGTAGTAGTACCTGTAGT
>JABUOV010000113.1:17500-22500 GCA_025617405.1 Perca schrenkii | reverse complement strand
TTAGTAGGGTGTTCCTAATAATCCTTTAGGTGAGGGGACATGATGGACTCTTCAGGACAGGTCTTTAGGTATTAGTATTAGTAGGGTGTTCCTAATAATCCTTTAGGGGAGGGGACATGATGGACCCTTCAGGACAGGTCTTTAGGTATTAGTATTAGTAGGGTGTTCCTAATAATCCTTTAGGTGAGGGGACATGATGGACCCTTCAGGACAGGTCTTTAGGTATTAGTATTAGTAGGGTGTTCCTAATAATCCTTTAGGGGAGGGGACATGATGGACCCTTCAGGACATGTCTTTAGGTATTAGTATTAGTAGGGTGTTCCTAATAATCCTTTAGGTGAGGGGACATGATGGACTCTTCAGGACAGGTCTTTAGGTATTAGTATTAGTAGGGTGTTCCTAATAATCCTTTAGGTGAGGGGACATGATGGACCCTTCAGGACAGGTCTTTAGGTATTAGTATTAGTAGGGTGTTCCTAATAATCCTTTAGGTGAGGGGACATGATGGACTCTTCAGGACAGGTCTTTAGGTATTAGTATTAGTAGGGTGTTCCTAATAATCCTTTAGGTGAGGGGACATGATGGACTCTTCAGGACAGGTCTTTAGGTATTAGTATTAGTAGGGTGTTCCTAATAATCCTTTAGGTGAGGGGACATGATGGACCCTTCAGGACAGGTCTTTAGGTATTAGTATTAGTAGGGTGTTCCTAATGATCCTTTAGGGTGAGGGGACATGATGGACTCTTCAGGACAGGTCTTTAGGTATTAGTATTAGTAGGGTGTTCCTAATAATCCTTTAGGTGAGGGGACATGATGGACTCTTCAGGACAGGTCTTTAGGTATTAGTATTAGTAGGGTGTTCCTAATAATCCTTTAGGTGAGGGGACATGATGGACTCTTCAGGACAGGTCTTTAGGTATTAGTATTAGTAGGGTGTTCCTAATAATCCTTTAGGTGAGGGGACATGATGGACCCTTCAGGACAGGTCTTTAGGTATTAGTATTAGTAGGGTGTTCCTAATAATCCTTTAGGTGAGGGGACATGATGGACCCTTCAGGACAGGTCTTTAGGTATTAGTATTAGTAGGGTGTTCCTAATAATCCTTTAGGTGAGGGGACATGATGGACTCTTCAGGACAGGTCTTTAGGTATTAGTATTAGTAGGGTGTTCCTAATAATCCTTTAGGTGAGGGGACATGATGGACTCTTCAGGACAGGTCTTTAGGTATTAGTATTAGTAGGGTGTTCCTAATAATCCTTTAGGGTGAGGGGACATGATGGACCCTTCAGGACAGGTCTTTAGGTATTAGTATTAGTAGGGTGTTCCTAATAATCCTTTAGGTGAGGGGACATGATGGACTCTTCAGGACAGGTCTTTAGGTATTAGTATTAGTAGGGTGTTCCTAATAATCCTTTAGGTGAGGGGACATGATGGACCCTTCAGGACAGGTCTTTAGGTATTAGTATTAGTAGGGTGTTCCTAATAATCCTTTAGGGGAGGGGACATGATGGACTCTTCAGGACAGGTCTTTAGGTATTAGTATTAGTAGGGTGTTCCTAATAATCCTTTAGGGTGAGGGGACATGATGGACTCTTCAGGACAGGTCTTTAGGTATTAGTATTAGTAGGGTGTTCCTAATAATCCTTTAGGGGAGGGGACATGATGGACTCTTCAGGACATGTCTTTAGGTATTAGTATTAGTAGGGTGTTCCTAATAATCCTTTAGGTGAGGGACATGATGGACTCTTCAGGACAGGTCTTTAGGTATTAGTATTAGTAGGGTGTTCCTAATAATCCTTTAGGGAGGGGACATGATGGACTCTTCAGGACAGGTCTTTAGGTATTAGTATTAGTAGGGTGTTCCTAATAATCCTTTAGGTGAGGGGACATGATGGACTCTTCAGGACATGTCTTTAGGTATTAGTATTAGTAGGGTGTTCCTAATAATCCTTTAGGGGAGGGGACATGATGGACTCTTCAGGACAGGTCTTTAGGTATTAGTATTAGTAGGGTGTTCCTAATAATCCTTTAGGGGAGGGGACATGATGGACTCTTCAGGACATGTCTTTAGGTATTAGTATTAGTAGGGTGTTCCTAATAATCCTTTAGGTGAGGGGACATGATGGACTCTTCAGGACAGGTCTTTAGGTATTAGTATTAGTAGGGTGTTCCTAATAATCCTTTAGGTGAGGGGACATGATGGACCCTTCAGGACAGGTCTTTAGGTATTAGTATTAGTAGGGTGTTCCTAATAATCCTTTAGGTGAGGGGACATGATGGACTCTTCAGGACAGGTCTTTAGGTATTAGTATTAGTAGGGTGTTCCTAATAATCCTTTAGGGGAGGGGACATGATGGACTCTTCAGGACAGGTCTTTAGGTATTAGTATTAGTAGGGTGTTCCTAATAATCCTTTAGGTGAGGGGACATGATGGACTCTTCAGGACAGGTCTTTAGGTATTAGTATTAGTAGGGTGTTCCTAATAATCCTTTAGGTGAGGGGACATGATGGACTCTTCAGGACATGTCTTTAGGTATTAGTATTAGTAGGGTGTTCCTAATAATCCTTTAGGTGAGGGGACATGATGGACTCTTCAGGACAGGTCTTTAGGTATTAGTATTAGTAGGGTGTTCCTAATAATCCTTTAGGTGAGGGGACATGATGGACTCTTCAGGACAGGTCTTTAGGTATTAGTATTAGTAGGGTGTTCCTAATAATCCTTTAGGTGAGGGGACATGATGGACTCTTCAGGACATGTCTTTACAGTTTCTACACACCAGACGCCACCATCTCCTCACCATAGTCATACAAGTTATTATCCAATCAGATCATCATATCAGCAGACAACACAACAAGTTATTAACCAATCAGATCATCATATCAGCAGAAAACACAACAAGTTATTAACCAATCAGATCATCACATCAGCAGACAACACAACAAGTTATTAACCAATCAGATCATCATATCAGCAGAAAACACAACAAGTTATTAACCAATCAGATCATCATATCAGCAGAAAACACAACAAGTTATTAACCAATCAGATCATCATATCAGCAGAAAACACAACAAGTTATTAACCAATCAGATCATCACATCAGCAGACAACACAACAAGTTATTAACCAATCAGATCATCATATCAGCAGAAAACACAACAAGTTATTAACCAATCAGATCATCATATCAGCAGAAAACACAACAAGTTATTAACCAATCAGATCATCCCATCAGCAGACAACACAACAAGTTATTAACCAATCAGATCATCATATCAGCAGAAAACACAACAAGTTATTAACCAATCAAATCATCACATCAGCAGACAACACATACCTTCTTCTTCTTCTGCTGCTCTCTCACTTCTCTCTGAGCCCTGCTGCTCATCCTCCACAGCAGCAGCACTGACAGACAGACAGACAGGTAAACAGACAGACAGACACAGAGAGAGACAGACAGGCAGACAGGCAGACAGACAGACACAGAGAGAAACAGACAGGCAGAGAGGCACACAGAGAGAGAGACAGACAGACAGACAGTGTTAAGAAAGGTGAAGAAAGCTGTCTTGGTGTGTTATGAAGAGTAGGAGGTGAGACAGGCACTCACTGGAAAGACGAAGGTCTGGATTGTCCAATCACACCTGTCCTCTCGATGGGGGGCGGGGCCAGGCAGGTGGGCGTGGCTATAGACTGGAGGTCAGAGCCCCGAAAATCTGACTGACAGGTTTCTGAAGACACCAGCTGGAGAGAGAGAGACACACAGAGTCAGAGTGTGTGTGTGTGTGTGTGTGTGTGTGTGTGTGTGTGTCTGTATGTCTGTGTGTGTGTGTGTGTGTGTGTGTGTGTGTGTGTGTGTGTGTGTGTGTGTGTGTGTGTGTGTGTGTGTGTGTGTTTCTGACCCAGCAGACGACTCGTCCGTTCACAAAGGGCAGTCTGGCATCGTCATCACTGATCTCCTCTTTGACCACCCTGTTAACACACACACACTCACACATCTTCATCATCATCATCATCATCGTCATCATCATCATCGTCCAATCAAAGGCTCCGAGCCACATTCTAAGCTAATAGTTGGAGTAGTGGTTCCCAAACACCATTAATTATATAAAAGTGGATATTTATAATTAGTTCAAACTGTTCATCCATCACTTCTACTTCTTACTATTAATACTGTTCATCCATCACTTCTACTTCTTACTATTAATACTGTTCATCCATCACTTCTACTTCTTACTATTAATACTGTTCATCCATCACTTCTACTTCTTAGTATTAATCCTGTTCAGTTAGTGAATAAATAAATAAAGCCCGTCCCCCTGTGGGAGAAAGGAGAACTGATCATCTCTGCTGTTACAGAGACAAGGCTGGAAAACACACACACACACACACACACACACACACAGACAGACACAGACACAGACACACACACACACACACACACACACACACACACACACACACACACACACACACACACACACACACACACACACACACACACACACACACACACAGTCTGGTTCTGGTGGTAGATGAACAGATATGTGTTGATTAGCTCTCATAACAGGCAGGTGTGTAGACCACTGCCATGAGTCCATGACCCTAATGTCTGATTACTCTATATATATTCATTATGATATTGTGTGATTACATGGTGAATCTGCAGCGTTCTCTATCAGCTAAATACAGTAGGAGGTAGGCCTACAATCTCTTCCTCTGATGTAGACCTGTAGTCTACACTGTAAGTCAGTAGGAGGTAGGACTACAATCTCTTCCTCTGATGTAGAAGTAGTCTACACTGTAAGTCAGTAGTAGGTAGGACTACAATCTCTTCCTCTGATGTAGACCTGTAGTCTACACTGTAAGTCAGTAGGAGGTAGGACTACAATCTCTTCCTCTGATGTAGAAGTAGTCTACACTGTAAGTCAGTAGGAGGTAGGACTACAATCTCTTCCTCTGATGTAGAAGTAGTCTACACTGTAAGTCAGTAGGAGGTAGG
>JABUOV010000113.1:2500-5000 GCA_025617405.1 Perca schrenkii | reverse complement strand
AGAGACAGGGTTTGGGTCAGTACCTCGGGGTAGAGGGGAAAGGGTTTGGGTCAATACCTCGGGGTGGAGGGGACAGGGTTTGGGTCAATACCTCGGGGTGGAGGGGACAGGGTTTGGGTCAGTACCTCGGGGTAGAGAGACAGGGTTTGGGTCAGTACCTCGGGGTAGAGAGACAGGGTTTGGGTCAGTACCTCGGGGTGGAGGGGACAGGGTTTGGGTCAGTACCTCGGGGTAGAGAGACAGGGTTTGGGTCAGTACCTCGGGGTAGAGGGGACAGGGTTTGGGTCAGTACCTCGGGGTAGAGAGACAGGGTTTGGGTCAGTACCTCGGGGTGGAGGGGACAGGGTTTGGGTCAGTACCTCGGGGTAGAGAGACAGGGTTTGGGTCAGTACCTCGGGGTAGAGGGACAGGGTTTGGGTCAGTACCTCGGGGTAGAGGGGACAGGGTTTGGGTCAGTACCTCGGGGTAGAGGGGACAGGGTTTGGGTCAGTACCTCGGGGTAGAGAGACAGGGTTTGGGTCAGTACCTCGGGGTAGAGGGACAGGGTTTGGGTCAGTACCTCGGGGTAGAGGGAGACAGGGTTTGGGTCAGTACCTCGGGGTAGAGGGGACAGACAGAGCCGGGCCGTTCTGATTGGCCGGGGAGGGGACAGGCAGAGCAGGGCCGTTCTGATTGGCTGCTGAGCTGCCCGTCTGGAACAGGATCTGCTGTAACGTCCGTCGGAGGTTCGGGTGCAGGCGGTGCTGAGTCTGGCTGAAGATCTCCACGGCAACGCACTTCATCACCCCGGCAACCAGGTCGTCATACAGCGGCACCGTGTACATCCTGGACGTCTGAGAGAGAAAACAAGACGAGATAATATAACCCTCTGAGGAGGAGAGACAGACAGACAGACAGAGAGGCAGACAGACAGACAGACAGACAGACAGACAGACAGACAGACAGACAGACAGACAGACAGCTGTCTCACGTGTTTGTGTAGGAAGGCTCTGACGCGAGGCAGCTCGGGGGAGAAGGAGTTCCTGACGACCATCTGGAGCCATCGGATCTGAACCTCAGCATTCAGACCATCAAACACTGACGAGTAGCAGGAGGACAGACTGGACATCACCTCTGGAGACAGACAGACAGGCAGGAAGACAGGCAGAGAGAGAGACAGACAGGCAGAGAGAGAGACAGACAGGCAGAGAGAGAGAGTTTGATTATCTCGTCTGAGACCAAGTGGAAACTTTCTGGTCTGAAAAGTGAAGCTCATTAAAGTCTCAAGACAACAAAACTCAGGACCCTGTCTCACACCCACTACAGGTGTGTTCAGGTGCATTCTGGGAGTATTGCTATCTTGTTATTTTAACAGAGCATTTAGTAAAATGCTCCTAGGCTCGCGCACAATGCGCTCACACTATGCTTGTTACACACACAGCGACGCACAGCAGCACACACACACACACACACACACACACACACACACACACACACACACACAGAAGATTACTAATAATAATATTAGGGTGTAAATCCTCCATCATAACATCAATGCTCCAAGGTCCAAACGCGCCTGGCTTTTAAAGGGAATGGGAGATGATCTCTGATTGGTTGATGAATGGGAGATGATTTCTGATTGGTTGATGAATGGGAGATGATCTCTGATTGGTTGATGAATGGGAGATGATCTCTGATTGGTTGATGAATGGGAGATGATCTCTGATTGGTTGATTGCATGTTACGCCCAGAACACACCTCTGAGTAATGAAGACTTAATGAAGTACCTCGGGGTAGAGGGGAAAGGGTTTGGGTCAGTACCTCGGGGTGGAGGGGACAGGGATTGGGTCAATACCTCGGGGTAGAGGGGACAGGGTTTGGGTCAGTACCTCGGGGTAGAGGGGACAGGGTTTGGGTCAGTACCTCGGGGTAGAGAGACAGGGTGTGGGTCAGTACCTCGGGGTAGAGAGACAGGGTTTGGGTCAGTACCTCGGGGTAGAGGGGACAGGGTTTGGGTCAATACCTCGGGGTAGAGGGGACAGGGTTTGGGTCAGTACCTCGGGGTAGAGAGACAGGGTTTGGGTCAGTACCTCGGGGTAGAGAGACAGGGTTTGGGTCAGTACCTCGGGGTAGAGGGGACAGGGTTTGGGTCAGTACCTCGGGGTAGAGGGACAGGGTTTGGGTCAGTACCTCGGGGGTAGAGAGACAGGGTTTGGGTCAGTACCTCGGGGTAGAGGGGACAGGGTTTGGGTCAGTACCTCGGGGTAGAGAGACAGGGTTTGGGTCAGTACCTCGGGGTAGAGGGGACAGGGTTTGGGTCAGTACCTCGGGGTAGAGGGACAGGGTTTGGGTCAGTACCTCGGGGTAGAGAGACAGGGTTTGGGTCAGTACCTCGGGGTAGAGGGACAGGGTTTGGGTCAGTACCTCGGGGTAGAGGGAGACAGGGTTTGGGTCAGTACCTCGGGGGTCGAGGGGACAGGGTTTGGGTCAGTACCTCGGGGTAGAGAGACAGGGTTTGGGT
>JABUOV010000112.1:0-114075 GCA_025617405.1 Perca schrenkii | reverse complement strand
CTTATTTTTAAAAGTAAGTGCTGTAGAATAACTAGCAGGAGACAAAGTTATAATTGAGGTAAGTTTGGAGACATTACCTTATTTAATCATTAAATTAATAAATATTTTTGTTGCATCTCTTTTCGGTGTAGTACTTTGTAGACGGCCCTAAGCACTCTTACTGCCCGGTAGTAGCAGCAGCAGCAGCAGAGAGCAGAAGCCAGCAGGCAAGTGTTATTTACATACACTTCTGGTGTACTTACAAACTTTGCAACCATCGCTTTATGAGTGCATAACCTATTTGTACTACTGTAGACGTTTGGTATCATTTCCCGGGCATTATTAGTGGGTAATGTTAAGAGACACTTCGGATCTATTAGCCCTGCGCTAAGCTATTCAGCTGATAATGCTGCTCTACGCCACTCTCCAATGTTCGACCCAGGTGAAAAAGCTTCTGTGTTTGGCTCGGAGGTCATGGTGCAAAGGACCCTAGGGTGAAATGCAGAATCAGAATCAGAATCAGAAAGGGTTTTATTGCCAAGTACGTTTTTTTGGACACATACAAGGAATTTGTTTTGGTGTTGCTGGTGCACATCACACATTCTCTAAAATGTAATATTAAACAATATAAGTATAGGTAAACAATATAAGTATATGTACACAGTATGTATTAAATTAAAAATAAAGATAGAAATAAAATAAAATAGATAAATAAAGAGCAAAGAGCATTAGAGCAGAGAGAACAGTGGCATGAAGAGCCAGGTGGAGAGTCAGGGTGGTTTCCGGGCCTTGTTAATAAGGCTAGTGGCGGAGGGGAAAAAGCTGTTCATGTGGCGTGAGGTTTTGGTCCTGATGGACCCTCAGCCTCCTGCCAGATGGGGAGGGGCTCAAAGAGTTTGTGTCCGGGGTGGGAGGGGTCAGCCACAATCTTTCCAGCACGCTTCAGAGTCCTGGTGGCGTAAAGGTCCTGGAGCGGCGGCAGATTGCAGCCAATCACCTTCTCAGCTGACCGAATGACACGCTGCAGTCTGCCCTTGTCCTTGGCAGTGGCAGCAGCGTACCAGATGGTGATGGAGGATGTGAGGATGGACTCAATGATGGCTGTGTAGAAGTGCACCATCATTGTCTTTGGCAGGTTGAATTTCTTCAGCTGCCGCAGGAAGTACATCCTCTGTTGTGCTTGACGAGGGAGCTGATGTTCAGCTCCCACTTGAGGTCCTGGGAGATTGTAGTTCCCAGGAAGCGGAAAGACTCCACAATGTTAATTGTGGAGCCACAGAGGGTCATGGGGGGCAGGTGGGGCTGGGTTCTTCCTGAAGTCCACAACCATCTCCACTGTCTTTAGAGCGTTGAGATCTAAATTGTTTTGGTTGCACCACTTCACCAGGTGGTCAGCCTCCGACCTGTAAGCGGACTCGCCTCCATCAGAGATGAGTCCGATGAGGGGAGGTGTCGTCCGCGAACTTCAGAAGCTTGACGGACTGATGACTGGAGGTGCAGTTGTTGGTGTAGAGGGAGAAGAGCAGAGGCGAAAGAACACAGCCCTGAGGGGATCCAGTGCTGATGGTCTGTGAGTTGGAGACGTGTTTCCCCAGCTTGACATGCTGCTTCCTGTCAGACAGAAAGTCAGTGATCCACCTGCAGGTGGAGTCAGGCACACCAAGCTGGGAGAGCTTCTCCTGGAGCAGAGCCGGGATGATGGTGTTGAAGGCAGAGCTGAAGTCCAAAAACAGGATCCTGGCGTAGGTTCCTGCAGAGTCCAGGTGCCGGAGGATGTAGTGGAGGGCCAGGTTGACTGCATCATCTACAGACCTATTGGCTCTGTAGGCAAACTGCAGGGGGGTCCAGGAGGGTGTCGGTAATGGCTTTGAGGTGTGAAAGCACAAGGCGCTCAAAGGACTTCATAACCACAGAGGTCAGGGCGACGGGTCTGAAGTCATTAAGTCCTGTGGTCCTTGGCTTCTTGGGGACAGGGATGATGGTTGAGGTCTTGAAGCAGGCTGGCACGTGACATGTCTCCAGTGAGGTGTTAAAAATGTCTGTGAACACTGGAGACAGCTGGTCAGCACAGTGCTTCAAGCATGATGGGGAGACAGCATCTGGTCCAGCAGCTTTCCTGGGATTCTGTCTCCTAAAGAGTCTGTTGGACGTCCCTCTCGTGGATGGAGAGAGTCGTCACTGAGGTGGGTAGGGGGGTGGAGGTGGAGACCTTTAAGGAGGGCATTGGTGGGGGGGGGCCCAGGGCCCTGCTGAGGTGGGTGAGGTGGAGGTGATGCACAGTGGCTGTAGCTGTAGGGAGGTGTCGTGGGGGATGGTGTCAGGACTGACCTTTTGTCTTTCAAATCGACAGTAGAACTCGTTCAGGTCGTTGGCTAGGTGTCGGTCATCGAAGGAGTGGGGGGTTTTAGGCTTGTAGTTGGTGATCTGCCTAAGTCCTTTCCAGACAGTTGCAGAGTCATTAGCTGAGAACTGGTTTTGGAGTTTCTCAGAGTATCGTCGTTTAGCCTCCTTCACCGCCTTGCTAAACTTGTACTTTGACTCTTTAAATCTGTCTTTGTCCCCACTCCTGAACGAGTCTTCCTTAGCCAGCCTTAACCTTCTGAGTTTGGCTGTGAACCAGGGTTTGTCATTGTTGTAACTCACCCTGGTGCATGATGGAACACAGCAGTCCTCACAGAAGCTGATGTATGACGTCACAGCCTCTGTGTACTCATCCAGACTGTTGGTAGCAGTCCTGAACACATCCCAGTCAGTAGAATCCAAACACGACTGGAGATCCTCCACAGCCTCACTGGTCCACTTCCTTGATGTCCTCACAACAGGTTTGCAGAGCTTTAGTTTCTGCCTGTAGGTGGGGATCAGGTGGACCATGACGTGGTCAGAGTGTCCCACTGCAGCACGGGGGACGGCGTGATAAGAATCCCTGACTGTGGTGTAACAGTAACAGTGATCCAGAATGTTCTCCTCTCTGGTCGGGCATTTAATATGCTGTCTATATTTAGGGAGTTCGTGAGTGAGGTTCCCTTTATTAAAGTCACCAAGGACAATAACTAGGGACTCCGGGTTGGTCCGCTCCACGCACAGAATCTGGTCGGCAAGCATGCGCTGCGCGTCCTGCACGTTGGCCTGCGGTGAGATGTAAACACCGACCAGGATGAATGACGCGAACTCACGGGGTGAATAAAAAGGCTTACAGTTTATAATGAAATATTCCAGGTTAGGAGAACAATGCTGCTGGATCACTGTCACGTCGTTGCACCAACCGCTATTGATGTAGAAACCGATTCCTCCACCTTTAGTTTTGCCGGAGAGGTCCGAACCATCGCTTAACCTTGGGGGCACAGTCGAGGCAATTCACACCATGGCTTCAAACAGTTTGTTTCTGAATCATGCAAAGTTAAAAATTCACCTGAAGCTCATAAATCCTCATGAGCTTGGCTAGCTCCTCCGCTATCTTGCCAGTCTTGGTGCCCTTGTCTCTGAACAAGGTGATGAGTTTAGGCGTGTGTCTGTCCAGCTCCTTGTAGAATTGATTGTGCAGGTTAACGTTGTTGATTCGGTGGAACTCTGCAAACACCTGTACATGGACAGAATTACACATAAATGTACAAAGATGAATAAGGAACAGAATTGTGAATGTATTTTAAGAAGTTTTCAGTTGGCAGGTAGCAAAACAAAGGTCAATTCTATTAGAGATGAGTCAGAACCAAGGTCAAAATAGAAAGTTAATTGTCATTCTTTAATTTAAATCAGGCTGTATAATGTTATCTAAAAGGAAATTAAAAAAAATAAACCTCTGTATACTTTGTTTACTGTGAATGGCAAAAATATGTCACAGTGTGATGTGTCAACTTTTACATCTGCCATTTGCTTTTTGGTGAATCTTTTGAAAATTTAAATATAGAAAAATCAATCATGTTCAAAGTGGGCATGCTAAAGAGTCATGTTGATTAATTGCTCTCAACAGGGAGAACAGTAAAATAAAAGTTTTTTTTACCTGTGACTCCATAAGTAGGGCTGGCCATCTGTCCACGACGTCTCTCACCCGTGGAGCTACAAGAGCTCCAACGATTTCTTGGCGACGAAGGGCATAGGTTGTGTTCATGAGCTTGCCTATGACTAATTGGTTTCTCTCAGTCTTTTTGACTTCATGTATGATTTCTTCTCTCGTTGTTTCCAGAGTGTCTCGGGTTTGATCCTTCGGTAGGTTGATGATGTAGTTGACCTCAGCTTTTCGAGCTTCCTTTATGTTTTGATGGGGGTGATCATTGTCAGGGTTGTTCGGCTCCGCCTCCCTGTGTTGATGGCTACTTCTGCAACCCCAGCTTTGGCCAGATTGTTACGGTAAGACGCAACCTTGTACCCTATGTGACGTTTCCATCCCAACTCCCCGTCTTCACCAGCCGTCATTCTGAGACATGGATGAGCTGTAATCAAAGCTTGAGCAGCCATTGCCAATTCCTTTTCATGTGGGTATGGTTTAAAACTGTAGATCGTTTCTGCCATTTTTTTAAGGATTTCACTCTTCTGTGACCTCTTTAACTTCAGCAATTTTCCTGATTCTTCATAAATGCGATTTCCTTCTTCTAGTATATGCTCCATTTCATAACCAAAACCAGGAACAACAAAGTGATCAGGCCAACTCTTCTGGCGCTGTAACGCAGGTACATGTGGGAGAATGTCTGTGTCAGAAGATGCAGTAGATGCAGTAGATGAGGTGTCACCTTCAGGTCTGACGACTCTCAATGTGCCCTTCTCTGGTAACTCCTGAATGTCCACAAGAAGACAAAGATCACCATCAAAGTCCGGATCCTCATAGTGCAGGATAAAGTCCCCATCCAGTCTCGGCTTGAACCTCTCTTGCATTATTTCTTGCAGCTCCTCCACTGACTTTGGTCGCTCAAGTAGAGTAAGTTTCAGGGCGGTGTCTCGTGCAACATACACACGCAGTACATGCTTCTGGGCAGCAGCCATCTTTTGATTCCTAAAAGACAAAAACATGTTAATTTTCATGGAGAGCGAAGGTGACACACACAACATATACATGTCCACATACCCACTGGTCCACAAAAACACTGGGACACCACTTGAACGATGGGATGTATGGAAAGCCAGCTGCTGTAGTGGGGCAGTTTATTCATGTACCCACTGGTCCGCACAGCTCCAAGAGAATGTTGCAGTTATCCGTTTACCTGGTTCAACAAATCTTCAGTGTAATAATATGAAACGTTTGGGTGTCAAGAGCAATCTTCCATCTATGTTGTAAGCGCAGAGAGTTGTTTTGTCATTTAGCTCTGATGGGGTGTGAACAGCCAGACTGTTTGGGAAAAGTTCGTAAGATCTCAGGTGTTCAATGTAGTGTGATGTGTGCTCTTGGCAAAGAAAGACAATACTACTGTTAACCAGGAGAACCTGTTCAGTTCTACAGTAATTAGGCAGTCCTCCCTCTTGTCCCACGGACAAAAACATTCCTACATCATAATCAGTTCCATCAATGCAGACCTTTGATGTGCTGTAAATAACATTGCTTGCTGTTATTTGTTCAATGTGTCTTGGCAACATTTGGAAGCATTGATACCAGTACAGAAGAGACATTTGATGTCTGCTGGTGAGGTTTGAAGAATCCGGAGGCACTGAGATGGTATGCTACCATGTATTGATGCCTGTCTGCAAGTGTTTTTAACACATTTTTAAAGTTTTGTGTGTCATGTACAACTCTCTTGAAAAAACGGTGTTTACCCTCAAACCTCATTGTCCTCAAGTGTACAAGGGGCCCAAAACGGCGTGCAAGGTCAGGATAGTGCTCAATGTAGTGATGCTTAGGACGGAGTTTGAAATCTGGAAAGGCTTCTTTCAGCATCTCTCTATGATCCTGTATCTTGGACTGTAAATACTGGATGGACTCCTGTGAATTCTGTGCACAGCGATAACTCTACTACCTCTTTTAAGTCCATTAGCACAGTCCATGCTCTATCCTCTTTAGGAACTGAAGTCCCAATAATCAAAGGGAGCAGTCTAAGCAATGTGGCATTTTCATGGCTGTTACCACCAATGCTTTTCTTTACAGCGAAGGTCTGTGGTATTTTATGAGGTTTGTCAAGCTTGTCTGTGTGCTGGTATGGAAACGATAGAATTATCTCGTTCAAATATTCAAGGGTGAAGTATTTGCAACGGATCATCTCTCCGATACACAGGGCGAGCTCTACGGGCACAATGCCCTCAAAAAGATCGTGGAGGGCATCAAGTGAAAAGCCAGTGACCGTATGAAAATGCTCTAGATGCTGGCTCAGGACACAATCTGCCTGAACACCATTCTGACTCTGACTACCCCCATGCATTACAGCATGCACATCACTATTATGGCTGTCTTTTGTCCTAAGACTGAACTCGCCACTTGCAACTTCATGAGTCTGAAGTTTAGCTTGTGTCGCTGTGCAGAATCTGCAAAAATATTCTGCTCTAAAAGACTTTGAAAAGCCTGCCAAATCATGGGCTGCAAGATTGTCAGAGACCACACACATGACTGTTCCTTGAACTACCTTACCAATAGACTCAATGAATACCCCATCTTGTTCAAGGGTACGGAGGTCTCTCAACAAAGGACCAAGTGCTTTTTCATAGCCAAATGTCTGTATGTCAGCCACTTTACAAGCTGCAAGCTGAATTACATGCAGGGCTGATCGGTATTTACTGGCAAGATCAGCAAGAGTCCAGTATACTGAACAGATTTTGTGTATTTTCCGTGATGTGCCAGGTGGATTGGCTATTTCCAAATCATCAATGTACAAAATGAGTGTTATCGTTAACTCATCTGAAGACAAGAATGTGTTCTCTTTGAAGTACAAGCCATCTTGGTGGCTTACATAATGACTGTTTTGTGCCACTTTTGTTTCTTTAATTTTGTCCAGAATATCTGTATGATTGAAGATTTTTTGTATCATCTCCAGAATGGGAACATGCACTGCTGTGTGTCCTGGCTGTAGCAGATACTGTACAGGCTTTACCACAGGGTAATTATTTTCAATGAAGGTTTTCCTTCTCTTGGTTGAGGATAACTGCTTCCCCTTAGCTGTGGCACTGACAATAATATTACTGTCCATAACAGTACTGACAACATCATTTAGAAGTGTTTCACTGACAGTGATGTCATGACTCTGTAAGACCTCTCTAATATCTTGTTTGAGTATCGGTTGGGACAAGGAAAATATCTGAGTCAAATGTTCCACTATCTCCTGAGATGCCATGTCAGATACATGAAGAATAGATTGCATCTTTAGGAATAACAATGCCAAGTTATGCTTCAACTGGGCTCTTAAAGTGTCTGTGTCACACTGACCGTTCACCTCATCAAGATCAAATGTGTCCGCAGACCCTGCACTGTGACTTTCAGCGTGTTCCCCAAGACTTTCTGCTGCAACTATAACTAGGGCACTATCATTGTCTGCCAATACAACACATTCACCAAAGTCTGAATCACCACCATGTTTTCTACTTTTGTGTGCATTAAATGCTGAGTAGCTATTTGTTCTGTAATTACAATTCTTGAATGGGCATGCTACCATCTCATGACTTCGTAAATGACTTCTGAAATGACCCAATAGAATTTCCTCAGAAAAGGGCTGCTTGAAGTTACACAAAGGACATGTAAAAAACCACATGCTCCTTCAGTTGCATCTAATCTACATGAATCATTATGACATCTTGACAGATGAGCTTTCATCGCTTCGAATGATGGAAAAGTACAAATGCAACTGTCATAGAGACATGGCAGGGGGGACACTCTTGAATATTGGCTATGCAGTACAGTATAGTGCCAAAATAATTGTCCCCGGGTATCTGAAGTTGCAGAACACAACTTGCACTTCCACTCCATTGGGCCAACTTCAGCCTGCAATTTAAATATTTTCGATTAAAGTCTAAACCATTTCAGCCCTGTTTTGCACTTTTGGCTATTCAAAAATTGATTTTTTTTTTTATTTTTTTTTAATTAGTACACAATTTACAAAACTCACCTATTAGCACCTGTCTGATGGTGAAACGCTGGCTCTCTGTAGCACTCTTTGTAGTCCGATATCTGTACACAACATGCGCACAAAGATGATTTGTTAATGTTCAAAAACATTTTTTAAATAATAGTGTGAATATATAGATAAAAAGTTTCCAAATCTATCAAAAACATTCATTGTACACTAATTATAGTAAAAATGAAAATGTTAAAAGATAAGCAAGTTAGTTATTAACAAGCAAAGCATCAAAGTTGTGTGGTTATAGATCTGCTATTTTGGTTGTTGTTCTTTGTATTTAACAAAGTATTAATAAAGGGTTCAAGTGATCAACTGTTGACCCCACAGTTGAGATAAAAACATTTAGAGAAATAGCAAAAGAATGACTGTGGAAACACATAAAATAAAACCAATTATTAGTAACACTATATCATAATACATCCTACCTGAACTGTTAAAAGGATTTCGAGATGATCTCACAACCACACACTTGAGCCTAGGAAGAAATACAAACACAGGCCTGGTTAGCATCATGATAACACACTCACATTATGTTGTTTAGCATTGTTCGTTTCACGCTAGCACACACGTACACACAGCTCGATAACGTAAAATATTTACTGTGTAAGGCAGACACTTATTGAAATAAGTATACTCACAGTACGCACTTGCATTACCCGGGAACAGCGAAAACTCATGGACCTTCCTCCACCGTCAATGTCCCGGGCAAACATGCATTATGGGAAATGTAGTTCATCCAGGAAACCCGCTGATAACGTTACACCGTTGTAAGATGAAGTAACGTAACGTATTTGTCACATATTTAACAACTTCTAAAGTTACAATTACTTGGATTTTTAAACTATTTACAACAAATATTCACTGTGCACATTGTACAAATGTATTCCCAGTTCCACATTTAAGACTATCGAAATTCAATTTTAAAAAAAAACAACAAAAACAACATTAGAGTTACTTACCAAATCAGAGGTGATGATAAGATGGCGCTTAAGAAAACGAGGGCAATAAGACTAATGATAAAAACGGAGGTGGTGGTGGTTTCAAGCGGGCAGCATAAAAGTGCGCATTCCAAACAAATTAAAACAAATTCAACTGTGTTCCACATCAACACAGGCGGCCCAAACATCCCTGCATCAAGGCAAATTCAAGATGGCTGACTCAGCTTTCCTGAGGGAGAGATGACCCACCCACCAGAACGTCATGACGTCGATAACGTCATGACACTACCTAAACTTTTTGAGCGTTCCACACAAATTACCTATAAAATATTGAGCCCTCTTCAATTAAAGTGGCATAAATCTCAACAGAGCTCAACACTTTATAGTTTGGTCAACTGCATAACGACATTTGACTGTTATGACCTTATTACTTATGAGCTACTGTTTGGGATTACAGTGATATCTTAGCTAGCTAGCTAGCTAGCTTAGCTCTCACTGTAATCCCAAGCCCGAGCATCAAGTTAGGTGAGGTAGATTGTGTGAGACGGGAAATGTAGTTCACTGAGCGGTTTCACACAATACTAAGTGGTACTACGACACACCTACAGCTAACTGAGACTTTCTTCGGTTGCAAAATTATCTTTTAAATTGATGAACATCATATTTGTAATCCATGGCTCAATTCAAACGGGATCCAAAAATGATGTGCCTATGCCCGTTCACTACCGTTTTTTCCAAGTTTTGGTCCCATGAGGTCCACCGGAAGGGGCTTGACTTCGGCTCTCTATGCTAGCGGAAAACCCTCCTCCAGCCTTTTTCTTACCCCCCTCATTGGCCCACATTTGGAAACTCACGTTGCTTTCTCTTAAATGATTGGCTCTTGAAACTGGAGGTTGGTCATAGTTGAAAGAGGAGGAGACAAGGATGACAGGGATATATATAGTGCCCATGACCTGCAAGTATTTATTTGTAGAATTTGCGGGTAAAGGTCAAGTGTCCGGAATACAGTGAGTCTACATTACTAAACTTCCATTGTGATTTTAAAGTTTATTTTTACCCAGCTTATTACCAAATGACACTATGTAAAATTAATTTTGGGACATTTTAGTAAGACAGTGGTTCGTTTCTGTAAAGTCAGCATTAAATCTGGTTAACAACTGATTTTGAAAACGGGGTTCGGAGTGCCAACAGTCAGAAAACGTCAGTAATTAGACGGTGCCAGTTTTCATTGGATCAAAACACCCTGGTGAGCATTGTCACCTGTTAGCATCATTTTCTTACTGATATATCACTAACATTGATTACTTAAATAAATAAAAATAAACCGATGTATCAATGTAGCATCTACAGGATGTAAAGCAGACATTGGGGCGAATTATAAATCTAGCATCTACAGGGCATATTAGGGACGTTGGGGCGACGTATGATTTGTGCCGTTAAAAGAAAACATTTGTGCTACTTCGATTTTTACGTTATCAGGCTTTATTGGTTACACGGCTACTATTTAATAATAAATAAATTACATTATATTAAAAGACTTAATAAAAACCTTTTTATAAAAGGAAAACTTTGCAGAACAATTTAATTCAAGTGAATTTATTAGATTTAGATTTCTTTATTTAAAAGGGACAATGCACATTAATCAACATGAGCACAGAGTCCAACATGTAAATGTGCCAGATTTAGCCATAAAGGCTAATTTTCTATGTAATTTGCTATGTAATACTGACAGCTAGTGTTTAAAAAAGTTACAGCGGTTGCCAGGCTGAGAACGGAGCATCCACAACAATGTTGCTAGACACTAGCCTCACATAGTCAGACATTACTTCACAGCACAGCGGAGTTGCTAGCATTAGATGCTGGCTATATTGACAGTAATAAAAGCCTGTGCTCACGCGGAGCTCTGTACCCAACTGACAGACAATTTTTCGGCTTAGAATTACAGTATGAACCGCCAAAAACCCCACAACCTCGCTGTCCTCTCAGCACGCCAGACAGCCACACTTCCTCGGCTTGGAATTAAAATAGGAACCCCTAAAAATACCACTACCTTGCCGACTGAACACACTTCATTGGCTTAGAATTACGTCAACAATCGCTAAACACACTGCAAACTCACAGTCCTCTCTTCCCGATTTACAGCCCCCCTCTCGTGGCTTAAAATAACTCACCGTTGTCGGCTCTGGCCACTGAACTACACTTTGTAAAACAGCCATGGGCTTCTTGCCTGGTCCTTCGGTAACGTTAGCAGTTAGCAGGGTTAGAATGGCGGCGTTAGCCAGGACCAGTCAGGATCACTTAACTGGCTATGTCTCAATTGATTTTTGCGAGTAACCAACTCGGGTACTCTAGCTATAGAATTCAATGTGAGTACACAAATGTTGAAATGACATAAAATGCCCGTCCCTAGTAGCTGTGATAAATTATCCTGAAGCTAATGCTTACCTGTTCAGGAGGAAATAAGCCAACTCTGCGTCCTTTTGGGCTCTGAGCTGTCTCCATCTTTCAAATACATCTCCAATTATTTACCAGGCTTTTTCATGGCTGTACTAACGTTACAGCTGTAGTGCGCTGGGTTTACGTTTTTACAAGTATATCTGGCAACCTGGCCTGGCTGTCAAACTGGGCAAATACTGGTATTAGCATGTTTTCTTAATATTTAATGACGCATGGGGGTCATTTTTGGATTTATTACAGTAAATATATTACATATTGGACATTTTAAGTTTGACGTTTAATGAATCAACTGCTTCTTGAATGGCTTTGATATTCTCTTCTTGATGTTCCAATAGCATTGTCCTTAGTGCAGTTTTGTCCAGTTGCCTGTCAGTCTCATCTTCCTTCCGTCTGGACATCTGTGTAACAACTGCTTCTTGAATGGCTTTGATATTCTCTTCCTGATGTTCCAATAGCACTGTCCTTAGTGCAGTCTTGTCCAGTTGCCTGTCCATTAGTGATGTGACAACCGGCTCTTTTACACAAGTCGGTTCAACCGGATGGTTGTTGGTTGACGAACCGAGTCAATAGATTCGGTCAACGGTTCACGTGCCTGCGGCTGCGGCATCCGGCTACTCCCGGTCTCTGCAGTAGCCGGGTGCCCGCCCGGTCTGCTCGTGACAGCCTGTAACATTCACTTCTCTAACATTTAACTTAACATAACTAAGATAACATGTGTATTTGTATGTGATGCACTTCCCAATCAATAAAGTGTGAATTTCCGAACACAATCACCTAAGATGCAGAAACAAGGCTTGGTTAATAACTCAAACTTGCCGAGAACCATTAGACAAACTGTTTGCTTATATACTCGAGCGGTTGTTAACGGTTACATTCGGTGTCGACTCTCGGCAGTGCAGACTCTCGGCAGTAGCCGGGTGCACGGTCTCTACAACTCTCTTAACAACTCTTTCGGTCCAATGAATCGTGCTGCTCGAGGTAGCCCATTTCCTGATTGATTCTACCACCACTCCAGTGGAGGCGCTAATGAGGTAAAAAACAGGAGTGAGTCGGTTCATTGACGTATGGCACTCGATTCTCCCGGCTCAGTGACACGAATCGGGTTAATAACCGGCTCTTCGGTCAGTTCGTCATCACTACTGTCCATCTCATCTTCCTTCTGTTTGGACATCTGTGTAACGACTTAGACACACGACACTGAAGGACTCAAATACACGACTCAGAGACACGGTTGAAAGTTAAACAAAGTAAAGTCTTTACTAGAAAAATTGTTAAACAAAAGGCGCTCACAAGGAGGATGATAACAAACAAACTTAATGGCATATTTAACCTGGCTGGACCGTTGACAAGACTGACATGGAGACAAGACAAGATGAACTGGCACAAGACAAAGGGAGACAAGGACTATTTATACAAGAGGTAGGGGAGACCAGGTGAAAACAATCAGGGGTGGCGGCGGTAGACAATCACAACGGTGGGAAACTCACACAAAGGGGGGGGGGGTCAGGATCTGAAACGAGGGAAAGGTAAATACAAAATAAAACAGGAAGTGCAGAACAAGACAAAAAATGAGTAACTAAACTTAACAAACTTGACGAGACATAACAATCTGGTCCATGTTGTGCTCAAAGGTGCATCCCGAATTCAGGTCACTTCAGCCCCCCACCTGTAAATATGCAATGAACACACAGAGACCTAATACACTCAAATGGCTTCTGCAGAAGGAGAGCAGCACTTCCCTGTAGACTCCTCTGTCTACCCTGGCAAAGTGTGGTCTGCCTCCTTCCTCTTTCGGCCAGCTTTTATTAGGCTCTGTTCACATACACATCAATACAATGACATATCCGCCTCATGACTCAGGCTACACCCTAAACATAGCAGATGCATGTCTATCTCCTATACAGCTCATGTCTAGTTCCTGATTAGTTGCTACTATCTCTTGCCTGGGTGTTATCAGAATAACAACACCTTGTTATTCTTACCCTTCGTTCTCATTCTAAGAATTCTGGTTTGTCTTGTGCATCTGTTTTCTGTTTTTGGGTTCAGCCTTCAGTCAAGAGCGTGTGTCATACTTTCCAACTTCTCCATATGCTGCTGCAAGCACTACCGCAGATCTATTATTGCTCATACATGCAGATCTATTATAATATGATACTTTATTACAGTTCTTATACCTCTGATAATGCATGATTGACCTTATAATCCCACACATCTTTAACAGAATATCTCTGTGTTCTACAGCCAGGTTTAACATTAGGACCTGCGCTGTCTCATTAAGGACATCGTTCAACTAAGAGAATTCCGCTTGGTGTTTGTAGACGTTAAACGCACGTTTAACCCGAATAACCCAAGTTGGACGAATAATTCTGCGAATTCATTCACTTCATCATTTACCTTGAGTCAGTGAATGAATTTATGAATGTTTTTGCAGATTGCAGAGTTGTAGCAAGGTTGCAGAGTGTTAATTCGATGTTTGCAAAGGATTGTCAGTGATCTTGCATGTTAATGGAATTCACCACACGCCCCAGAGCTTTTACCATATCACAAAAGTGGTAACATTGATTGTTATGGGCCTTAGCTTCTGTGTTTTGCTGTCTCCCCCATGCTCTGGAAGCCGCGGGTGGGCGTGTTCACGGAGCTCCTGCCTTCACACCTGCGGCTCATCACACTACTCAGCAATTCTGTTCCTCATCGACCGTTTGCTCCCTTTATAAGCCCAGGCCAACCTTCCAGTCCCTGCTGGATCGTTAGCCTTACTAGTATGTTAGTCAGTTTGGAAAGTTTGCTCAGCTGTTTAGTGCTTTTGTGCCTGTTGCTGATCGGCTTCCTGTTCTCCTGTCTGCAGTTTGTCACCTGGAATGTTCCCTACACCTCCGCCTGGCTGTCTGCTTCACCAGCATTATTGGATCTTCACTAACCCTCCAGCCTTACACCCACTGCCCCACCATCTGGACTTGCCTGTTTTCACGTTCAATATCCAAATAATACTCTCCTTGTTTATTCTACTTAACCTCGTCCGGGTCTGCTTTTGGGTACCTGTTCTTGTGAATCCTGACAACATCCGAGCGCCGTATGCTGTAAAGCCTGTAACTTGGATGTAACGTATAAATGTCTCTGTTCCCAAACTGCCGGCTATCGGCTAGTAGCTAACGTTAGCGGGAGCTAGTAGCACAATAATGATAACTTATCCTTGGTTTTCTTAATACATCATACATCCATCTTTTCTTTAGATAATCATTAAATGATTATTAATGAAAACACAATGTTTAACGTTAGCGAATATTTTAGACGATGAATGATGAGTTCTCTACCTATACTTATTTCTATATCCACATCAAACACAGCCCGGTCTCATGGGAGTTCGTGATATGGTCACGTTATTGAATCTATTGAGTTGTGGACAGGACACGATATAATGTTTTTTTTTCGTGTGGCGATTACGAATTTTAAAGCAATGTATTTCAATGGGAAGCATATTTCGTGATGACAGAACGATGACGGTTGCGAGTAGTATTGATAAGGCGAAAGTCCGCACAGGGATGTTGGTCGGGGTGGTGGATGGGTAAAACAACAGGACTTTCACCCCGGAGACCGGGGATCACGTACCGTGTGTTGCAGTTCCTTTCCTCGTTATTTTCTTCCTAACCACAACCGTCCCATTGTTGTGGCGTTTCATTTCCCCAATGTTGTGTGCCCCTGTGCCCTGGGGATGCGCCCGGGGATTGCGTCCCACATGTGGCAGTCCGTCCTGCTGTTGTGGCCGGCTTGTGGCGCCTCATTTCCCCGTTGTTGCGTCCCTCACAGCAGGTTCAAAAATCATGACCTGTAAACGAATCAATAAATCAAAATAACGTGACTATTTCACGACCTGGCGTGAGACCGGGTTGAGAAACAACCTCATTAACGCGCTGCGTTGCTACGAAACTCTAAAAAACTGTCGCTAGTGCGTATGTACATTGTGATGTCATGGGCCAGTCAACGTGAGAGAGCCAGGTATTTTTTTAGCGCAATGATTGCATAATGTGCTACAAAGCAACTCTCATTGGAATAAACAGGGCTTTGTGCTGAACGCTGTATCCAGTTCTCTTAAATCGTCCATCGGTTGAAATCACACTGAACTCTTAGAAAAAGAGCAGATGTGCCACTTACTTTGAAGTACTCCTGCAGACGCTGGTGTACTGTTCCTCCAGGCACCAGGTCCCGGGAAAGGTTAATGTAATCCTCTTCTCTTGTAGATGTCATACCACATCTGTGGAATAAAGGGCCAATTCAAATTGAAATACAGCCATAGATATTACACATTTTCTACCACAACCGTACATGGAAAAAAAAATCATGCACATTGTCCACATTGGGAATCTCTACACTAAGCCCTATGTATAAAACAGTCTGCGGCTGTGTATTCATACCTATTGCAGGTCCTGGTGCTCAACATCTGGAACGTGATGTTAGCATCAACAGGGCAGGTGTAACTGAAGCCCTTGTTGAATGCTACCAGGCCACGCTTCGGATGGTCTGTTCAGTTCAGTTTATTCTTTGTCCCAGAAGGGCAATTTGTGTGCAGCAGGAAGACATCACATGAAAATATACACCACAACCACACAACAATTAACTTACTAAAAACAGCAATACATGCAGCAATAGCAGAAATTATGTTGGGGACATAATAAAAAGTAATAATCAATAATAATACATTTAAAAGAAATACAGGGATAACTAAGATGAACAAACAAACAAAAGCTATCACCTCCTCTTAGCTAAATTGAGTGCCTGAATGGAACGAGGAATAAAAAGAGTTTTTATATCTCTGTTTACAAGCTAATGGAGTGCTAAACGTAAGCCAGAAGGTAATAGCAAGTATTCTCCGTACAGAGGGTGAGTGGAGTCCTTGCAAATAGACATGGCTTTTTTTTAAATTTGTTTGTTAAAAATGTCTGTAAGGCTACTGAACTTCACACCCACTATCTTGCTAGCCACATTCACAATTTTTAAAAGCGCATTTTTATCCTTGACGGTAAGGTTTCCATACCAGCAAATAATAGAAAATTACACGACAGACTCAATAAAAGCTTTGTAAAACAAATTCATCAATGTTTTATCCACCTGGAATTTAGCAAGTTTCCTGAGTGCAAATAGTCTTTGTTGGCCTCTCTTGCACACTGAAACAGTATTCAGTTGAAATTTTAGCTGATTGTCAATTAAGGTTTCCCAGGTATTTATAGTATGGCACCATGTCTAATTCTCACTCTACTCACTCTTCCTGCTCCCTCCAATGTACTCCCTCCAATGTACTCCATTTATAGTGCTTAGGCTGATTGCAAAGTGAACTAATTATCTAAAACAGTTTTCACATGTGACAGTGTGCCAGACAGTTGGCAAAATAGTGTAAATAATAAAAATACATGTGTATAGTTTTGCTAGGAGTGTGTTGATCATTTGGAAAATGAATGTAAAGCAATGAGTTGTGTTTACAGTTCCGCAAAAAGAGTGCTGTGCAGTGGATTGTACCTACAGTTTTGCAAAGTGTGTGTTACAAAATTGCAAACTGAGTGGAAAGCAGTGTTGCAAACTCAGTGAGTGGTTTTGCTATAAGTATTAATAGTTTCAGAAATTGTGCTATGACAGTCACAGTTACGGTAGGGTTCCACACAGCGAAACACCTCGCGAATTTCGGCCAGCGAAAGTTTGCCTCGGTGGGCGTGGTCGCGAAAACAACATGCAAGACCGCAACATTTTTTTAAATGCGGGCTGTCAGAAGACAGGGCGGTAAAAATGCACAGCAGCAAACCATCGGTAAAACGTTAGCTCATAAATGCTCTGGTAACCTAGCTATGTAGCCTAGCTGCCTTGCTATGCTTACAATGAAATGCAATGGCCGAACATGCTAGCGGGTGACCTGTCGGCTAGCTGAGACCTGTCGGCTAGCTGAGTGTTTAAACTATCTACAGTGGTCTATTTGGTGGTGTGTTTGCCCTGTTTAAGTTCGTGTGACATATAAACAACAATCCGTGTTGCTACAAGCGTCAATGTTCGCCAATAAAACATGTAATCAAACAAATGCACAAGTAGCCTAGCTAGCTAGCTACCTGGCTAGGCTACAATGAAATCCAATGTCCGAACATGCTAGCGATTAGCCTGTCGGCTAGCTGAAAAGTTCAGAGTGTTTAAACTAACATATACAGTGATCTATTTAGTGGTGTATGTGCCCTAATTAAGTTTGTGTGTCATATAAAGCACAATTTGTGTTGACAGAAGTACCGATATTCGTGTAGAAACATTTTAATCACATCAAAATTTTCATGATACGGCACTGATGACCCCCGCCATCTTGGTCAGACTTTTTTTGTAACTCCCGCCTCCAAACACAAACACACGGACCTGATTGGTTCTCGAGTGGTCCTCATTTGAATAAAGTTAAACTTTCGTCAACTTTATTTCGCTCCCTTCGGCGATTCGCTCTCATCTCGCTCAATCGGTGAATTTCGTCTCCATTCAACCTCAATGAGAGCAAAGCGAAATTTCGCTGTGTGGAAACCTATCGTTAGGGTTTAAGCATTCAGAAAAAAACTGTAAAGGCAGTCAGCGCCTGATTTTTCACTGCCTTGCTGGTAGTGAACATGAAGAGTCCCACTTCCACAAACAATCTGGAAAGAGCATAAACAAAGAGCAAAGCGTTTTTTTTAGTTTTGGTTAGTATGTTGACCTGCAAAATCGGAGCATTGATGGACAACTTTGTGTAGTGACTTTAGCCTACCGTTAGCTACAGTAAACACTAATAACACATTACACAGCAGGTAACGTTAGCCTACCTTTAGCTACAGTAAACACTAATAACACATTACACAGCAGGTAACGTTAGCCTACCGTTAGCTACAGTAGTATCTGGATTAAACATGGCTAAAATGCTGACAGCTAAACGGTGTAGTGTGACTGTATTTCACTGGAGAGGATTCCAACAGCGGGACGTCCAACAGTGTGCCACTAAAGCTATGAGCTAAAAGACTCAAACTAGCACTGGTCACTGCTGTTGTCTGAAAAACCACACAGACGGGACAAAATGTTGCTTTTCGATCACGCAAATTTGATCATGGGAAGCCAAAATCGTGATCGTGATTAAAATTTGATTAATTGTGCAGCCCTAATTATTAGTGGGGTAATTTACGAGATACAAACGTGGCTCCATTAGTGCCTGCACTAAGCTGATAACGCTAACTCGACCAACGTACTAACAAGGGAAAAAAGCTTATGGGGGGTTGTTTGGCTCGAGGTCAAGGTGCAAAGCAGCCTAGGGTAAAATTACTCTGAACCATCACTTTAAATTCACATTTTACAACATGCCAAAATTAGTTTTAATTGTTTTTATTAATAGGCAAGATAAAAGGCAACATTCACAAGAAGTAAGAGACACCGTCGGAGTTACTTATTTTTTTATTTTCTAGTTTTCTTAAGTTTGTTTTTTTAACCTTATGGTCCACTTAGGAGTTAACAACAAGTCACAGTAAAACAGGGTGATCGCGCGTTTACTTCCCCCGCCAGTAACCAAGACACCGCTTGATTACATTAGACTCGAACGGTTGCAGTTACATTCGGTCTCAACATACTATTTACACACTCATACTGACCGACACTAGACTCACGCACTGGCCACGGTTACATTCGGTAGCCTGGTGCGCGGTCTCCTCGTGACAGTCTAACTACCTAGTAGCAACATTCACTTCTACCATTTAACTACCAAGATAACATTACGTGTATTTGTAAGTGATATAATACTTTCCTCTTGGTAATGTAGCCTATGAATTTCTATGAACACCATTCTAAAATGCACGAGACATAAAGGTTTCTGCTATCGGTTGCCGAGAACCTAGACACCCGTTTGATTACATAGACTCATGCATTACCCTCGGTTACTGTCCTTACGGTCTCGTTCAGTAGCCTGGTGCGTGGTCTCCTACCATTCACTTCTCTTTTTTTTTTTAAGATTATTTTTTGGGTGCATTTTCAGCCTTTATTTTGACAGGACAGATGAAGACATGAATGGGGAGAGAGAGGGGGAATGACATGCAGCAAAGGGCCGCAGGTCGGAGTCGAACCCAGGCCCACTGCATCGAGGAGTAAGCCTCTATATATGGGCGCCCGCTCTACCAACTGAGCTATCCGGGCACCCAACATTCACTTCTCTAACATTTAACTTAACATAACTACCAAGATAACATGACGTGTGTTTGTACGTGATGTACTTCCCCATCGATAATGTGTGAATTACCATGAAAACAATCCTCTAAGATGCACCAGAAACAAGGCTTGGTTAATAACTCAAACTTGCCAAGAACCAAGACACCGCTTGATTACATGACTCGAGCGGCCGGCCGGTTGCACGGTTACATTCGGTCTCATTTAGTAGCCTGGTGCGCGGTCTAGGTAGCTCATTTCCTGATTGATTCTACCACCACCACTCCAGTGGAGGCGCTAATGTGCTAGATTACTACACGCACAGCAGCAGAAGAATACCAGCTACACACAACGGCACGAATGAGGTAAAAGAAAAAAACAGGAGTGAGTCGTTTTATTGACGTATGGCTCTTGATTCTCCCGGTTCAGTGACACGACTGGTCAGTGACTTCGGTCAGTTCGTCAACACTACCAGATTCCCCCCTCCACACACACACAGTGGGTCATCATCAATTTGGTCAAGGCTCTCTGTTTAGCAACTGAGGAAGCTGACTTAAATGAGTAAGCAGCTGATGTGCCAAAAAGCTGCAAAACATTATCAGGCAGCTGGTGCTCTTAGCAAGCCTCACCAGACAGCTTCGGTCCATATCGGACGTAAAGGATGGAGTTAAGGGTCTGCGAGGACATCCGATTTCTAAGTTTGCTTTTTACCACACTCATCTGGCTGAATACTCTCTCTACTTCAGCATTTGAGTGTGGCAAGGACAACAAAGACACAATAGCCATGGCAAGTTCTTTAAACGGGTTGATACCAGCTGCATCCCTGAACGTCCAAATCTCACTCCAGAAGCCCAGTGTGGTTTTTGTCTCATTCCATTTACTAAGATGGATGGCACGCTATTGCTTAACTGTTTTGTCTATCTCTACAGGGGGTGGCCAAGGAGCTTGGCTATTTTTTCTATGTTTCCAGAGCTCTTATTGTGCTTTAGAGTTTCCTCCACATTGAAAATCGACATGTACTGCAATGCTTCGATGTTGTCCGGCAGTCTCACTCTCAACTCATTAGTGAGAGAGAATGAAGGCTACACACCACTTTCGGACATTGCTTTCATCCTCAGGCGCAAGATGGAGTTCATCTGCCTTGGACTCAAAAAGGTAACCAAGGTAGGGTTTGGCACTGATGTATCATTCTATTGGCCCTTTGACTACATCAACTTTTGCCAGTGAATTCAGCACCCTGCTGCTCACAGACTTGATATAGCTTAAGAGGATCTACCTGCTCTCCCTCAAAAAAGCTTTGATGGCCAACTGTACCTTACCCAGCACTGACTTCAAAAAAGTCAGATAAAAAACATTTTGAGGATCACTGTACATGGAATTATAAAACCTCAGCCATGTAGCAGTGTTCACTGGACTTGTTGACTGCAAAATGCAGCCTAAGCTCCTCCCACTGGTCCAAAATGCGTGAAAGCACAGGTTCACTCCCCACAGTTAATGGTCTCATATATAGCCTTATAGGCCTCCCTGCGCTTTGGAGACACTGAAAACCAGTTACCGTATTTTCCGCACTATAAGGCGCACCGGATTATAAGGCGCACCTTCAATGAACGGCCTATTTTAGAACTTTTTTCATATACAGGGCGCACCGGATTATAAGGCGCATAGAATACCTGTAGAAGATACTGCAGTCTAACGTTTGACTGGGGTTGCGTTATGCATCCACTAGATGGAGCTGTGCTAAAGGGAATGTCAACAAAACAGTCCGATAAAGTCAAACTTTATTAACTGTTCGTACAACTCCGTTCACTCCCATGGTAATGTTGAATTCTCTCGCTGCTGCTCTATTCCCATATTCTACTACGTGACCGACAGCCTTCAGCTTGAACTCTGCGTCGTAAGCGTGTCTCTTGAAAGGTGCCATTTTGTGGTCTTTAATATAAAAAGATAGACGGGTCTTATAGCATTTAAATGTAAGTGGTCGATCGTCTCAACGTGGTCCCTGACATGTTGTCATCGGCTTGTCCGCTTCCATTGGCCATATCAGAGGCAAACCTGAACGGATTGGCTAATATGAGCTACCAATGGAAAGCTTAGAAGCTAGGGAATACGACGACGCCCACATCGATCATGTAGCAAGCTTTCCGTTGTGATTCGGCCAGAAACGTCAACATTGTGAGGTGAACAGATCGTTTTGGAATATAAAGCTTGGATATTACATTTCCTTGGACTCTTGGACTCGCAAGATACAACTTTGTTGCTGAAAGGACAACGAAAACGGGTATGGATGCACTCTCGACACTGTTGTGTAACTGATATAAATCATCTTATGCTTTGTATGTAGGCTTCAATTAATCATTAGAGGCTAAGCTTTCAATTGGTGTGTCGCATAGCTGTATATTTTCAATATTTAATGCTTTAAAGTTATAAAAACGCGAATGAGTGGAAGTTTTATCGAGGTTACAGCGACGCAGTGTCCCGTCAATGGGGCAGTGATCCTTGAGAGGTTGATCCATATATAAGGCGCTCCGGATTATAAGGCGCACTGTCGTTTTTTGAGAAAATTAAAGGCTTTTAAGTGCGCCTTATAGTGCGGAAAATATGGTATAAGTCTCTCATACAAAGTACTCCACACTACAGGGGAACGGTGTCACTGGAAGAATGAGTTACAGCAAGCTGCAGAGAGTGGAGCCATACTCCTCCTTCAGCACTTTATGGACCCCATTGTTAATCCCCGTCATAACAGAGGCACTGTCAGTCCCTATCCCCAGGAGTTTCTCTTTTTTTAAGACATTTCTCCAGGAAAGCCACAACAGCACGGGGTAAAGATCTGGCATCTCCTCCAAGCCCCCAGGAGGAGCGCCATGTCTAAAAGCCACCATGGGCTTAGCGGATAGGGGTGGTACTGCACCCCATGGCCCAGAAAGAATTTTCACATAGACTTTGCATGGCGAAACATGTTTACAAACACGAAGACATGTTTAAAATGTCACGTTTTTAAAATTTTTAACATTCACTAGAAGCAAATCCAGAATTATTAAATTTGCCGTGATGAACGCACATAATGGACGCGAGCAGAGCCGCGGGACTGCGCCCACCCGCATCGCCATGCTCATATGACTGTTCTGAGTCCTGTCGCTGTAATAATGTAATGGATGTAGCTCCAGCAGCTAATGGCTGTAATTCACCATGTGTTTTATTAATACATCCATGGTATTATCTTATGATACATCCGAGGGATGTATGTATGTATGTATGTATGCTGTAAAGCCTGTTACGTGGATGTAACGTCATTACCGTTTCCCAAAACTGCCAGGGCTATCGGCTAGTAGCTAACATCAGCGGTAGCTAGCATGGGAGAACGGCAACACTGTACATAGATAACGTTACAGACAACGGTTTTCTCAAAAAATCCATGGCAAATTAATACATGGCAAAGTAAAGTATGTAATATAATAAAGTTAAACGTTATGCATGGTGGCACTCATTTTCACCTCCTGGGGATAATAATAAAAGCATTTAATTTCCTTTCATATCGAAATATGAGGCAGACAACATCAACAATGAGAGAAGGGTTTATTAAGAAATAGCAAAACGTGTAAGGTTGCATATAAGTAGTAGCTTATATATTACATACAGTAGGCTATATGAAAGTGTATAATATTTTATATACCAGAAAACTGATAAACAAATTTAATTTTTGCACAGTTACAATTTTAAAGTATTGTTTTTAATCATCTTTGGATCAAATAAAGAGTCAGGCAAGTAATATGAACTCTGGGCAGGACAAGGACATCGCTGTCTGAGAGGGAGAGGTCATCTAGCAGATAATGGACCGTGGCATGCCGGCAGCTGAAACTGGAAAACATGTTGCAAAAGACTCATAAATTCACCATTTTAACCGGATTCAGTCTACAGTTGCAGGGTAGTTAGCATGAGGTTGGTTGAACAGCTTAGGTAACATATTTAAAATAAAAAAGGCCTTAGTTTAAAGCCCACTCACCACGTCAAGGTGCAGGCCTCGAGTGGGGACACAAGACCAATCACTTACAGTACATACTCAGACAAGACGGTCTCGTGTCCCCACTCGAGGCCTGCACTGACGTGTGATACAAAGAACAATACTAAATACATGTAATGTCAGAATTAATGTAATAGTTAATGAACTATCAGTCATGTACAATAACTAATATTATCATGCATGAGTTAATGCAAAAAACAATATATTAATAAATGCAACAACTAAGGTGTTATTAATTCATTCTGAGTTAGTGTTTTATAGATAAGTCTGCAGTTAAAGGGACAGGCCAAAATACTGACCAGTCAAAGCAGTGCCTTTGAATTTCAAATGTTTATCAACTTTTTATGACTTTTTCATGTATGGCCCTTCAATTAAAGTGGTCCTAACACTGAAATAGATACTATTTGTTCTTGTACATTCCTTCATGTAGTAGCACATTCATTATTCTTGTTCTTATTTAGGCATTAAGTTATACATTAATTTAGCTGTCCTTACCATGAAAATTTGCTGAACGTATGAGGAACTTAGTTAAAACACGTAAACTGAGTGCAAACAATGTGGGAATATATTTAATATCTAAACAGAACAAACAGTTACAAAATATTTTTTTTTGTACATCTTTTATTTGATGTTTTTTAAGTGAAAAGGCTATCTTTTGAACAACAGAAAGCACAGACCAAACTATTAACTATATACACTTCCAGTGAGTTTGCGCAAAATTGAAACAAGAATTTGTAATCAGATGACAATTTTCTGATGCATTGTACATGTTCATTACAGACTTGTGCGGCGTTAAGCGTACTCCAAGCAGTATGTTGAACACTATATCCACTATAACTATAACTGTCAGCCACTGCATTTAGAAAGAAACCACAAAACTGACACTGACTAGAAGAAAGCTTGGGATGTTGCAGTTCACATTCACATATGTCTGTCCACTGTTGAGAACCATGTGTTGGGTTGCCAAAACAATACAGTTAGATATAGGACAATTCTATGATGACCCCAAGAACTGAACTGTCTTGCGGTAGGGTTAAATCCACCACGTGCTCTGACAGAGGAAAAGAAAAGTTCAAGATGATCTCGACTCAGCTTGTAAGTGAGGAGGTAATGGCATTTGGCATTTGGCCTACGCACAGATTCCTGGAAAACATTCCATACACTTATGCAACTGGCAATGAAACCAATTACACAAGTTTTTCGTTTCCCAGCATGCAGCGGTTCGCCTGTCTGATCTTTCAGTTCCAGGAGAGACTTTTGTGCCTTCAGAAGGATTTCTTCAGCGCGGTCTTTGTTAGATGTCCTCAGCGGTGCTTTGTATCCTTTCCCTAGAGGATTCCTGCTGTTGAGGACATCGAAGGCAGCATCAATAGTTCTCAGGAAGTCTACTGTCTCTTCACAACCTCTGAACAAATGGAGCAGATCAGAGCAGATGGAGCTGTGTGTTGCAATACTCAAGAGCATCTGCCACACTGCTGCTGAACACCTGGGCTGCAAGCTTCACCTTCATCTTCTGTTTATCCCACCGCCATTTTCAACTTGTTTCCAAGTCGCAGTCCCTGTGACTCCTGAAGTTTGTTTAACTCCTGGAGATATTTCCAACAGATTTTTTCTGTTGGAGTTAGCAAATTACTTCCGACAGCCAATGTATTTCTGATCAGTTTCAGCATGTGGCACACATCAAGTACTGCATGGACCATTTTTGAGGGATCTGCTGGATGTGGAAATGAGGGTTTCATGTCATACACGTCCAAGCTTGCTCCTAGGGCTCTCAACATGGAAAAGTGGCGTGATGGACCATGACATGTCAGTGACATCACATGTGCTCCGATGTCATGGAGTCGAAGAAGGCAATCCTTGACGATATTAGCACACTCTTCTCCAGTCAATCCATCGATTAAGAAGTAGGCTACTGGGATTTTCCAGGAATCATCAATGGGAACAACCATGAGGACCAAGGCATCTTTGGCTGGGGGTAGGCTGTCACTGACAATGCCACAGCCTAGGTCCACGTATCCATGGAATTTCCCAGCAGCATATTCCACATGCTTTCGTATGGCCACTTCATCCATCATGAGGGCACACAAGGTTTCTTTTCCCTCACGTTTTCTGTCCTCTACATGAGACTTGATTGCAGAAAAGGCTGGTTGTGTGAATCCAGGATCTGCAGAGATTTTGCTGTACCACGACCGAATGGTTTCGGGATGTGGCAGAACAAAGTCACAGCATTCATCAACATAAGCTTTAGCGGAATAAAAATGCAGAGTCATGGCGAATGAACGCAATTCCTCAGACACTTTAACCTTCTTCTTTTGTGTGATTCGTGTGAGTAGCGCTTTTGGCACACCACTAAAGGAGGCTTCCAGCATCTCTGCACAGCCTGTTGATATCAGCAGTTAGTGATGACCTCAGTTAAACTGGAAATCTTCCTTTGCAAAAGTCTTGTCTTTGTTTTTCCAATTTCAGTTTTTTGCGGCAGGTGGTCAATTTATGTCCGATTTGGTGCTTCAGTGTTTTGGGAGAGACTCCGATATAACTGTGGTCATCGGTGTTTGGCTGAGTAATGCTATCTTCAATATTTCCTGACTGGTAATGTCACTTCCATTTCTGACTCACAAGTTGTGACTTCTCCAGAGGCAGAAGTAACACTTACAGCCATGTATGAGTGATCTAAGTACACAGTACTTACCTGTGTCTGCATACTTACCACCCGTGGCTCAGCTGTTCTGTTGTCACTGATGATGTCGAAGATTGTAGGCACAGCAGTTTAATTTAATTTCCTTCCTGCACTGCCAGTTAGAAAACACTCCTTTGTGAAATGGTGAGCGCATATGTGGGAGTGGCGGGATGGCTTCCAATTTTTGCGGTTAATGTTTCTGACCCACTGACGCCTCCTTTTTTTTATCAAGGACAGGACAACTTTAAATATTTAGTGTAATATGTTGAATTAAAAGCACTCACTGCAGAAAATCCCTTTAGAAAGCATAAGCTATACCTTAATTAAATTAGTCACAATACAGTCTGTTAAAGTAAATTTAAAAAATGGAAGCGTTAACGTTACTTTAATAAAAAAAAGCGTCAAAATCACTTGAGAGTATTTTCTTAATTGTATTGCATTACCAATGTTACACATAGACGTGATCCTGGATATATTAAGAGAATGTGATCCTTATCCATTATGTGATCACACCATGAATATATAACAATAACATATTATCAAATGTAAAGCTAATTAGTTTAAGATAGTTATTATGCTTGCTAGCATTAGCATAAATAAATAAAAAACTATAATGTAAAAATATAATACTCTATATTGCAACTGAAATCATTTCAACATACCTGAACAGAGTAACCTTGGAACTACCATCTGATCGCTTCACGCAGTTGTAGGCAACACAAGATGGCATTTTGAAGAATTTTAGATTTTCTTGCTGGCTGTAAAGACAAAGAAAAAGATTTACCGCCACAGACGCTGGAAAGAAAGGATAAGCGATCGGCCCGCGCTGTATTTAAATCTATATATGTATTATATTAAAACACACACATAAGTAGTCTGAGTGCTAGTTAACTCAACTGAATATGCATTTGCCGATAATTTCCTTTGTTTTTAAAGCAGGGAGAACATAAAACATGTTTTTTACTTGTTGGAGTTGGAAGACGCTCCCAGGCGGACTGAGCCCAAAAGGACAAACCCCAATCTGGACCCGACCGTACTTGGACAAGGTGAACTAGTCTATATTCAAGCATTGTTATTTATTCTATTTGCATAATCTTTTCATAAAGGTGATATACAAATTCATGGAATTTTTTTAGGGTATGATTAGTACCTGTAATGCTAGTCCTTTACACAATATAAAATGTATATGAGAGCTTAATAAACCATTTTTGTGTAAAGAAGAGCAAATATTTAATAATATGTAGGTCTGAAAGCGTGGCTGATTGGAGACAGCTACATCCGACATGGGGAGGAGAGAGCCAGACACACCACAGGGAGGAACCTGCGACTGGATGGCCTTGTGTGGTGGTTTGGCTGGGGTGTTCTGAGATGGAGGAACATTCTTCCCTTTTTTCATCAGTCTTTGAGAGAAAGAACAGTCACCGGATGTCCTGCGGCAGCAATGACCATGGCAACATCAAAGGTGTGGAGCTCGTCACAGTGATGAAGCAGGACCTGCTGCACCTCCATGGCATCTGAAGATCATTCTCTCTTCCATCAATGAGATGTCACTGGGTGAAAGCAGATCTGGGAAATATCAACAACACTAGAATGTGGGTAAATGGAGAGATGGGCACATTTGTCAGGGAATTGTGTGGCGACACAGTAAAGTTTGACTGTCCTGGCATATTTATAAGAGACGGACTTCATTTCACAAATTTGGGAATTTATTTTTTTTTAAATAGCATCGTACAGTCCCTTGAGGCTACAATCTATACTAGATTAACGATAAAAAATTGTAAATATCCAGGGCAGCCCTGTTTGTTTAAGGATATGTCTTCACGTATTTATGTAAATGTTTTACATTTTAGATTGTGTATATATATTTCTTTTATTTTTTTTAATTTGTTAATCATTCTGTTCATTCACATTCTGTGTTCTTCCTCTCCTTCTTGCCTTTATTTCTCCCTGCTTTTTCCTCTCTTGCCTCCACTCATCTTCCCCAGCCTCCTGCAGGTGGAATGCATTTTTTTGTGAATCAACTCTCTTAATAATAATTGTATTGTGTTAAAATGTAAATATACACCAGTGTTGTTGAGCATTATTTTTGTGAATCAATAAATCTCTTAATAATAATTGTATTGTGTTAAAATGTAAATATACACCAGTGTTGTTGAGCATTATTTTTGTGCTTTCCAATTTTTCCATGAAAAGTTTGAGACAAAAGTCAACTTTTTAATAACAAAAATGGAGTACATGTAACTTGCAATGAGCATCAGTTGAAATTGTTATTAAACATTTTGCATACAATTTCAATATAAGGTTTTAATATATGCATGGATTTTAATTAATTGTAAGGTATAGGTTATTGTATATTGCACACAAGAATCCCAGATAAAAAAATGTCACGCAGCTGGAAAATAGGAGATTGATGATGAACCCCAGGTTGGAGTTGTCTGTGAAGAAAAAAAGAAAAAAATTATTACAATTTAACAAAACAATGAGTGAAAGTTTCAGTATTAATCTTAAATTAAGATAATTAGTTTTAAAATAAGGAATGTTGTTTGTAACACAGTGGCCCTCATTTATCAAAAATGCGTACAACAAATTTCCAGCGTACACCTGGCGTACACCCAAAACCACGGTGACTTTGAGATTTATCAATATGGACGTTGGCGTACGGCACGCTCAAATCCCACGCCAGCTCAGGAGGTGGTGTACATGTACGCACGTTTTGAGTTAGTGCGGGAATGCGCAGAAAAACAATCCCTAACACCACAAAACGCACTGACAAACTAAAAGAAGGCCGCTATGCGCCGGTATGCAACATTGTTTTAGCCTGGGGGGGTTCTGTACAACATCTCGCAGGAAAACACGGTGCCATAAATGTAGCGATGGAGCCAGATGACCCGATGCCCAGAGAGCAGTGTCCAGCACAGCCCCAACTGGGGGCTATACCAAGGAGACAGGATATTATTCCTCGCTTTTAAAAGGTAGCCTATAGTGTTATGTTTGGCAATGATATTCAATACAGGAAACATGACGATGCACAATATTTTTATTTATTCTTCAGGTTTTTGTTTCTCTTTCAAGTGAATGATTTATTTCTGCCATTGACCGAGTTATTTCTGCTTGTTTTTCCAGCTCCCTGCTGTCAGGAGACAGGGTCCAGCACGGGGGGAGGGGGGGTGGGGGGGCGGATTATGACTATAGAAAAATGTGTTGATGTATAAATTAAACAGTGTTGCCGTGGTAAATCGGACTCCAGCTGAAGTTTACAGCTGGAGTCTGATTTACTACAGCAACACAGTTGACCGCATCAGTGATCTCCTTCCATTCCGCATTCTTTCTAAAGCCTTTAATACCAGTTTTCAGGATGCCAAATAGTACACACGTTAGTGCAAATGAACCGGAGATATCAGGGTTTCAATCTCCACCTCTGAAAAGTGCCGCTTCTCAGCCGGATTACGTCTCGCCATCTTGTGAATTGTAGGGGCGAGGCCTCAAAACCCAGAATATATTGGGGCGTGTTATTCTAATGACGATCATTTTCAGCCGCGGCATTTATCAAGGGCAGGTATTGCGTACACCTGGATTTCAAAGGTACGCACAGCTTCATAAATCAGGCGGTGAGAGCAGTGTAAGCATAATCTTACGCCAACATGTACGCCCGTTTCTACGCAAGAATGATAAATGAGGGCCAGTGTCACTATCACTCGACCTGGTTTAGTGGTTTATTGCAAAAGTTAAAAAAGCTGAATGCAGGTCAAGCTAAATAATGGAGCTAGTTATGTAGCTAATGTTAACGTAATATCTTGTTTGTCCCTAAGAGCCGATGTGGGTTTAGGTTTTAACACTTATCTTATGATACATCTGAGGGCTGTATGCTGTAAAGCCTGTAACGTGGATGAAAGATAAAGCCATTGATGTATTAAGAGATGCTCTGTTCACCAAACTGCAGGCTAACCTACTAGCTAGCTAGCTAGTAGCACGACATAATAATTACATCTCCTTGGTTCTCTAAATACATCCATTGTTTATTTAGCTAAGCATATAAATGACCAGGAACAACGGAACAATTAGTGAATATTTTAGACAATGAAACGGCGAGTTAATGAGTTCGCTACGTTTACCGTGGATGTTAAGAGACATGAGAGAGAAGCTCAAGAACGCGCATGTTGCTACCGGTTGCTACGACAACACAAACAAATTGTTGCTAGTGCGCATGTCCATCGTGACGTCATGGGCCAGTCAACGCGGAAGATCCGAGCTCCATGTTTGCTTTATGCGCTTTTGAGCACTCTCATTGGAATGAAGGGGGCTTCCTTCCGAACAATGTATCCAGTTCTCTTAATACATCCATTATCTCCTCCCTCTAACTCAGCAAGCCCCAGAATTGTGGATACAGTAGTCTGCTTGGTGTCACTAAAGTACCTTATCACTAGAGTGGAGCCGGATACTCGGCTGAAACGAGTATCCGGTTTGGATAAAGCACTTTTGCAGAGTACGACTATTATACGAGTAATACGAGTCAATATTTGTGCTCGGATTGAATAAAAATCCTCATTGGGTAGCTGACTGTGTCTGTGTTCTGTAATTGGCTAGTCACAGCGCCCCTCCCCTACACACATACAGGTGTATTGTGTTGCTGTGTCCCGCTCTGCTCACTCACACACACAGAACACTGAGAATAGAACAGCTCTCTCTCTCTCTCTCTCTCTCTCTCTCTCTCTCTCTCTCTCTCTCTCTCTCCCTCCCTCAGTCAATCAGGTTCGCGGGTAAAAAAAAATAAAAAAAATTAAAAGTTAAAAAAAGAAAGTTATGTTGAGTATGGAAACTCTTGTTCATTACATTTTACTTCATAATTGCAACCACATGTGTTGTATTCATTGTTGCAAAACTAGTTCTGTATATAGTTTGTTTGTTATCGTGATCAAAACCATTGATCTGAAGCTCAATGCTGATGCTGTCATGTAAATAGTTTTCTAATCAGCAATAAATATAACAATTTCTGATCAATCCATATAAATTGCATGCTTAAAATAACAAACTGGTTAAAGCCCCGCCCATTTCAAGACAACCTGACCCACTTCAGGGTTAAATCCTATCCACTTCCAGGTTAGGCCCCGCCCAGTCCAAGTACAGATACAGATAATTCATAACAGATACAGATAATGCTGTACTCGCTCATCCCTACTTATCACCACCCCCAGATACTTAGAAACACTTATATCCGTGGACTCATCGAGGAGGAGGCTGAAACGCTGAACTTTTTCAGGAAGTATGGCGCTATAACACCCTTAATCATTTATGTGCACTTTGTCCTGTGCATTTTGAAGTGGGTAGCAGCAGTGGAGTCTGAAAAAGCAGCTTTACATGCTTCTCCAATATGATCGCATGCCAGCATGGAACAGTGTTCAACCATAGCTAATGCCATGGTGGACTGTTTTGCAGAGTAAATTTTAGTTATAAGGCTTTGGCTTTTCAGTATGTTTCTGAGTCATCTTGTGTTTTTTAAAGGTCCCATGGCATGGAAATTTCATTTTATGAGGTTTTTTAACATTAATATGAGTTCCCCCAGCCTGTCTATGGTCCCCCAGTGGCTAGTAATGGCGATAGGTGTAAACCGAGCCCTGGGTATCCTGCTCTGCCTTTGAGAAAAGCTCAGATGAGCCGTTTTGGAATCTGCTTGTTATGAGGTCATAAGGAGCAAGGTTACCTCCCCTTTCTCTGCATTGTCTGCCCAGAGAATTTGGCCAACCCATGAGAGAGAGACATCATGGCTTTCAAACGAGAAAAGTGGCAGTTGGTCAAGGCCACAACCCCACCCTCCACCTTGCCCCTCCCACTCTCCCCATCAAGCTTGAAGCACTGTGCTGACCAGCTGTCTCCAGTGTTCACAGACATTTTTAACACCTCACTTGAGACATGTCATGTGCCAGCCTGCTTCAAGACCTCAACCATCATCCCTGTCCCCAAGAAGCCAAGGACCACAGGACTTAATGACTTCAGACCCGTCGCCCTGACCTCTGTGGTTATGAAGTCCTTTGAGCGCCTTGTGCTTTCACACCTCAAAGCCATTACCGACACCCTCCTGGACCCCCCTGCAGTTTGCCTACAGAGCCAATAGGTCTGTAGATGATGCAGTCAACCTGGCCCTCCACTACATCCTCCGGCACCTGGACTTTGCAGGAACCTACGCCAGGATCCTGTTTTTGGACTTCAGCTCTGCCTTCAACACCATCATCCCGGCTCTGCTCCAGGAGAAGCTCTCCCAGCTTGGTGTGCCTGACTCCACCTGCAGGTGGATCACTGACTTTCTGTCTGACAGGAAGCAGCATGTGAAGCTGGGGAAAACACGTCTCCAACTCACAGACCATCAGCACTGGATCCCCTCAGGGCTGTGTTCTCTCGCCTCTGCTCTTCTCCCTCTACACCAACAACTGCACCTCCAGTCATCAGTCCGTCAAGCTTCTGAAGTTCGCGGACGACACCTCCCCCTCATCGGACTCATCTCTGATGGAGACGAGTCCGCCTACAGGTCGGAGGCTGACCACCTGGTGAAGTGGTGCAACCAAAACAATTTAGATCTCAACGCTCTAAAGACAGTGGAGATGGTTGTGGACTTCAGGAAGAATTCTGCCCCCACCTGCCCCCCATCACCCTCTGTGGCTCCACAATTGACATTGTGGAGTCTTTCCGCTTCCTGGGAACTACAATCTCCCAGGACCTCAAGTGGGAGCTGAACATCAGCTCCCTCGTCAAAGCACAACAGAGGATGTACTTCCTGCGGCAGCTGAAGAAATTCAACCTGCCAAAGACAATGATGGTGCACTTCTACACAGCCATCATTGAGTCCATCCTCACATCCTCCATCACCATCTGGTACGCTGCTGCCACTGCCACTGCCAAGGGCAGACTGCAGCGTGTCATTCGGTCAGCTGAGAAGGTGATTGGCTGCAATCTGCCGCCGCTCCAGGACCTTTACGCCACCAGGACTCTGAAGCGTGCTGGAAAGATTGTGGCTGACCCCTCCCACCCCGGACACAAACTCTTTGAGCCCCTCCCATCTGGCAGGAGGCTGAGGTCCATCAGGACCAAAACCTCACGCCACATGAACAGCTTTTTCCCCTCCGCCACTAGCCTTATTAACAAGGCCCGGAAACCACCCTGACTCTCCACCTGGCTCTTCATGCCACTGTTCTCTCTGCTCTAATGCTCTTTGCTCTTTATTTATCTATTTTATTTTATTTCTATCTTTATTTTTAATTTAATACATACTTATTGTTTATACCTATACTTATATTGTTTAATATTACATTTAGAGAATGTGTGATGTGCACCAACAACACCAAAACAAATTCCTTGTATGTGTCAAAAAACGTACTTGGCAATAAAACCCTTTCTGATTCTGATTCTGATTCTGATTCTGATTCTCAATAGCTACAGACACAGAAATGGCACATCCTAAGGCAAGCTCATTGTGGGACTGGCTCTAGTGGCTGTAGTTCTGCACCAAAGCTGAATTTCGGGAAAGAGACTTCAGATACAGTATTAGGGGACCACTAAGGTCTATATAAAAGCATCCAAAGAGCACCATGTCATGGGACCTTTAACATCACTGAGTTTGGCGTAGAAATCAGCCCTACAATACAGGCAATTTGCACGTGTATCATCACCAATAAATGGTTTCAACCAGCCTTTGAATTCAGGGTTTGATTCCCACTCCTTTCTGTATTTATTTTTTTATTTATTTGATAGGGACAATGCTCATTGATCAACAGACAAATTACTTGCTGTAAACAAGCCAGAGTTAGCTACAAGTGCTAGTTTCCATCTGTTGTCCCTAGCCAGGTCTTAACAGGCACCCTAAAATACAAAAAGCAATACAAATACACTATAAATCTAAGAAATACAGTAGCAATATAATAAATACAGCAGAAATTTTATGTTGCTCACCTCATCTAATCCTCAGCTTAATTACAGTATAAAATACAGTATAAATTAAAAAAAAATTAAATTAAAAGCAAAATATGTTCATGGGTTTAAGTATTTGGTGTATGATTACAATTGTAATTGTCCCTAATCCAAGATTTAAGATGTTTTTTAAAAGAAGAGAGACTATTACAGTCCCTTAATTCATTGGGCAGAGTATTCCAAAAAATTGTGGCTCTGATAGAAAAGGCTGTGTTTCCAATCCTACTTTTTCTAAATTGAACTATGCAATCCCCTCTGGTGGTTGCTCTGGTTACTCTATTGACCTTATCTTTCTGTTTTATAAACTGGCACAGTGGTTGTGGAGCAAGCCCATGGAGTACCTTAAAGACAAGACAGGCATCAGCAAAGTTTCTAAAGTTTTCAAAGCTAAACATGTTGTGTTTTGTAATTATGTGACAATGATGATAGCTATTACCCTTACGGTCCAATGTCTTTAATGCTTGTTTATAAAGTGACTCCAATGGTTGCAATATTGTTTTATTGGCTTGCGACCAGCTAGTTAAACGTACAATATGTAACCTTCTGCCGCTAGGGGTCTCTCAACCAAAACAATGGACGGTAAAACTGGACTTTTGATGACGTTGGGAAGTTGCGTGGAATTATGGGAGTTTTTAGTGTTAAACACTTTCGCTGCCGGTTAGAATGCTTCAGTTCACGGACGAGTTTACCCATTCAAGTATATGCATGTTAGTGTAATAAAATAGCTGCAGTTTCCCCAACATAATTACGTTTTTCTTGATTAGATTTTTATTTGTAGCTGACCAGTTAGCTAGTGAGCCAGCAAGCTAACAGTAGCCAGCAGCTAAAACACAAAATATTTCACATATCAATGTCACCTTTTGGAGGTTTCAACACCGGGGCGGACAGGGTTTGTTGTAATGCTAGCTAGCTACTACTACTACTAAACGAGGCTGAGAGACGGGTGTGGGTGGGGATTGTCGGGGAAATCTCCGCGATAGCGAGCCAGGACGGTCGGTGCCTGTTGTGCAGCAGCAGAACATCTCCGAGCTGCCCGGAATTATCCCCCCTTCACTCTTCAGTAATCTTAACTTTTCGTTTTGGTGCTTAACCCACCTTTTGTCAGGTTAATTTAGCTAACCGTAAAGACAGCTAAACGCGAAGGGGGGCGAAATTCGGCAGGGAGGAGATTTTCGGCACATACACCGGTAGCGCTATGGAGATGTAGCTAGCTACCGCTATGGATGTTGCCGCTGTTGTGACTTGGTGCTGGGTCTGATATGGTCTGTTTCCCGACGTTTAATTAAACTGCCGTTAGCGTCGTAAGCACCAGGCACTGGAGATAAGTTCTGGCCGGGGGTTGCTGTAATGAAAGTAGCTGGCTGATAGCTGACTGGGGGCTAACGGTAACTAGCTAGCTATATGTCCCAGGGCTGTTGTCAGCTGTCATCCCAACTGAGTCTCTCTGCGCCGGGGGAGTGAGGCAGACAGACCGGGGTGTGCTACTTTGGCTAAATTAGCATTAGAGTAATTGTCTATCTATACAGCTAACGTTAACGTTACTAGTGAGGTTATTCGTGGGTTAGCTCAGTCCTGTTAGCTGTGGTCGAAACAGTCATACTAAAAATAACTGTATTAGTGTGTTGAACGATGTTGTAACCTCATAATGTTACCCACAAAATTTTTGGCATCAACATTAGCACATTGTAGTAACGTCAAGCTAGTATCGATATTGAACTTTCAAAATAGATAAGGTCTCTGTTGTATTACTGTGATAAAAAGTGGGATATAATTAATCACAAAATGATGCTGAATGGCAAAAAAAAAGCAGTATTACGGTTACAAGTATTTTTTTTCTGCGACATTGTATGATTTACAATTACTCCTGAACGTATCATCTTGGTGCCAGTGTTCTGACGGAAGTTAGAGTAACTGGAGGGTGAAAGGTTATATGACGCCACTGACGGGCGACTAAAGGAAACGTGCCGTGTCTGAAAATAAAATAACCGATTTCTCTGGGTTTGACATTTGGTGGAAACATTTGGGATAGTGTAAGAACACAACTCATAAAAATATATAACATAGGTATGGTCATTTTTAGACATTTTAAAGCAGAAATGTTGCATATTGTACCTTTAAACAGTAAGAAAAATGTGAGAAGATCATCGCATGCAAGAATAGCTTTGCGGCCTTCATTGGTAGGTATGGTCTTATATGCTTAAAATTTGCCAGGTTAAACTTAACAATATTGGGAACCTTTTTTGTATGCTTTTTGCCTGTACAGTTTAGACTGCGACATGATGGGTGATTTGTTTTTATGTATGTGATACATATGTGTGTATGTGTTGTGTTATGGTTGTCTAAGCTACTGGATGCCTAAAATTTCCCCCGGGATGAATAAAGTATCTATCCACCCGCTTCGAATGTTATCATTGGATTGAATGGGCGTTATCAGTGGTTATCAGCCTCATAGATATGGGTCAGTAGGGGCCTGCTGCGCCTACTGGTAGGCTCAGAAGGCTGTTATCCATTCGCATGGTTAATCACGGATAAATACAGAAGACTCCAGATCCAATCCCAGAGCAATCCAGGTCGCCGCTAACCGGAAGTCTGCTGGATAACGGCATATGTATACACAGGTAAGACCATTAAAATGAGAGCCTTTAAACTGTGATTATTTAGTCAATGAGCGTCAATAAGCGAAAACAATACAGAAAAAAAATGTTTTATGATGGCGTGACATTAGTGTTGACATGAGAACGTTATGGTATACGTGCAGTTAAGTGTCCCAAATTCCCCATACAATGTCCTTAATTAACTATGAACCTGCTAGCTAAACCACCTGTGCTACCATAACCTTAACCATAACCGTTACCTGTCTCAAATAAGACCCTCATCATTTGGGACACTCAGTTTTTGGAACATAATTTGGGACACTAAACTGCATGTAAGTCGAACGTTATTGTATTATTAGCCTACTTGCTTTACGTTAACATAAATGTTACTAATTAGCATGTTTTGTTTTAGTAAATGACCCCATTAGCTTGAAATTAAGTAATTTTCCACAGTGTACATAGTAAGGCCTATTGCATATATTGTGTAGCGTGACATTAGTGTTGACATGAGATAATTGTCACAATTGCGTTAGCTAACGTTATTGTATTATTAGCCTACATTTGTTACGTTAGCATAAAACGTATTAGCATGTTTTGTTTTAGTAAATGTCCCCGTTAGCTTGAAAGTAGTTTTCCACACTGTTCACAGTGTAAATAGTAAGGCCTATCGCATGTAGCTGCTAACGCTTCACTGAAGCTATATCATACGCCTATTGAGTGAAATAAAAATTAATAATAATAATACCCAAAGGCACACATCTATCTATCTATCTATCTATCTATCTATCTATCTATCGGTAATAATACCATGCAGTCATACATACAGACACAAAGTAATTTTAAATTGTTATGGTAATATTTTAGCAGTATGTTGTATCAATTATTTGTGTCTTCAGTCTGTTGTTTTAAAAACTTTCTTTAGAGCTATAAATCTTTCTTACAGAATGCCTACTATGAGCCGTCTTCCCTGGGGTTATTCCTATACTTACCTGAAGGCCATAGCACCCATGCTGTGTACATGAAGGACATGAAGGTCATTATCAGCACAGGTTTGTCATTTTACATTGAAAAAATGTGTATGCAATGTATTTAATTTTAAAGTTGAGGAATCCAGTCCTATTAAATGTGGAGTAATGTATGTGTCTCTAGTAGTACTTTGTTATGTTTTTTATTTTATCTCCCTCTTTTTATTTGGCAGGACAGCTCTGCAGCGTCACTGTCAATATGTGTGCGTGTGAACCAGAAGCCTGCACTCTGCGAAGGTATGGGCTCTGGCCAGCAACAGCCGACAAGCCCCAGACAGCCTTTTCCATCCCTCTGCTCGAGCTTTTTGTTTGTCTGTCAGTCGAGTGTCGGGTTTTTGCAACACCCTACGCTGGAAAAACAACGTTACACTTGCAGATGTAAGTCAATTTGCAGAGGTCAGTTAGAAGTCATGTCTGTGAAGTGAAGATTTTAGTTACTTTCATGGAAGACTGACCAGTCCGCATAGATGTGACAATTGGACCTTCTACTTTGATTGTACTGCATCATTATTATTTATGGAACCGTCTAGGATTATATAGTTACATGCAAAGTTATTATTGATATTTTTCTATAAAAATAATGTCTTAGTTAGCTACCATCACCTTGGCCTTTATTTAGGAAGTGTGTAATTGTATGAAAAGGTTTCTATGAAAAGTAAAGGTTTTCACTGATGTGAAAATGCTGCTTATACTGTCTACAGAGCCCTGGTGGGAGAATCCATATCCCAGTTTAGGAATTACCACTTTCGACAAAGAAGTTTGGTAGATGTTTGCCCACAGTTAGATGATGGGACGACATGCCCAGCATGTCCAAAGGTTGGTTGTAGTTCCAGCATGGTTATTGTTTGATTAAGTATATTTGACCTTTTGGCATTACATTTATATCGCAAAATCAGTTAATTGTTGTATAAGGTATTATAATAAAATAGTGACAATATTAGTATGAGTGTATCAACCAGGTGTTCTCTGGTACAACCTGCATTTAGGAAGGCTGTATGAGATTAACCAGGATTACTGTAAATGTTTGTTTCCCAGGCGGATGGAGATATGATAGTGACATTGGATGCCAACTTTGGCCTTGTGAGGAAGCAAAGCTCAGGGACAAGTGTGGTTGAGCCATTTCATGGAAGTAGTAGTTGATGTAGAGGAATACCTTCTTTCACATCCTGACGGCTCAAAGCCTAACAAGGTTAGTCACAGTTGCAGAATACTGTATTAGCACTGAAAAATCTGAGTCCATGAAATGTTAAATGTAACTGCTGGAAGAAGACCATTATTCTGCTCATAAATCTAATTGTTCCTTAAATCTTTAGGACTGCAGTAACTTCAAGGCTGGCAACGTTCTGAGGTCCCAACAACAAGCAAAGAAACTTGATGTTACAGGAGCGTTTGGAGCTTCCTGTCGTCATGAAATGCCGCTAATGTTTGTCAACATGAGCCAAGGAGAAAGGCAAGTAGTGACATTTATGACTATTGACTAGGGCTGGGCGATATGGCTGAAAACTGTATCACGATATAAGTGTTTCATATCGGTCGATATTTTTTATGATCTATTTAAAATAAGGACCAGGAGAAAAATATTTTGAATTTAAACCTTTTTATTTTAAACTTAACCTTCCTCTGATTATAATCCCCTCAGTTATAAAAGTAGAAATGTCAACACAACCATGGAAAACACTCAAATAATTAAAATGTAAACATAGGTCTAAAATCACAATGACACTTAACAATTATCTCTTAACATTAAGGTGCAAAATAAATAATAAGTAAGAAATGCTTAATAAAGTGTAAAAAAATAATGCAAAATGTTAAATATAAGAAACCTGAGAAGAACTATTTTCTGCAGGTTTAGTGCTAGGTTGTAACCTGGCTTCTGGACAGTGCTCAGCATGTCTGCCTCTTGTTATTTCTTTGTAGCGTTTAGTAAGGCGCTGATGCAGAGTACCTCTCGAGAGGTACTCTGCATCCATGGTGGTCTGCTGCTTGTGCCGTGTAGCAGCTGCAGATGTTGTTTGACGTTGATGGCGAATACGGCTGTGCTCCAAAGTGTGAGCGCGGCTAAAGTGGTAAAACAAGTTTATGGTATTACCAGTGTTGGTGGGGACGACGGTCTGACGACATTGGTCTGTCTACGGTCAGACTTGTAAAATCCCCAAAAACTGCCATACTGACTTTTCCTGTTTTATCAACGATTTCCTCGCTCGCTGCAGCACTCACTTTCCACTTATCACTTCACGCCGGTTCTGTTATTGAAGAACACGAGACAGCGATGTGGCACAACCAAACTTGATAATGTTACATAATTAGCTGTTAGAGTTTCACTCCCTATGTTGCTAGGTTACCAGAGAGCGAGTGCCTTTGTTCATGCAACCAAACTTGCTTCACCACCTCTGGTTTCTTCTGATGAAGAAAAACAAGTTATCAAACGTTTTATCGACCGCATTTTCTATTGATATTGATTACGTGTCTATTGCGAGACATATAGTTATCGTTTTATCGCCCAGTCCTACTATTGACTCAGTCAATATTCAATGCTTAGAATAACATGAACCTAACATAAGCCATTCGGTCTACAGTTGCAGCCTTTGAAGGCTGCAGACCTTGAATTGGGAAACCGCTTATACATTTGTTTTTTCTTCAATCACCAAATATGAACCTCATGGAATGTATATGGGAGATTTCAAAATATTACAAAATTTTAACCTTTCCACATTCTAATTTTCACTTTTTTTTATATGTTTGGATCATTTTGAGTGTCCTTATTAAGTCTTCACTTTTCCTCAGTATGAAGTGTTTCATTATTCACATTTTTGTGTTGAAATAGATTAGCCTATCCTCTGTATGTCATTGATGAGCTTCTTCGAAGACGTGAGGACAAGAACATACACCTCAGAGTAGTCTATGACATTGCCTGTGTTGTTGCCTCACATAAGTAAGTACTTTGTTTTTTTTTGTGTAAAACTGAATTATTGTTTTGATAAAAGACCTTAACAAATTAACTCAAAATTATGCCATACTGTGTTCAATTAATGCTTTAATCACCGATCAAGTACAGCACCAAGTGGCTTGAAGGGTTTGGGCTCACAGATGGGGAAGGAATGGAAAGGCTGTGGTCTTTCCTCCGAAGATTTGCCAGAGTCACAAAGGAGATGACTCCATCTCACCGCCTTGACCTGCTGACTGATGCCCTTTTACATTATGGACGGAGGAAATCAACTGACCTGGGTTTGTCCACTGCTGTATAACCTGTCTAAATTTGTTGTTCAGTGTTACCACTGTGCCAAGTTGTTTAATGTCTAAACATTTGATATATTTTGGAGTTAAGCTGATCACACACAAATTTGTAAGCATAAGTACATTAAACTTTCTTTACAGAGGCCCAGCTCCTGCAAAGATTAGACAGAGCAGAGAAAATATCAATTCTCGCTCAAGAAGACATCTCATCTGTGATCAGAGAGGCACCAGGTAAACCCTGCACATAAGAAGCAGTCAACAATAGCTGTGAATGGAAGAATTTTAGATTCCATTTACAAGCGCATTTTGTGAGTATGTAGCAATGACGGTTGTCTTGTTTCCTGTTTATTTTGTTGTTGCCTAATGTTGGTTTCTGAGCGAGACATGGAGAGATGGAAGAAAAGGGAGATCGAACTAGCCCAACAGAAACAGAAACCATTACATATGCAACTGAAGTGAATGTGTGAATGTCTTTAATATTGTAATGGGGCTGGGAAAAAAAATCAATTTGATTTAAAAATCGAGTTGGTAGGTCAAATCGATTCATATTTTCAAAAAATCAACTTTTTAGATTTTTTTTTCTCCCCCTCTTCAGTATAGCGTACATACATTTTGCATTCGCCAAATCTTCCTTCAGGGTTTCTGTAGCACTCTCCCCACTCTAGTGGCGTTAGCGCTAGCACCCTGTTTGCAAAGCAAACAACTCTTCAACAAAGCTTTTCAAACAGTGTACCGTATGAGAAGAGCGGGGATAGGTGGAAAGCCATAACTGAGGCAGTACCCTCTACATAGCTACGGATATGCTGCCAGACATGTTTTATGGCGAATGGTGTTACTGTTTACATGAGTTACCTCAGGATTTCTTGTTGTTTTATTAACTCAAGCCAAATACAGTATAAATAATTTGGATGTTTAACAATCTTTGTTGCACACTGCACAGTGACTTTTCAGTTAGAGAAAGGGTTTGCCTTTGCAATTTTGTTTGTTGATGCACTTTAATTAAATACAATAAATATATATTTTTTTTAAATATATTTACAGTTCGCAGTTATTTTGTTTTAAATGGAAGAGGGGGGAAAAATCGAATCGTAAATCGAGTTTTTTAGGGGAAAAAATCGCCCAGCTCTATATTGTAATAAGGTCATGAATATTGTTAACAAAGACTATTGCAAATATGTTATACTTACTGTACCTTTCCATGTACAGTAATGAAATACAATCCTGTAAACTGTGTGGTTAAAGAAGTAACATGAAATTAAGCACTATTATTATAGCAATAGTAATGTCTTTATCTGTTCTCCAGACACTGTCTGTAGATGGAAAAAGGACAACATCACCAAGCTGATTCAGTTCTACAAGTTCAAGTAAGACTTCAATGTGTTGATATAAGACTATATAGTAATTACACCCATCTTTAAGTAACCTACTGATGTGCTTCAACATGGAAGCCTAGGTGTGATTACATAGCTATGAGTGAGACAATAACAGCATATTTTTTAAGAAACTCTTCCAACGTTTTTATTAATTACCTATAGGCCCACCTATAAGCAGCTCAACTCATAATATGTTGGATTAGTTTTAAGACTCAACTATTTTAGAAATCCCCATGGTCAGGTGTACCACAGTAATGATTTCTGGTAGGTAACTACTGAATTCTTGTGCTGTACTTCTTGTAATGTATAGATCTGGAACTCGTGAGTTGTACATGGAGGATGGAACAGAGTAAGTAGGCTGTATCTGTCTGTTGCTGTTCTCTGATCAAGTGTCTAAATAACATTTAATAATATTTACTTGATGACCATTGTAGAATTGAGAACTCTCTGCTGAACATTGAAACAAAACGCCGCATTGGGAGAAGATGGAAAGAATCTGATTTAGACTTCCAGTCTACCCTTAAAGATGTTGACAGTGACTTCAGAGGCCAACTTATATGCAAGGCAAGAACTGAATCAAGGGAGAGAGCAGTCGTCCTCCATCTGAAAAGAAAATATCCAGGTAAAGTGCTGTGGATAAGTTAGGGCTGGGCAATATGGAGAAAATCAAATATAACGATATTTTTGACCAAATACCTCTATCGATACCACAACGATAGTGTAGTGTTAACTATTGGTGCTTTCACAGAATATTTATACAATGAGATTTTAGATAAATGATAAAATATAATATATGATAAATAATCATCAGTAATGTGGATATAATGACTAAGTAGGTAAAGGCAAATAATGGAACAGTTACAACAGTCTGGTAAGTTCAGAAAATGACATCACTTTACTGTAATGCAGCCTTTAAAACCAGGAAAAGACACTTATGTCATATTATGATATTATGATATCCAAAATCTAAGACGATATAATATTGATATATTGCCCAGCTCTAGGATAAGTAGATAAAATAAGTAGATACAATTTTAAGATTTGAATTTTAACTTTTTTTTTAACAAATTAATTCATTTCTTTGCATGTGTGTTTTCCAACTTTGTTTCAGATGGGCAGGGCATTGCCATTAGACTGTCCAAGCAGGTAGCCAACTCAACAATAGACTGAGACAAGCAATCAAGGAATACAACCGTATTCAGTGGCCACCGCAGATGAGCATCTTCCCTGCAACAATTGATTTCCAGGAAGTCTGTAAGTCTAGTTACCTAAACCTAGTAACCACACCGCAATCACTCTAGTAACCATCTGACAACCGCTTAGTAACCACAACTACCTGGCAATCATTTTCATCAACCACTTGCTAACATGAGATAGCACTTTGTTTCCTTATGTCTTCTACTAGATTGAAGAAGATGAAGTTTCAAGGAGTCTGAAAAGGTGTGGAATTGATGCCTTACATATGAGGACACGGGCAGCTGAGGAAAAGCACATGCTTTACCAGGAAATGAGAACTGTAACTGAACACCTCAATCAGCAGCATGCCTTTCTGTGCTCTGCCATCAATGACACAGAGCAGCCTGGTGCAAAAGCTGCTCTAATCCAACGTCTCAAACAGCTGGAAAGAAAGCTACATCATGCCACTGTGATGTTTCACCAACATGTACCAGACATTGTTCCTGCAACCAGGGTTCAAAATTAGCACCATCCACCTGCCAAATGCTGGTGAAATATGCAAGTGGCTCCCTCGAAAGCCAAAAAAGCAACAATGGTAATCTATTGAGTGGCTGGTAAAAATGTAACATTCACTAGTCATTTGGCTGGTGCACAAAAAAGTTCATTCTGAACCCTGCCTGCAACATGTAGTTATATCGTCCCAGAAACCCCCTACCTGTCTCAGGACCTCCCCATGTCAAGCATACAGACACTGGTATACGATGATGATCATGATCGTGATCGTGATCATGATGATGATGACAGCAACTAGCACTGTTAGCACTCATGACTAGGGCTGGTTTGCTGCTTCCTGGTTTTTAATTAATAGTTTGAGCAAGCTTGCCATTTATCATTCAAAATGTCTCCTTAATTCAGCGCTAACCAACATCAACAAACTGACAGTTTAGGTTCTCTGTGTTTTCATTGTAACTGATCAGGATCTAATTGATGCTGTGTTGCTGATTAGTTGATTAGTCTAACTGCAAAAAAGTCCATGTTTGTTTTTCTTGAGCTGTGAACTGTCCTGCCAATGTAAACCAAAAAAAATATTTAAACAAGCTGTTTTTGGACAATAAACACTTTTTTGTAGAAGCTGCTGTCTAAGTAACTTTTTAAAGCGTTGTTGTACTCAATGTATAGCCAGCTTTGGTATTTTGAATGACCTTACACTTAACACTAACCATAATATTGTTATCTGTACAGGACACTTAAATAAAGTTTTTTTTCAATTTTTAGTAGCAGGTTTCCGGAAGTACATTGACAAAACAACATTACCCACAATGCTACGCGTAACAGCAACGTCTCTGGTCCAATCTCGCTGTTACTATAGCAACGTTTACCCCGCGAAAATACAAACAGCTAACTTTGCCTTTTTTTGCCGTTTTCAAAATGTTTTTTTATGCCGAATCAAATGGGTTATGCTCACTATTCATCTCGTAGCTGGTTGTCATGGTTACATGCTTAAAACTCTTTATATCAGCTATTTTCAAAAACGTCAATGAAACAATTGAATGGGGAAAACACTTCCGGAACCAGAGCCATTCAAAAAGTGGGTGGTCACTGTTGAGCTCTATATATATCTGAACAAAACCAACATATTTTTTTCTTAACCTAGAACATCTAGATGCCGTGCAATTACTAGTTCTAGATATTTGATATATTCAGTAGATATATCTTTTCAGAACCCTAGTTTACAACCCTAATTTGCAAACCAGAAGAACTACAACTGTAGTGCTGATTTGTATCAAGCTACATGGCGTAGCTACAGGGAGTTGTAGTTTTTAAAACAATTACCGTTTTTTTAGAATTGGAGTTTGTAAATATTGAGATGAGAGTAGAGTGAGGGGTTTAGGTGTATAGTAAACACCTCTATGTAATCATATTTCAAATATGTAATTGTTAAATTTGTTAAAATTAATTAAATTACATTTTAACAGTATTTGACAGCACCCCCAGTTGTTGACTATAATTACTTGATAGACGAGGCCAAGAGCTTTTTATAACACTTGGTCCCATGTCTCTAACCCCTTTTGTTACTGAATTACAAGCATTAAAACATGCACCAGGGGGAGGTTTCAAAGGATGTTCATTCAAAGCAGCAGCCATGAAGAATCTTTATACTAATATATGTTATTCTCCAGGACAAGACCTTTCCAACGATGTATTTGGTTCAACTCTACAACAAAGTTTTAATTTTCTCATTTCACGGACACAAGCCATCTCAATATATAATTTTTTTTTTTTTTTGCTTTTTGTTTGACTGTGTAAACAGATTTACTACTACACACACACACACACAGTTTAATGGCATGCATAGGCCTATCTATTTATGTTAATGCTGCTATTAGGGTTGTAAATCAAATGTTTATTATAAGCATAGTGGTATTCAAAACCAAGAGGACACATACTGTAGGCCTAGGCCCTGTTGTATTCTGTTTTTATTCCTCCATTGAAATGTATTATTTTGAGCTTTACAGCAAAGGGCAAATATTTAGTTTTTCCCTTAACATTTTCCTCCTTCCAACACTTGTCAATGAGCAACTAAATGCTTCAGCTATGTTTGGCAAATCTAGCATAGCATATTTACTGTAAAATCCATACAGATGGTAGGCCTAGTTAATGTAGAAATTAGTTTATGTTTCAAGAAGGCTGATTTAATATTAAGTAGCGTAGCCTATCCCAAGCCACATATTCTTTGAAGTATGGCCTACAATTAAATAGACTACATAACATTTTACAGTCACAGGCTATTAAACTTGTTTTCTTAAGAGAGATATAGGGCCCTGTCTTGCACTCAGCGCAATTGCCTTTGTACACCGACTCATGTAGCCTATCATTCCTATTTTGCACCCGACGCACAGCGGACTTTTCCCTCCACAGACGCACGTCGGTAAATTAGGGAATGTATTTGCGCTCCCGTGGGCGGTTCAGCGAAATGTTTCCTGGTGCTATTTAGCAGTTTCAGAAAACAATTCCGCCACAGACCAGGAAAAACCTGGTCTAAAGTCAGTGGTGCTAGTCTAAAGTCAGTAGCGCGTTATTCAGATGCTATTTTAGGGGCGCATGCTTGGCCATAATGTAGCGTGTGCACAACGCGCATAGGCTACACTTCTCTCATCTAAACGGACGCAGAAGTTCCAATTTTTGCAAACCATACATAATTACAAAGGAAAATATTACTGAAAATGCGCTTCAGGTGTTTGGATAGGTCAGGAGGCACTTTAGCCTATAGCTTACAGTAGGCCTAGGCTACAGTCCTCAAAAAGTTGCTGCATTCTTTGTGGCTTGTTGTGTTTTACACATTTCCATGAATCATGGATGTGTTGATGACATAAATGAGGAAATATTAGAGGACTTAAGGAGACGTGATGTTGAACTATAGACTACAGCGGGATTGCCGGGGGGGAGGAAGGAGCACAACAGGTGCAGGTGGTGCGTTTGGAGGCTCAATGGCTGCAGCAATCCTCTCCAGACCCACAAACCACACCTAGCTACTTCAAACCAACCCATTTTAGATATCCAAGGTCCGCCCACAAAGCTAGCTTTACGTTTCAGACGTTTCACGTTTCATACTTGCGTTTCAGATCGTTAAAATAGGGCCCATATTGGCATTTGGATGTGGGTTGCGGCCGACCGGCGGCAATTTGAAATGGAATGGAGCCCATCCACGGCGGACAGCTCTAACCATGATTCGAACGCGCCCCTAGACTTCCGCTATCCAAACTGATGTAATAAAATGTACTTCTCAGAATCGAAGGATAATAATTAAAACGGATAACATAAACCCGTCATATTGTTGAGTTGTCTCGGACAATTTCATATTTTCTCTAAAACGTTAGAAAGAAAAGCTTAACACGTAAAGAATACTTGTGGGCGGAAGTACGTCTTGCAAGCTAGCTGGTTTCAGTGTACTAACTGTGATGTAGCTACTCCCGTTTCTGTGTTTCTTTATCTTGTTCCCCCCCACCCCTTTCTTTGCTTGTAGCTTTTGTTCTTTCTATCTTGATGTATCAATTGTTGCACTTTTGATATTGAATGTCATGCTGCACATTTGAAAAACCAACCATTATTTTTAAATTAGAAATAAATAAAGTGTAGTCTTCCAACTGTATGCCCATGTTTTCACAAGTTTACTAATCCCTTTGACATAAACCCTCTTTTTCAATATCAATTTAGCAAAATACCTACTAGTTACAATACAAGAAAAACATCATGTAAAACATCAAATCATACGGTGACCCTGGGTATTGAATAGATGAGCCAATAATGAAACTGAGAAATAGGCTGATTTTTATTTACATGTGTAGTCAATTCAGTACAATAAAACTTTAATGTTCCCCACATTGTACTGTTTGAAAGGGACCACATTGATGATGCCAATTACAACAATAAAGTACAAATCTTAAATTAAAATATCACAGTCTTGTTCTTACAGTAAAGTGTAATCCAAAGACATGTAGTGGCAAGAGTCATAAGAAGTCTATTTTAATGAAAATGATGAATAGGCACCTAATAAATGTTAAAAGGCTTCAAATCACATGTCAAACTCAAGGCTGCCGGCTAAATCAGTATACATAGAGTGCCCTCCACAATTATTGGCACCCCTGTTTAAGATGGGGTCATGGACTTCAATTCTCCTTTTTTTTTAAACAACATAGAACTCAAATGCAAAAAAAGAGAAAAATCCAACCTTTTATTTAAGTACATTACTTTGGTGTTAAAAAAAAAACAATCGCATTTAGAAAAAGAAAACTTGAAATCATGTGTCCCACAATTATTGGCACCCCTAACAATTCCGCTGAAAAAATTTAATAGATTTTTTTTAAATATATTTTTCTGTAGTTGCTAAAGTTGGTCAGGGTATCTAGGAACTTTTAAATAGTAATTCATGACTTCCTGTTTCCCTGGGGTATAAATATGACGTGACACAGAGTCCTAATTCTCTTACCCATTTGTCAACATGGCAAAGACAAGAGAACACACAATTCAAGTAAGGCAGATGTGTGTCGACCTTCATAAGTCAGGCAATGGCTACAAGAAAATAGCCACTCACCTTAACTTGCCCGTATCTACAGTCAGAGGAATCATTAAGAAGTTTAAAACAACTGGAACAGTGACAAACTAGGCTGGAAGAGGTCCCAAGTTTATCTTGCCACAACGCACAGTGAGGAGGATGGTAAGAGAAGTAAAAAAAATTCCTAAGCTCACTGTCACAGAATTGCATCAAAGAGTGGCATCTTGGGGTCACGAAGTCTCAAAAAAAACATCAGACGCTCTCTACATGCCAACAAGCTGTTTGGGAGGCATGCAAGGAAAAAGCCTTTTCTCACTAAAACTCACAAACGTAAACGTCTGGAGTTTGCTAAGCAGCACTGGGACTTCAACTGGGATTGTGTGCTTTTGAGCTTGTGCTTTTGAGCTTTTTGGCAACAAACACTCTAAGTGGGTCTGGCGTAAAACAAAAGATGAGTATGCCGAAAAGCACCTTCACCACCGTGAAGTATGGTGGAGGATCTGTGATGCTTTGGGGCTGTTTCTCTTCCAAAGGCCCTGGGAACCTTGTTAGGGTGCATGGCATTATGAATGCTTTGAACTACCAGGACATTTTAAATAAAAACCTGATGGCCTCTGCCAGAAAGCTGAAGATGGGTCGTCACTGGGTCTTTCAGCAGGATAATGATCCTAAACATGTGGCAAAATCTACACAAAAATGGTTCAGCAGTCACAAACTCAAGGTCCTCCCATGGCCATCTCAGGCCCTGTTTACACGATGACGCTCTCGGGTGAAAACGAAAAAATATTTTATCGGATGTGCCTTTCGTTTATCGGCGACGGCGTTTTTGGGGCTTAAAAACGCAAAAAGTGAAACCACCCTCCAGAGTGGAAATCTTAAAAACGCTCCACCGTCGCGTTACCGTCTAAAGGGTAAAAACGCAAAAGTCTGAAGACAGCGGTGTCGAGAGAGACGAGAAAAAGGCGTCTGTTGTTACGGAGTAGGATACAGAAATTATAGGCTCCTGTTAGAATTTCAATGTAATGGCTCAATATTTAAATGATTTCAAAAATGTGGATAAGGTTGTTATAGTTCAATGACGATATGTAGGCTATTCATTTGAGCCAGAGCAGGCGACAACGTTACGGATGAAGAGAGAGAGAGAGCGAGCGAGTGGCAGCGGTCAGCGGGCAGAGGAGGGTCTGCTTCAGCCTCCTCTGCCCGCTGCCTCTCGCTCTCAAGCAGGAGAGAAGTAGAATGAATGTTCTACGCAGGTGGGTGCCTTGGTGGTGTTGTGTGGCAGTGCCACCTAGTCACCTCGAGTGCATACTACATCGAATTTCACACACTTTTGCGTCACCATATGCACGCAGATTTCCCCTCCATAACGCTCGTCTAAACGCAGAATAAAAAGTGATAACGCAACGCCACTTTTGCGTTTTCTCTTCAGATCGTTTCCGTGTAAACATAGCCTCAGTCCCCAGACCTCAACCCAATCGAAAACCTGTGGGGTGAGCTAAAGAGGAGAGTGCATGAGAGAGGACCCAGGACTCTGGATGATCTAGAAAGATTGTGCAAAGAAGAATGGTCAAAGATCCCTCTCTGTGTTCTCCAATCTTGTGAAATGTTATAGAAGGAGATTAAGTGCTGTCTTGTTGGCAAAAGGGGGTTGTACAAAGTATAAACATCAGGGGTGCCAATAATTGTGGGACACATGATTTCAAGTTTTTTTTTTTCTAAATGTGTGATTTTTTTTTTTTACCACCAAAGTAATGTACTTAAATAAAAGGTTGGATTTTTTCTCTTTTTTTGCATTTGGGTTCTATGTTGTTTAAAAAAAAAGGAGATTTTTTAGAAGTCCATGACCCCATCTTAAACAGGGGTGCCAATAATTGTGGAGGGCACTGTATATACAATCTGTACAGACATGCACCAGAGTTTGGATGAGCTTTCACACAAGGCGGACTTTCCAACCAAACACTCCAGGGTTCTTTTTAAACGGAGTGTGTGTGTTTGTAGGGATGCGGTGGGGGCCATCAACACAGTAAAAAAAAATTACTCAAACTTGTGTACGTTCGTAGGTAAGTATTTTTATTCATTCAACAGAAAACTCAGATTGGACAGATATTCCAGCTAGCTGTCTGGATTTACCCTGCAGAGATCTGAGGAGCAGTTACCCATAGTCTTCAGAAATCCACCAGAGGTTAGAACGCCAACACAAAGAAACAGGAAGGGGACTGACATCAGCCAAAAACGGTGGCAACAGACTAGGGCTGCCACCTCTTAGTCGACTAATCGGTCGTTTTGGTCTTAGTCGACTAAGATTTCTTTAGTCGATTAGTCATTTTTTATGCTTAATTACTCATTTCCAAGAAACTTCTGAGCACATTTATGGTAAACACAAGATTTAAAGTGGTGCTTTTGCAGGATTCATTGTGGAGAAACTCAGTTTTACAGATGGTTAATTAACTACATTTATATTGTGCTTTTCTAGTCTTAACCACCTCTCAAAGCGCACAGCTCTGTCAATTAAATCAACTAATCGATTAGTCGACAAAATTGTATAAGTGTTAGTTGACTAAGAATTTCTTTAGTCGAGGACAGCCCTACAACAGACCTAGGTATAGACTACTAGAAAAAAGGGTGTTTGCATGGTATGTTGACCCTGGCAATGAAGGCACATGGTTCTTTTAAAACCACAGGCAGTGTGGGACCATGATTGGCACACTGAGCACTGAGACCATGAACGCCACTTCTTTGTAGCATTCTTCTTCTTGTCATCAAAATGGATGCCGCAGACACAACACAAATTGCCTCCATCTACCGAAAGAAAAACAGAAACATTTTGGAAGCGAAGCCAGTTAGTTGAACTCATCAACCTATACAAAACAATGTCTCTAAGGCAGCCATTTCATTTACAACTTTTGCCAAATGAAAATCTCCCTGATTTAAGTTAAATAACAATAAAATAAGTCAGAAAAGACTGAGGAGCCCAGTTGACATTTAAATTGAGCTCGTTTAGCAATCAGAGGGGGCTGAGGGTCTGGGAAATGAAAAGATAATTTCTGAAAAGGTTAAATTAGTGAGATAATTTAAGTAATTATTTAGTGACACATTTTATCAGGTCACTTGCACCTCAGTTTATCACAGCATAACAGTTACCATGGTCAAAAAACACAAACTGCCGTTTATTCCCCCATTGATAACAGGCCTGGCCTTTTAAGTATATTAACCGTTGTACTGGAAATATCCCTAGTTTTCATGTCAGAACCTTTGTTCTTATATTTTATTTTCAGTTGTTTCAACTTCTTTTTTTCCTGCTGGACTGCACCTAAATGAAATGCATTTTAGGTTCAATCCAATTCAACCAGTTTTCACCTGTAATAATTTGGCAGCATTTATGCTGTCAATGGTTATAGTAAACAACTAAATCTAAATCTCAACAGCCAATTCATAGTGTGAAATGATCAGGATACCAAGCTTATAGAAGTTGTTTAATGTCACTTGGATAAATCAGGGCTCTAGAATGCGACCAACTTGGTCGCAAATGCAACCAAAATTTGTAAGGGTGCGACTAAGATTTTTCCTAGGTCGCACCGGTGCACCTAACGTCCTCGCATCCGCTGCCTCTCCACTAACGAAGCGAAGTCGTTTATATCGATATGGTTTAATGTTGCGTTACATGACCCATTCCTTCTGTAAAGCCGTGCCTGCGTTTGGATCTCTCCTCCGTGCTTCTTTTTTTAAATTTCAGATTTCGGCCTTTACTTTGATAGGAAAGCGGAAGACATGAAAGGGGAGAGAGAGGAGAATGACATGTAGGAAAGTGCCGCAGGTCGGAGTCAAACCTCTATATTTACCAACTGAGCTATCCGGGCATCCTCTCTCTTTTAATCTGTTATTGTTGTTGGAAACAAGTGAAGGAGCTTTCTTTTATTTTCAAACTGGTAAAGGAAACCCTGTCTTTGCATTTTATTTTAATCATAATCTATTTCAATAAAAGAGCTTGTGAAAGGTGGCTTTGACTTAAAACTGAACATTTAGCCCACTTTGTAAAAAAAAATAAAAATACAGAGCTATATATCGTGTATCGCCATTCAGCGTTAACGGTGACGCGAGGAAAAATTTGGGTGCACCTAAATTTTGTGGTGGTGCACCTAAATAAAAACGTTAGGTGCACCAGTGCAACCAGGGAAAAAAGTTAGTCTGGAGCCCTGTAAATATTGTATCTATATATTGTAATTTTCAAACAAGTGAGCTTTTCTGTCAAATTTCAATGGCAAGTTTCATTTGAGCTCGAATTTAAGCAATACCAAAAACTGATTTGTAGAAATTGGCTTTCAAAATGTATTAAGATTGCAAGAAATACCGTTTCCACACATGGCCTCAAAGATCTGTTCCACTGACTTCTTTTGGATGCAAACGGCTGTGTCTGTTGATTTAAAGACATTCAACCATGACACAAAAGGTGAAAATGTCATCATAGAATTTGCATCAGACATGTGGACAGTGGTCAAATATGCTGTGTAATGAGGTTGAATTACAAAAGTTACATATGTAGTGAAATGTGCTTCTTAAGTTTAATGTTAAATATTCATTTAAATTTAATTCAATTTTTTTTTTATTGATCTCCAGCAGTTGGGAGGGTTCGGTGCCTTGCTAAAGATCACCTTGGCAGTGCCCAGGAGGTGAACTGGCACCTCTCCAGCTACTCAGTCCATAAAACAACTCAGCGTACCTTCTGCGTCCATGTGCTCCGACATTCCCTCTGCCATGTCAGTGGGGTTGCATTGTGCTGTATCTAATTGATACGTTTAGGAAAAAAGGAAAACGTGTAATATGAGCATAACAAATAATTGGTCTTCCTGCATTACTGGAGAACAAATAATCACATAGCAGTATCAATGAAGGTATATGATTTACAGGAATGATAGACATAGAATTGAATTACTGAATAGTCTTATGAGCATGAAAAAGACATAAACCATTGACAAGGGCCATCCCAGTCACATTCAACTAAACACTTACAGGATATTCTGGAGAGCTGCCTTTTTAGAAAACGTGTTAAACTATAATGATGAAAACTCCAACTGAGGAATATTGTCACAACCCTTACAAACTGTCAGACGCATATACAATATATAACAAAATGTAATAAAGCTGTTCTGGATGTCTGTAATGGCTCAGCACTACACAAAGACTCACATGAAGGCCTGTATTCTTTAGTTAACTTATTTTCCCATAGAGCCAAATGGTCTGCAGGAACACAAGTGAAGAAAGACAACAGCCACTGTTAATATCACTTACTTATTTCAAATTAAATTTGCTCAGCAGCTGCCAAAATGGCCTCTAAGCATTATCCTACTACAGTGGAAACTGCTTATAGTGATCACGGTTACAGCGACCAACTGCATATATGGATCAAAAAGATTGGGACAGAATAATTCCTATACAAATGCTTTTTAAATAAAGTTTAAGTAATCAAGTAGTCTGCTTGCAGTGTTCATTTTTGTGTGTGCGCGCGCATAAGCTTGCTGTGCGCAGTCGCGCGTCATGCAATATTTTCCTCTACTCACACCACTGTGGCTCAGTGAGTTATTTTGCCCTCCATTTCTTGCTCTGCTTACGTTTTCAGACATTTATGATGAATAATTATTGGCCCTGGTCTCTCACAGGAGCAGGTAGACCTACTGTATGTTTAATGAGTGGAGTGTAATGCTTTCACCCAGACCTTTCAGACTTGAAGGGCTTGGAGCAGGAAAGGGCCGTGATACAGTTTGTTATTTTATCTTTAAATCAGTAGCGAAGCTGCCCATTTCATTACTTTATATTCATATAATAATTACAGAAATTAGATAATCTGCATAAAAAAATAAACAAAAATAAAACACATTTGCTTATAACCATCATCAACTTAGTTATTAACTTGACCCGGAGAGATATGAACACTGTAAGCGGTTTCCAATACATAACTAAACAGTGCATCTCTGAAACAAGTCAAACACTAGGTGGGGAAATGTTAGAATAAACATTACTTTAAGGCATTTGTACTTATCTCAGGTGTACAGTGGATAGACATTAAAAATGGAGGCCAAAAAGAGAGTGAATAATGAATTTACCTGGCAGGGCAATTTGTGTCTATAAATGTGAAACGCTGGTACGGCCAAGGAGATGTTTTGTGGTATGCCCTCCCCTGATTTCTAATTGAACACAGTATGGCATAATTTTGAGTTAATTTGTCAAGGTCTTTTATCAAAACAATAATTCAGTTTTACACAAAAAAAACAAAGTACTTACACGCAAATGTGAGGCAACAACACAGGCAATGTCATAGACTACTCTGAGGTGTATGTTCTTGTCCTCATGTCTTCGAAGAAGCTCATCAATGACATACAGAGGATAGGCTAATCTATTTCAACACAAAAATGTGAATAATGAAACACTTCATACTGAGGAAAAGTGAAGACTTAATAAGGACACTCAAAATGATCCAAACATATAAATAAAAGTGAAAATTAGAATGGTGGAAAGGTTAAAATTTTATAATATTTTGAAATCTCCCATATACATTCCATGAGGTTCATATTTGGTGATTGAAGAAAAAAAAAATGTTTAAGCTGTTTCCCAATTCAAGGTCTGCAGCCTTCAAAGGCTGCAACTGTAGACCGAATGGCTTATGTTAGGTTCATGTTATTCTAAGCATTGAATATTGAGTGTAACATCAAGTTTCTTTGCTTGTTGTTGGGACCTCAGAACGTTGCCAGCCTTGAAGTTACTGCAGTCCTAAAGATTTAAGGAACAATTAGATTTATGAGCAGAATAATGGTCTTCTTCCAGCAGTTACATTTAACATTTCATGGACTCAGATTTTTCAGTGCTAATACAGTATTCTGCAACTGTGACTAACCTTGTTAGGCTTTGAGCCGTCAGGATGTGAAAGAAGGTATTCCTCTACATCAACTACTACTTCCATGAAATGGCTCAACCACACTTGTCCCTGAGCTTTGCTTCCTCACAAGGCCAAAGTTGGCATCCAATGTCACTATCATATCTCCATCCGCCTGGGAAACAAACATTTACAGTAATCCTGGTTAATCTCATACAGCCTTCCTAAATGCAGGTTGTACCAGAGAACACCTGGTTGATACACTCATACTAATATTGTCACTATTTTATTATAATACCTTATACAACAATTAACTGATTTTGCGATATAAATGTAATGCCAAAAGGTCAAATATACTTAATCAAACAATAACCATGCTGGAACTACAACCAACCTTTGGACATGCTGGGCATGTCGTCCCATCATCTAACTGTGGGCAAACATCTACCAAACTTCTTTGTCGAAAGTGGTAATTCCTAAACTGGGATATGGATTCTCCCACCAGGGCTCTGTAGACAGTATAAGCAGCATTTTCACATCAGTGAAAACCTTTACTTTTCATAGAAACCTTTTCATACAATTACACACTTCCTAAATAAAGGCCAAGGTGATGGTAGCTAACTAAGACATTATTTTTTATAGAAAAAATATCAATAATAACTTTGCATGTAACTATATAATCCTAGACGGTTCCATAAATAATAATGATGCAGTACAATCAAAGTAGAAGGTCCAATTGTCACATCTATGCGGACTGGTCAGTCTTCCATGAAAGTAACTAAAATCTTCACTTCACAGACATGACTTCTAACTGACCTCTGCAAATTGACTTACATCTGCAAGTGTAACGTTGTTTTTCCAGCGTAGGGTGTTGCAAAAACCCGACACTCGACTGACAGACAAACAAAAAGCTCGAGCAGAGGGATGGAAAAGGCTGTCTGGGGCTTGTCGGCTGTTGCTGGCCAGAGCCCATACCTTCGCAGAGTGCAGGCTTCTGGTTCACACGCACACATATTGACAGTGACGCTGCAGAGCTGTCCTGCCAAATAAAAAGAGGGAGATAAAATAAAAAACATAACAAAGTACTACTAGAGACACATACATTACTCCACATTTAATAGGACTGGATTCCTCAACTTTAAAATTAAATACATTGCATACACATTTTTTCAATGTAAAATGACAAACCTGTGCTGATAATGACCTTCATGTCCTTCATGTACACAGCATGGGTGCTATGGCCTTCAGGTAAGTATAGGAATAACCCCAGGGAAGACGGCTCATAGTAGGCATTCTGTAAGAAAGATTTATAGCTCTAAAGAAAGTTTTTAAAACAACAGACTGAAGACACAAATAATTGATACAACATACTGCTAAAATATTACCATAACAATTTAAAATTACTTTGTGTCTGTATGTATGACTGCATGGTATTATTACCGATAGATAGATAGATAGATAGATAGATAGATAGATAGATAGATAGATAGATGTGTGCCTTTGGGTATTATTATTATTTATTTTTATTTCACTCAACAGGCGTATGATATAGCTTCAGTGAAGCGTTAGCAGCTACATGCAATAGGCCTTACTATTTACACTGTGAACAGTGTGGAAAACTACTTTCAAGCTAACGGGGACATTTACTAAAACAAAACATGCTAATACGTTTTATGCTAACGTAACAAATGTAGGCTAAAAATACAATAACGTTCGACTTACATGCAGTTTAGTGTCCCAAATTATGTTCCAAAAACTGAGTGTCCCAAATGACGAGGGTCTTATTTGAGACAGGTAACGGTTATGGTTAAGGTTATGGTAGCACAGGTGGTTTAGCTAGCAGGTTCATAGTTAATTAAGGACATTGTATGGGGAATTTGGGACACTTAACTGCACGTATACCATAACGTTCTCATGTCAACACTAATGTCACGCCATCATAAAACATTTTTTTTCTGTATTGTTTTCGCTTATTGACGCTCATTGACTAAATAATCACAGTTTAAAGGCTCTCATTTTAATGGTCTTACCTGTGTATACATATGCCGTTATCCAGCAGACTTCTGGTTAGCGGCGACCTGGATTGCTCTGGGATTGGATCTGGAGTCTTCTCGTGTATTTATCCGTGATTAACCATGCGAATGGATGATAACAGCCTTCTGAGCCTACCAGTAGGCGCAGCAGGCCCCTACTGACCCATATCTATGAGGCTGATAACCACTGATAACGCCCATTCAATCCAATGATAACATTTGAAGCGGGTGATCTATCTATCTATCTATCTATCTATCTATCTATCTATCTATCTATCTATCTATCTATCTATCTATCTATCTATCTATCTATCTATCTATCTATCTATCTATCTATCTATCTATCTATCTATCTATCTATCTATCTATCAATCATGAGCTAGCCAGCTAGATGGCTAGCTCATGATAGAGAGGCACACGCCACACACACAGTGGACTGAGGCTGTGTGAGTCTGGACGCGGAGGGGTTAACATCTCCTGCTCTGGCTGCAGCTGGGAGGAACATCTTCATCCTTCCCTTCATCCTCGGCTGCAGCTGAGACTGGAGTTTCAGCGTTGGCTGAATCTTGTCGCTTGTCAGCTTCTTCTTCAGACTCCTCGCTGGTGTTATAATCTCATACCTGTTTTCTGTGGCAGAAGATGTCAGTTCTGTGTTTTCTGCCATATCTTCATCCAAGACGCTTTTATCCAAAGCGGCTTGCAGGCAAAGAGGAAAAATGATGCAAGCTTATACGTATACATCCGCATATATATGATAGTTCATCACAATTACACTCCAATAAAATAGCTCTCCTCGTCCAAAATAGTCTTCGTCCAGGCTTCGCATGGGAAGCACCAGAGACACCAACTCCCCATCCTGATCTCTTTTTCTGTTTAAAGGGCGAACATACCACCGCCTATCTCTGCGCTGCCTATTTTGTTGCTGCTGATGTAAAATTAGCAATAAGATGCACTCCTCTTCAGTTGCCATTTTGATCTGAATATCACCCGATTCTACTACCCCCTGTTGCGTGAGCGGTGTATTGCATTTCACACATGGCCCGTGACGCTTGCGTCCGCTTGCGTCCACTGTTTAGACTATGAAAGGGAGCGCGTCACTTGCTCGCGTCGACTCTGTAACGGCCTTTATCCTTCTTAACTGGACACTCCTCCTGTTACTGTTGGTTGTTCATACAACAATCTGGTAGCAACATTCAGCTCTGTGGAACATACCTTGCTGCGAGATATAGCACAACAAGGTGCCTTTATTTTATTCTTTCCAGTTTGAGTTGTTGTTCCAGTGTCAGGGGTGGGGGAAGCCTCCCGGCCTGCTTCACCATCCTCAGGTTCCTTGGTGCTGTTGACACTTTTTATCATATCCTTTAAAGTGAGAATTAGTGAGAAAATAATGAATAAGAAGAGATGCAATAGGCAGTAAAATGTTTCTGTGGCAGAAGATGTCAGTTTTGTGTTTTCTGCCACATCTTCATCCTTCCCTTCATCCTCCGCTGCAGCTGAGACTGGAGTGTCAGCTAAACTAACGTTAACGGAGGCTAATGGCAGAAGCGAAGAACAGATGGTGATATGTGCAGTGTCTTAAATCCTCTTGACGGATCGTGCAGGCAGCTCCAGCATGAGTTCCACCAATCAGAGGCATCATTGTGGGATTGTTCAGGATTGTGGGTAATGAAGTACTTATCCAAGACATCGCGAATAAAAGACGTTTATCTGGATTTTTGGCGTCCATATGAGCATATACAATCACTTAGTCACGTCGGCATGCTGGTTTTAAGTCTATCATCAACGGTTTACGATTTTATGGCTTATACTCCAATTTGTGAATGGAGAAATTGCATTGTATTTTTACTTCCGGAACCCGCTGTGGGGGGGGACTGTTGAGCTCTATGTTCAGCTCTGATAAAGCTACCGTGTTACGACGGAACAACCTACGCCACCAGGAAGCCTTCTTGGCGTTTTCCTCCGGAGCCTCGTGTGGCCAGGGGGTGGGAGCCTGAGACTGGGGTGGCAGAGGGGGCCCAAGGGTCGGGGCCCACAGTGTTGTGTTCTGTCCGTTCAAAAGTTTTAGTCGTGCAACAGAAAACTCAAATTGGACAGATGCTGAGATCTGAGGAGCAGTTAAACATAGTCCTCATTAATCCACCAGAGTTTAGAATCCCAACACAGAGAAAGAGGAAGGTGATGAAAATGAGGGACATCCAGCAGAATTTCCAGTGGCAACGGAGCAATCCTGGAAGTGGAACGTAGTAAATATAGACTAACTTCTTTCAAAATTGGATTTTGGATTTTTTTTTTACAGGTTTACGTTTTTACAGGTATATCTGGCAGCCCGGCCCGGCTGTCAAAATGGGCAGTTGATACCAACACAGGCCAAAACACAAACAGAAATTCCATCACAGAATGTAAATTTCAAAAGGAGAAGATACTGCCATTAGCATTGTCATTAACTTAGCATGTTTCCTTAATATCTGATGATGCATTGGGGTCATTTTTGGATTTATTACAGTAAATATATTACATATTGGACCTTTAAACTACACAAAGAGACTTAAAGTAGCTTATAATGATGCTATGAGAATATTACTCAGTCCCTCCAGGAATTTGCGATGTTGCGATTGCAACAATTCACACAAATTCAACCAATCACCGTGAATTCGGTGCGACTCGCAATTTTGACCCATAACCGGAGTTCCCCACGACTTCAACCAATCACAGCAGTCCCACGTGCCAGACTTTGCATTAGTATGTGACACTGAGAACCACTGACCAAGCGGAAGTGAGAACGGGTTGACGTAACAATTCATTTCCTTGTTTCTGATATGAAGACGAGACGTGTGTGACTCAAACATCTCAAACAATTACCAACAAAACGTACAGCGAAAGACAAAACAATTCAGACCGTCCTTCCAACCTGTATATAATTTAACAATAATGTACGCTGTAACGATTATTTACTCTAAAGTCGCTGAAAGCTGCTGCTGTTTCCTGTCGGCTCTCTGCAGCAGAAGGGCCCCCCCCTTCCGGTTAACCATAGCGTTCTTGCTAGTCAATGTTTTTGACCAGCAAAATCCCATTCATTTTCTCCGTAGGATATTGATTTTCAGCCATAAGGTCTAAACCATCCAAGTTAGATTGACCACAAGCTACGAGGTTGCGAAACAAAAGTTTCTGCTCCTATAAAAGCCACAAGGTATGAAATCAACCTTTTTATTTGTGATCTTCTGGAGAAATACTACACTACCCACAATTCAACAACACTGACGTCTCTGATTGGTCAAACTCGCGGTTACCGTGGCGACGTTTACCGCCCCAGTGAACGGCTTAAGCGATCTGAAGTATAATACCGGTAGTTAATTTGTTTATACCTTTGCCTTTTTGCCGTTAGGTTAAATGTTATTTTGAAGAAAAGAATTTTAAGAGGAAATGAAAGGTACATATGCCAGTGGTGCTGAAAAACGAAAGATAACAAAAGAAAAGCTCTATTCAGTCTTCCAAAAGTGACCTCTTTCTTTGGTCCAGCATCTGTAACCCTAGCGGCCGAACCGCCGTCACAGGATGCTAGCCAAAATACAGATTATCCGTCTTCAACTGAAACTGCTGGCAATAATGATGACCAAACATTGTTAGTAGAACAAGAACATGACGATCAAGATCCTACCGCTGAGACAGGTGAGGGAGATGCCAGGGAGAAAGCCCCGTTTACAGAGACAGACCCGGGGTGCTGGCCAGAGCATATTGCCGATGACCTACGAATTAATATTGTTAGCGGTTCCGTTCAGATAGAGGAGTTTTACTTCACACAAAGCCAATCACACCGCCGTTTTACCAAGGACAGATATTTCAAGAAGATGAAAAATGGAGAAAAGATACGCAGGTCATGGTTAGTGTGTAGGCTACTCAAAATCATCCGATTCAGTATTCTGTTTCTGCTGTAGGCCTACCTTATTTGGCAAGCGGACGAGTAGTTTCACTCACAGAGGTTTCAGAATGTGGGAACGACTCACACTCCATGATCATGAAAAATCTAATACACACCGTGCCAATATGGACAGCTGGCGTGAGCTGGAGAAGCGCGTAAAAATGCACGGGACCATTGACAATACACCCTCAAAAAAAGCTGCGCAAATATAGAAAAAACCCTCGGCGATGTGGATGTTGAGGACCTTGTGCGCGAGATCTCGGCTGCTATCACTGCCGTGCCAGCAAAAGAAACCACTGACCTGCAGATTCTGAGCTACATTTACAGAAACAGTTTAGTTGAACTGTATCCAAACCTCAGCATTGCTCTCCGACTCATGATGATAGGGCCTGTGACTGTAGCGAGCAGAGAGAGGAGTTTCTCTCGCTTGGAACTGATAAAAAACACAATCGCTAGTTTTAAGTCTTCTGCAACACAGAATGATGTTAATTTTTTTAATTATGGTCTCGTTGATTTTAAAATCGGCGATAAAGCACACCTGAGGTCAACAATGCTCCAGGAGGCTCAACTCTCGCTCGGATTTCAATTGAGCACGAGGTGACAAAATCGCTGGACAAAGATGAACTTATCAGGGCATTCTCAGCACTCAAACACAGAAGGGTGGATTTCTAAAAATGGCTCAGGTGAAATCTACGCACACCGCCCGGTGAGCTGACCATGGAGCTGAAAAAACGCGGAGCCCATCATTATTTATGATAAGTTCGGTTCAGCGTCAATCAGACACTTTTTCTTCTTTGCTTTTGTTAAATAATTCAAGTTGAGGGGATGTTTTTTTTAAGTCAGCCCAGACAGCTGAAAATATACTGCGCAAATCAATTAAGCTGAAAGTGCACATAATACAATAATATACCATTGATGCAAACCAACAGGAATCCTTGCTTTTTCTGCTCTATTATGTTTATGTTTTATGTGGGTAGGGCCCCATATTAGTTATTGAAACGGGCCCCCAGATGCTTAAGGCCGCTGTTCATATGCATAGTATAATAAAACACAAAAGGGTTTACGTGTAATCATTTTACTATCAAAATTCAGGATTACAAACGTATCGATCCATCATGTAAAACTCAACAGTTATTATATTAGATTCAACTTTGTCAGTGTGTAGAGTGCAAATACAAAGACAATGAAATTCAGTTATTATTATTATCAATCAAACTACATTGAAAATAATAATATAGTGTGTTGTATCGCAATCAGTAAAGTATAGTATATACAGTATGTGACGCCTATTTATTTAATATACAGTACAGGCCAAAAGTTTGGACACACCTTCTCATTCAATGCGTTTCCTTTTTATTTTCATGACTATTTACATTGTAGATTCTCACTGAAGGCATCACAACTATGAATGAACACATATGGAATTATGTACTTAACAAAAAAGTGTGAAATAACTGAAAACATATTCATATAATATTACATATTTTAGATTCTTCAAAGCAGCCACCCTTTGCTTTTTTATTAATAAGGGAAAAAATTCCACTAATTAACCCTGACAAGGCACACCTGTGAAGGTAAAACCATTTCAGGTGACTACCTCATGAAGCTCATTGAGAGAACACCAAGGGTTTGCAGAGTTATCAAAAGAAGCAAAGGGTGGCTACTTTGAAGAATCTAAAATATAAGACATGTTTTCAGTTATTTCACACTTTTTGTTAAGTACATAATTCCATATGTGTTCATTTATAGTTTTGATGCTTTCAGTGAGAATCTACAATGTAAATGGTCATGAAAATAAAGAAACACATTGAATGAGAAGGTGTGTCCAAACGTTTGGCCTGTACTGTATGATATGTAGGCTATGAATTTCTGTAAACAGCTTTGAGAGAGAGAGCGCGTGTTTCCATACCTGTTACTCTCCTTTGGTGTCTCTGATATGTTTTAACATGAAGGCCAGGAATCCCCAACACTTTGCTGATTTGTAGATGTGTAGACGCTTTGTCTGTACGTATCTTCTTTGCAGAGACGGCACTCCCCTGCAAGAAAAACCAGCATAGACCAGCATATGTTGTGTTTTAGTGCTGGGATGCTGGTGATCAGCAGGATGCTGTTTGTTTTTTTTGCTTGTTTATGTCCATTATTTTTTCTGTAATGTAATTCTAAGCCACTTCTTGAAGCAGACTGAAAACAAAGATTTGTAGATATAAACACATGTCAAATATGATATAAAATATATCAGTCCACATGAGTTCTCTATTTAGGGAAGTTTGAAGAAACGTTTTGCTAAAGCAACACACAGCACTTGACACTAAAAATAGGAAGCTGTTCCTATTTAAATCTGCAAACATTTTGATGCTGAGGTTCTATTTTCTTTTACCAATTACTGCTGGTTTCTTTTCTTCTTTGTCTCTTTAAAAATAAAAATAACTTCCGCATCTATCACTGACCGAAAGTAACATAACGCGAGGGAGTCTGGTCAAGTTCATGCTCAAATTACAATGGACGTGGATGAAGAAACCGAGCTCTCCAACGTCAGCGATCATGCCTATGATGGCCCACAGGCCTATAATTATGAGCCTCCTAGGCAAGATAGAGGCCAGGGGGAGATTAGGGGGGAGAACAGGGGGAGGAACAATGGGCAGAGGAGAGAAGTAGAGTTGTGGTGTGAACAAAACCAGTGGCGAATAGGGCAAGTGACTTGGTGAGTTACTGTGTAGCACGGTGGCTAACGCTGGTTCATCTAGGCTAGTACATTGGTGTTATACAATAAATCTGCTTTAGCAAGCATACTTTCGACCTTGTTTTATGCCTGGCTCAGACTACAGGAGCCGGTTGCACCAACAGGGCTTTACTAGGCCTGGTCCTAACTGCTAAGTAGGTCTTAGTTAAGACCAGTCTTTAGAGTTGACCTAACGTCGGTTGCACCAACCAAACTTAAGCCTAGGCTTAACTACGCCTGGTCTTAGCGTTGCGCGTTCATGTGTTGTTGACCAGCAGCGTGCGTTGCTAGGTTACGCTGTAAACTCTCTTCCGCTGTTTTGTTAACTTGTAACGTTAGCCGTATCAATCTGCACATTGATTGAATGGTATCCCTTGCGGTTGACATACAGATACTCATGCTCAGATGGTGCCTGGATCTGGACGTGAGTCCCATCGATGCAGCCCACAATACCAGGAATGCCAGAGGCTCGGCGGAATCGGTGTTTCATCACCACAGACTCGGCCTCAGTGGGGAGGTGAGCAGATTGCGGAAGGCGACGGCTCAGTGCCAGTGACACTCTGCGGATGGCCCGACATGCGGTGGATTTGTGGACATTAATCATATCTCCAACAGTGTTTTGAAACGCACCATTTGCATAAAAACGTAGCGCTATTAACAGCTGTAATGCTGGTGTCAATGCTGCGTTGTTGTTCGATACATACTGTAAGTCGGGTGACAGCTCTTCAACAAGTTCATATATATCCCTCCGACAGAATTGAAACCTCTCTATCAGCTCCTCATCATTGTATATGTTCAATGGATTGCTTCTGTCCCTAATAACTCTCTCCCGTCTAAAAGCCCGCTCATTGTAAAGTCTGTGTATAAGGCGCGCCATGTCTATACTGTCTTTAGTTATGTGGTTACGAAGTGGTTACTATTGAAACATTATCTATTGGATAACGGCTATTAATGCTATTATATGCCTAGATTTTGAATTTACGCTTGCTACTGACTAGGCGTAAGATTTTCGCCCGGTCTTAGCGAGAAGAGGACTTAAGCCTGGACGGTGCAACTGTCGTAACTTTTAGGTCGGACTTAGAATGCTGAGTTAAGGAGACGAGCGTGTGTGATGTGGACGCCTGCCTTCAAAGGGGGTTTTTTTTAAAATCCACTTTCAAACACACGGTGCTCCACAAGGGCTTACCCACATCCCTTTGGCTGTAAAGCACCCCTGTGCGTTTTCTGTGGTGTTGATTTACATTTTGGTGCAGGCTGTGCCTTGTTTTGTCAGCAGATGCCAGACAAGCACCGCGGTGCGCTCCGTTAAGACCTACTTACCTTAAGACCAGTTGGTGCAACCGGCTCCAGGAGTTTAAGGCCGATGTATGCCCGATTTACCCCTCCCGAGAATCTGAGAAAAAATCTTGTTGAGGACCTCGATCTGTCCCGATGTTCAGCACAGATTATCTGATAATGTGAGGCGTTCACAGATCGAATCTTGCACCTCGCGATCTGCTCGCAGACACATCAGGGCCGCCCCGAGAATATCAAAAATGTTTGATATCTAGGATTATAATCGGACGTGAAACGACTATGATTACGTCAGTACTTCCACAATAGCCAGAAATAGGAAGAAAGGATGGTGGAGATGTGGCAACAGCACGAGTGCCTTTTTAATGTCTCAGCTAAAGAATACCATAATCGGAATGAGAAAGAGAAGAGCTGGGGAGAGATCGCTAAAGATTTGGACCTACCGGGTGAGTGTACAAAGTTGCTAGCGCACTAGCTAGCAAATGTAAACATTAGATCTAAGTCAATGATCATCTGCTACATTCAGGTCTAACAAAAAGATGCATTGCACATAGTTTGTTTGAATAATATTACTAATATTTAATGATATTAGTTCAGCTGAATTTAGAGAGGAAACAGTGTATGTCAGTGTCAGTGTATATTTTTCAGTGGAGGAGGTGAAAACAAGAGCAAAAACATTACGGACGCAATACACCAAGCTTCTCAAACCCAAACCAAGTGGGAGTGGGGAGAAAGGGCTCACTCATAAGCAGGCTTGGCTGTTTTGCGGAATTTGGAGTTCCTCAAAAAACATGTTGCCCAACACCCCAGTGAGACCAGTGTAAGCAGAGCAGTATTACAGACAGGCATATTGTAGTAATGTAGCATTGTGTATAATTATTTGGGACAATACAGTGTGTGTGTGTGTATATATATATATATATATATATATGTTTGTATGTTATGCAATTGTTTTGGCTTTACTGTTGATCAATTGATGAATTATACCTTGCACTAACATAAAATTGTTTTTCAGCTTGATCAATTTGTCAAAGACTTGATTGACGGGCAGGACATGGATGACCCCACCAGCGATGAGGACATTATAAATACATCCGAGGCACCAGCTAAAATAACAGTTGTAGATGTAAAGACTAATTAAATGCTGAAAAACTGTTGACAGATTAGTTGTTTTGTCATTCAGGGTGCCAGGTGTCCTATTTTCAAGTTTGCACAAAACAGATCAAGCAGTGACATTTTCCTAACTGGTGTGTCCAAAAATGGTCAATGTTTATAAAAATGTCTTTATTCAAATTATTGATTTTATTAATTATTCTTTACATATTATTATTCTTTTACATGTTCTGGAGATATCTTTTACATTACATTACATTACATGTCATTTAGCTGACGCTTTTATCCAAAGCGACTTACAATTAAGTGCATTCAACTGAGAAGGTCCAAACTCTAGACAACAAGTCGTAAGTGCAAGTACATTAGCTTTAAATAAGCTAAGCTACAAAGAAACGTATAAAAGTGCAGGTTCAAGAGTTTTATTTTTTTATTTTTTTTAACCCTCATGCCCTCCTTAAAAAAACGTACTCTCGACACCTTCGAGGCAAAAATGTCCACGCACACAAAAGCTGTTATTAAATCATCATATATCAATAATTTTTTCTGCTTTTTTTTCATAAATCACTTAAACAACTTCTGACCTAATCAAAACTACCAAACATTCAATCATTTTCAGGATTTAAACCCTTTAAATGCCAGTTTTTGTATTTGAAGTATTTCATTTTTTATTACAAAAAACACAAAAAATTATTTTTTTTCCATATAATGAATAATATCTAGATGGGGCTTTGGTGGGGATTAGAGGCTTGGATATGTCAAAGATAAGCAACAAAATTAATTTGATTGCATTAGTATTTTTTACATAGTTTCAGATACTCCCTTTGGACACCTTCGAGGCAAAAATGTACATGTCCAAAAAACTGTTATTAAATCATCATATATCAATATTTTTTTCTGCTTTTTTTTTCATAAATCACTTTAACAACTTCTAACTTGCTCTAAACTACCAAACATTCAATATTATTTTAGGATTTTAACCCTTTAAATGCCCGTTTAATTCTTTAAAGCAATTATTATTCATGAAAAACCCAACAAAACATTAATTATTTTCCATAAAATAAATCATAGGGGAATGGGGGCTTTGGTGGGGATTAGAGTCTTGGATATAGCAAAGATTATGAACAAAATTAATTTGATTGCATTAGTACTTTTTATGTAGTTCCAGATACTCCCTTTGGACACCTTCAAGGCAAAAATGTACATGTCCAAAAAAACTGATATTAAATCATCATATATCAATATTTTTTTCCTGCTTTTTTTTCAGAAATCACGTAAACAACTTCTAAATTGCTTAAAACTACCAAACATTTAATCATTTTCAGGATTTTAACCCTTTAAATGCCAGTTTGAAATATTTGAAGTAACAATTATTTATGAAAAACCCTACAAAACATTAATTATTTTCCATAAAATAAATCATAGGGGAATGAGGCTTTGGTGGGGATTAGAGTCTTGGATATGTCAAAGATAAGCAACACAATTGATTTGATTGCATTAGTATTTTTAATGTAATTCCAGATACTCCCTCTGAACACCTTCGAGGCAAAAATGGCCCCATTGACTACCATTATAACCACATGTTTTTATCTCACTGCCTTTACAGTATAAAACAATGCATTCTGTAATGTCAACATTTCATTTGGTTATATTTGACATTTTTACAGTATTCAACCAGATTCTGTAATTTATATTACAGAGCCGTGTGTGTGTGTGTGTGTGTGTGTGTGTGTGTGTGTGTATTTAGTTTACTTCATTTCCAGCAGCAGACCAGCAAGGCTCGCAGCAAGTGACCTGGTGCTCTCTACAAATGCACTTGTTACAGATGGTGCAGGTGGTAGAAGACCTCTATTTTTGGCCAGTGCACAACCAGCACACACCTCTCCTTCTGGTGGAGCTGGCGGCAGCAGAGGCATTGACGGTGTTGGTGGTTTCTGCCAGGGCATCAACATCGGTTTTCAACTCCACCACCATGGCAGCAGCAGCTAGAGTACGTGGGGGATGCTTTCTCCGCACAATCTCCGAGGACACCATGGATATCCCCAGCTCCTCTAAGAACAACCTCCGTCTGTATGTTTTTTGCTGGTTCCAGGATGGATCCACAGCAGTGAACAGCACGAAAGCATTGAAGGCGGAGACATCGATGCAATTGAAGAAGAGGACAAGAGGCCACCGTTGGGTCCGCCTCCTACAGCTGTAGGTGCTGACCACCTAAAAATGTCCAAGAAAACAAAGATCATGAATAAATGTCCTTCCTCAACATTCACAAGTATTTATATAATTTATTCTTCGAAGTGAGCGGGTTGGGGTGTATGGTTTGACCATGTCCTGGATGTAAGCTGGGGCTGATCCGTTCGTGGCCCTGTATGTAAGTACTAGTGTCTTGAAGCGGATGCGGGCAGCCACTGGTAACCAGTGAAGAGAGCGGATGAGCGGTGTAGTGTGAGAGAACTTGGGGAGGTTGAAGACAAGTCGAGCTGCTGCGTTCTGAATGAGCTGCAGAGGGCGGATGGCACATGCAGGCAGGCCAATCAGCAGGGAGTTGCAGTAGTCTAGACGGGAGATGACTAGAGCCTGAACCAGAACCTGAGCCGCCTTCTGCGTTAGAAGGGGACGTATCCTTCTGATGTTATGTAGCATGTATCTACACGATCGGGTGGTTGCAGCAATGTTGGCAGTGAAGGAGAGTTGGTCGTCAAGTGTCACACCCAGGTTTCTAGCAGTCTGGGTGGGGACTACCACAGAGTTGTCAATTGTTATAGTCAGGTCCTGGGTAGGAAAGCCCTTCCCTGGAAGGAAAAGGAGCTCAGTCTTGTCAAGGTTGAGTTTCAGATGGTTAGTGGACATCCAAGAAGAGATGTCAGTCAGACAGGCCGAGATACGTGCTGCTACTTGAGTGTCAGACTCAGGAAAGGAAAGAATTAGTTGGGCGTCATCTGCGTAGCTGTGATAAGAAAAGCCGTGCGACTGAATGACAGACCCAAAGGAGTTGGTATACAGAGAGAAGAGGAGGGGACCCAGGACTGATCCCTGAGGAACCCCAGTTTTGAGTGGGCAAGGCTCTGAGCTGGATCCTCTCCAAGTTACCCGGTAGGTTCGGTCTGACAGGTAAGATGTGATCAATGAGAGCGCAGAGCCTGAGACACCCAGATTCTGGAGTGTCGAAATGAGGATCTGGTGGTTCACTGTGTCAAAGGCAGCGGAAAGGTCCAGAAGGATGATGATGGAAGAGAGAGAGGTTGTTTTAGCGATGTGAAGCTGCTCAGTGACAGCAAGGAGGGCAGTTTCTGTTGAGTGACCAGCCTTGAAGCCAGACTGGTGGGGATCAAGAAGGTTGTTCTGGTTGAGATAAGTAGAGAGTTGATTATGAATGGCACGCTCAAGAGTTTTAGATAGAAATGGAAGAAGGGAGACGGGTCTATAGTTATTTACATCAGACGAGTCGAGTGTTGGTTTTTTGAGTAGTGGGGTCACTCTTGCCTCTTTGAGGGCAGTGGGGAAACAGCCAGTTGACAAGGAGATGTTAATGAGATGGATGAGGAAAGGAAGAAGGTCAGGTGCAATGAACTGGAGAAGGTGAGAAGGGATAGGATCCAGGGGGCAGGTGGTTGGGCGGGCAGAGGTAATCAAAGTAAGAGTTTGATTTGGAGATAGAGGGGTGAAAGAGGAAAGAGTACTGGATGTGATGGATGGTAAGGTGATTTCAGGAGGTGTGGTGGAGAATGAAGAGCGTATGTCATCTATCTTTTTTGCAAAGTAGTTGACAAAGTGGATTGGTAGAAGGGATGAGGGAGGAGGTGGACTGGGGGAATCTAGCAGGTTAGAGAAGATGGAGAAAAGTTTTTTGGGGTTTGAGTAAGAGGATTCAATTTTGGTTTGATAGAAGGAGCTCTTTGCTGCAGAAATAGAGGCAGCAAAGGAGGAAAGAAGAGACTGATAAGTAAGCAGATCATCTGGGTGTTTAGATTTCCGCCATTTCCTTTCCGCTGCCCGTATAGTTGATCTTTCAGCATGTACCAAGTCAGATAACCACGGAGCTGGGGAGGACTTATGAGCCGGTCGTGAAGTAAGAGGGCAGAGAGAGTCGAGAGAGGAGGATAGAGTAGAGAGTAGATTGTCTGCAGCAGCGTTGGGAGGCATGAGTAAGAAAGAGTCAGATGGAGGGAGGGTAGATAGAGTACATGCCACCAGAGAAGAAGGAGAGAGTGAACGAATATTACGGCGGACAGGTACGGTGTGTCTTGAGATATGGTTATGAGCTTGGGAGAGTGGGAGAGAGTATGAGATGAAGAAATGGTCTGAGATATGGAGTGGAGTAACAGTGAGGTTGGATGTAGAGCAGTTTCTGGTGAATATGAGATCTAGGTGGTTACCAGCTTTGTGAGTGGGTGGTGAAGGAGAGAGTGAAAGGGCAAAAGAAGAGAGAAGGTGAAGAAAGGTAGCTGACTTCTCTGTCTGGATGTTGAAATCACCCAGAAGTACCAGCGGAGGGCCAGTTTCAGGGATGTTTGAAAGAAGGACATCCAGCTCCTCCAAAAACTCCCCCAGAGGACCTGGTGGGCGGTAGATAACAATGATGACTAGTTGTACCGGATGAGTTATGGTGACAGCATGAAGTTCAAAAGAGAGAGGAGTGAACTCTGGCAGATGGTAGAGAGAAAATCTCCACTTGGGGTTAATGAGTAGGCCTGTACCTCCACCTCTCCCAGTGGGTCTGGGTGTGTGGGTGAAAGAGTAGGCAGAAGAGAGAGCAGCAGGGGTGGATGTGTTGGTTGGTGTAATCCAGGTCTCTGTGAGAGCAAGGAAGTCAAGGGATTGCAAAGCCAGAGATGAATTCAGTCTTGCGAGTGGCAGACTGGCAGTTCCACAGGCCACCTGCAACAAGGTGTTGTGTGTGTGTGGAACGGGTGCAATAGGTAAGAGTGGTGGGGTTGCGGAAATCTTGCGAGCTAATGCGTGGTTTGTAGTACCTCCGAGAGGACACGCGGACAGGAATGGAGAAGCAGCACATTTCCGGATAAAGACACCAAGCAATTTAATCGGGATATGAGATATCAGCCTACTTAACTTCCCACTTAGCCTCCTGCGTAGACTCATTTGTCTTTGTCCTCCGAGTCTTCGTCCGATGAAGCTGCCGCTTCACGCAAATACCAATATTAAATACAAAGAGGGGACAGGTGTTGGCTACAGGTGGGAGGCCACACCCTCGCTAATCAGTCAAAGCACCTGGGAGTCGTTAGGCCCCACTCCCAAAGTCACACTTCACACTAACTAGTTTCACTTTAACAAAAACCACTAACTTTGCTCAACAACAAAACCAATTACAGCAAGAAACACAGCAGCAGCAATGGAAAGAAAGTAGAACAGTAGAAGAAGTAGCAGAAAACCCAAATAAAGTAAGTACTTAACTTAAGAGCTAGCTGTCCAGTAGTCAAATTCCTTCAGCAATCAAAAGCACTCTGGCTTTAATTTTTATCTCATTAACCACAGCACCAGATCCCTCTACCCAAAAAAGGGGTGAAGAACTCACCACCTCTCTTCCCACTCACAAATCGGGATCGAAACGTCGCAAAGGGGATGCAGATTCTGTTGAGCGACAGAAACTTAATTTGTTCCAGCAAGTCACTTCAGTTCTTGCCACTCCAGATCCTTACAGTTCCTTTGGAAATCAAGTTGCTGTCGAACTTAAATTAATAAAAAATCTAAGCATACAGACCAAGGCAAAGAAAAAAATAATGAATATTTTGTTTGTTCCACCAGCTACATACTCACCTCTCACACCTACACAAATGCTCTCCTCAACCCCTTCGTACACACAGCCACAACAGCAACACTACCATCAGCTCCTGCCTCCTCAGGGTCCTGCTCAGCCTCAAAACTATTTCAGGATATTAGAAGATATGGATGAGTAGTTGCAGATAAAATATGCAGTATGATATACACAAAGTTCATCACACATGCACACAACTTCAATATGTGCATTTGAAGTTACTGTAAGAAATGTGCATTTGAAGTTACTGTAAGAAATGTGCATTTGAAGTTACTGTAAGAGATGTGCATTTGAAGTTAATGTAAGAGATGTGTAGTTCAAAGTGAAAGCTTTTGACAGTTGTATGAATTAATTAATATTTTAAAATGTTGAGTTGGCAGTTTAATACTTTTGTATGCTGAAAATAATTGAATAAAGAACTAAAATGTGATAATGAATACTGTCTTTATTTTAATAATAGCAAATAGACATGCTGTGAGTTTAAATTATAATTTGTTTTTAAATAACATTTTAAATTTCCTAACTATATGGGAGCAGAATCAAATAAAGCATTTTACAGCAGAACAAACAAATACCACAAAAATATAAATTATGTAATCTTCTAACTATGTACATTGCTGTGCTACACCTAGCTAACGCTTATGTTTATCACTTCTAAACATAGTCTTCTTGCCATGGCACCTGGCCAGCAGGTGACGTAAAATAATCCTTCAGGACATCACGTTGCTGCTTAGCAGTGAGGTTGGGGTTTCGTGCCCTTCCAGTTTGCACATTCTGCATGGCCCCCAGGCCATCTCTCCTCCATGCTCCTTCGTTGACTGTGGTCTGCATCCTCCCAGTCTGCCAGTGCTGGTGGCATGTAGGCCTCAGAACGGCGTTCACAAAGGAAGTTGTGGAGGCATGCTGAAGCCAGGGTGATCTTTGTAACACTGTCTGGGTGAAGGAGAATTGTGGAGCGGAAAACTCGAAACCTATTGGCGAGAATGCCAAAGGCATTTTCTACAACTCTGCATGCCAGTGACAGCCGGTAGTTGTAGACCCTTTGGTTGTGGTCCAGCTGCCTGAAAGGGTAGGGCTTCATCAGTTCTTTTTTTAGTGGGTAAGCCTCATCCCCCACAAACATATAGGGCAGAAAAACATCTGACCTAGGGAGCTCTTCTGGAGGAGGAACATTTACGAGACCCTTGTCCAGCGTTTTCCTCAGGTCAGAATTAGCAAAGAGACCAGCATCTGAGACCCTGCCCTGAGTGCCTACAAATAAGTATTTGAACACCCTGCTATTTTGCAAGTTCTCCCACTTGGAAATCATGGAGGGGTCTGAAGTTGTCATAGTAGGTGCATGTCCACTGTGAGAGACATAATCTAAAAAAAAAAATCCAGAAATCACAATATATGATTTTTTAACTATTTATTTGTATGATACAGCTGCAAATAAGTATTTGAACACCTGTCTATCAGCTAGAATTCTGACCCTCAAAGACCTGTTAGTCTGCCTTTAAAATGTGCACCTCCACTCCATTTATTATCCTAAATTAGATGCACCTGTTTGAGGTCATTAGCTGCATAAAGACACCTGTCCACCCCATACAGTCAGTAAGAATCCAACTACTAACATGACCAAGACCAAAGAGCTGTCCAAAGACACTAGAGACAAAATTGTACACCTCCACAAGGCTGGAAAGGGCTACGGGGAAATTGCCAAGCAGCTTGGTGAAAAAAGGTCCACTGTTGGAGCAATCATTAGAAAATGGAAGAAGCTAAACATGACTGTCAATCTCCCTCAGACTGGGGCTCCATGCAAGATCTCACCTCGTGGGGTCTCAATGATCCTAAGAAAGTTGAGAAATCAGCCCAGAACTACACGGGAGGAGCTGGTCAATGACCTGAAAACAGCTGGGACCACCGTGTCCAAGGATACTGTTGGTAATACACTAAGACGTCATGGTTTGAAATCATGCATGGCACGGAAGGTTCCCCTGCTTAAACCAGCACATGGCAAGGCCCGTCTTAAGTTGGCCAATGACCATTTGGATGATCCAGAGGAGTCATGGGAGAAAGTCATGTGGTCAGATGAGACCAAAATAGAACTTTTTGGTCATAATTCCACTAACCGTGTTTGGAGGAAGAAGAATGATGAGTACCATCCCAAGAACACCATCCCTACTGTGAAGCATGGGGGTGGTAGCATCATGCTTCGGGGGGGGTTTTCTGCACATGGGACAGTGCGACTGCACTGTATTAAGGAGAGGATGACCAGGACCGTGTATTGCGAGATTTTGGGGAACAACCTCCTTCCCTCAGTTAGAGCATTGAAGATGGGTCAAGGCTGGGTCTTCCAATATGACAATGACCCGAAGCACACAGCCAGGATAACCAAGGAGTGGCTCTGTAAGAAGCATATCGAGGTTCTGGCGTGGCCTAGCCAGTCTCCAGATCTAAACCCAATAGAGAATCTTTGGAGGGAGCTCAAACTCCGTGTTTCTCAGCGACAGCCCAGAAACCTGACTGATCTAGAGAAGATCTGTGTGGAGGAGTGGGCCAAAATCCCTCCTGCAGTGTGTGCAAACCTGGTGAAAAACTACAGGAAACGTGTGACCTCTGTACTTGCAAACAAAGGCTACTGTACCAAATATTAACATTGATTTTCTCAGGTGTTCAAATACTTATTTGCAGCTGTATCATACAAATAAATATTTAATAAATCATACATTGTGATTTCTGGATTTTTTTTTTTAGATTATGTCTCTCACAGTGGACATGCACCTACGATGACAATTTCAGACCCCTTCATGATTTCTAAGTGGGAGAACTTGCAAAATAGCAGGGTGTTCAACTACTTATTTTCCTCACTGTAATAAACTTATAATTTGCATCAACAGCTGCCATCATAAGAACAGAAAATCTGTTCTTATAATTGTGCCACATGCTCCCACTGTGGGCTGGGGGCTGAATGTAGATGTGCTTGCCATCAAGGGCACCTAGGCAATGTGGAAATTGCCATTTTTCCACAAAGTTCTTGGCAATTGCTCGCCATTCGTCCTCTGATTTTGGTGTCTGCAAAAATAAGAGCAGAATGATAGATTTATTTACAAGGTGAGAGATTTCTGAGAATAGATTAACTATTGAATCTCAACCCCACCTATACTGAATTTCTAAATCCAATGAAGTTAAACATTATGCCCACCACATCTATACATTCTGTTATGTTTGTATTTTCTCCTCTTTCAGTTTGTAATTTTCAAACTATGTTGGTTGTCTTCATATTTGTAAATACTGTATGTCATAGTGTTTGTTATTGTGATACTAATAATAAAAATATTAGGGAATTCTAACCTTTAGAAAATCATCTTTCAAGACCTGATATAGTGCCGCACATGTGTCCTTCATTATATCAGATACAGTAGTGGCACCAATTCGGTACTGGAAACTCAATGATTTGTAGGTTTTACATTCAACAGAAACAAAAATATTATTTAATTAAAATATAGTGCAATTCATTTCATAAATAAATTTGATAGTTGAAAATATCACAGGTTTAAAATGGTAAATGTAAGTAGACTATGTCAAAGCTATTTGTATGTTTTCCTGTTTTTGTCATTAAGTTAATCTCACTCCATGACAACACCATACAAAAAAAATAAAAATCACATTAAACAAGCTTAACCCTTAATGAGTTTAACCCTTGTGTTGACTTCGGGTCAAATTGACCCGTTTTCAATTTTTGTTTTATATCAGAAAATATGGGACGTAGAAATAAGCGCTGAACATATGTAGAAGAAAAATTTTACAATTAAAAACGTTGGAAAAAGCAAAAACAAACTGTGAAAAAAAGGCGTCAAAAACGTCAAAAAAATAAGTGATTTTTCAAGGTTGACTGGAAGGCAACACAAGGGATAAATATATATGTTCCACATTTCAGTAACACTAGCAAAAAAAAACATCTATATCATGGATAACTAGCACTACACTTGCTGTGAACCATCATTAATTAATTTGAACTGTCTTGAGCTTGATCATTGAACAGCAGACAGTTTGCTTTTGGTTCCTATTCACATTGTTAAAGTTTGTATAATAATTTTTAGCCTATTCAATTTCATTCAGTGGGGTTAATGCTCTGTAATTAATGTAAATGTTAGCTTTTCACAGTTTAACGTTTAAGATTCCTTTAAACATGTACAGTGTCATGTATAGAGTCCATAATATCAACTGATAAAAAAAACATATCAATAGGATACAGTAACAATCTGAGAGAAATTGAATTTGAGAGACGGAACAATACAACCGATTTAATGTTAGGTAGGCAACATGTCTGCACATTTCACCATTCAGTGAATTTGTCAAATTAACGTTTGCTGATCACCACTGTTACACATTCCTGGTGCATAAGGTTGCTACATTTCCTGCTTCTATGTTGGAGTACAATAACACCTATTTGATTTAAATTTTACTAAAACACAGTTTTACGCTGTATCAGTGTACAGTACGTTAGCGCTATAAACAAGTGCTAACATGTTGCCAAACAACTGTAAAAAGCTAGCCCTTGCTAGTGCACTACGTTAATACAAAACAGTTTACCAAAAACGTATACCTCTAGTTCTCGCTGAAGAACAGACAATCCATGGTGACCCCGTCTCGCCAACCATTTTCTCGTCCACGCTCGTTTTCTTTTTTTTCGTTCTTTATTGGTACAAGAAGTACTACTACAGCAAGTTGCCGTGACACAGCATCCATGTTTGTTTACATGCGCTTCCCCGTGAGATTGCATCACGTGAGGTGCTAAATCTGGCAAGATAATCTTAAGAATATTAGTGTGTGATGCCCCACTATTTTCAAATCTTGTAGTGTGAGCATGTTTAAGATTTGAGGGAATAAAATCTGCAAAGATTCTCCCCAAGTGTGTGCTGCAACCAGATTTCAAAATCGGTTAGGATGTTTTTCAAATTCCTGTAGTGTGAGCCAGGCTTAAGATTAAACATCCATGTAGATTGTCTTAATTTAAGCCAGCAACGTTTTGTCTTGTGATATTTTACAACCTAAGATTTAAACGCTGAGACAGGGACTGTGCAGTCCATCCAAGCAGGTTAGCACTAGCACATAGCCACATCATTTTAGTGGCTATTGTGAGGCTATGGCGTCGGCGGTGGACAGCATGTGTTGTCGAGAGGTGGATGCATACTGGCCACTAGTTGAGGGTTTACGGACATTACCTGCCTGATGCTCCATCCCGGCTCTGATGCCTGCTGCCTCAACCCGTTCTCGCTGCAGGTAGCACACCTCAACTTCAGGCAGGAGTATCGCTGCCGTACAAAGGCAAAGTGCAGTAACTACGCCAACATTGAAACTGAGAAAAATGGCTTCAAAGTTTTCATACAGGCCAGCCAAACATGTTGTAGGTACAATAGTGTTGATACTTTTATGTAATACCTTTACAGGAAGGAAAATGTTATACATAAAAAAAAGACCATTGATATGACCTTTGAACCTAAAAATGTAGATACTGCACTCTGCCTTTGTCTAACCTCAAGCAACTAAAACACTATTACAAAAGCAGAGTGCAGTATCGACAATTGAAATGTGTTTAATCTTTTCATTTGTTTTAACTCGTCCATCTGGCAGTCTGTGACATTAAAAAAAAGATGTTTTACTCTGACAATACTCTGAAAAATAGATATTTAATCTTGACATATTAAATTTATTATTGAGAACGTAGCCTATCTCCATATATAAAAAAAGTGTAACCGAGCGTTTCTTATACTGTCTCGCTGTTTGGGCTCTAAAATAAAGACACAAAGACGGCACTGCACGTCTCACTTAATTCAACCACTAACAACACTGACAACGGTCCAAAAAAAAACGCTTTTTCCACTTCCCTTTTCCCGTCAAAATAAAAGCTCTATGTTTACAACTTCCTCTTAAGCTTCAACTGAGAGATTACCCAATAAAATACATTACAATAGCATAAGAAATGAAGACAACAAGAAACAAAACAGTTATGACAGCGTTTCCAGAGTGGATAGATGCTAACGTTACTGCATACCTGTCAAGTTTTGGATTTGAAAATAAGGGAAATTTTCCGGCGCCCACCGCGAGCAGTCCCACCACCCCAACCCAGCTCCAGTATCCCTTACATTTTAAGACAGGTGTACGAGAAAGCTAAAATCACCACTTGATGCAGAATGCTGAAAAAATTTACAATTTATAACATTGCTTGTCTTTACATTTTATTCTCATTCCACACATTCTTTTCATTTCATATTGCTTTTCTTTTACAGTTTTTCTTTTCATGTCACATAACTTTTCTTTACTCTTTTAGTGAGTTATTGTACAAATTTGTTGCAGACTTTGCATTCTTTAAGACAGGGGTCTCAAACTCAATTTACCTGGGGGCCGCTGGAGGCAGAGTCTGGGTGAGGCTGGGCTGCATCAGGTTTTCCACAAGAAAAGCTTTGTTAAAAAAATTCCAATCTTCTCAAATCTCTTTATTTTTATTATTTATATTCTTTTATCCCGCCGCGTACGCATCACTTTGATTTACTTTGTCAGAGAGAGACCTCATATTAACTCTCTAAGTGCCATTGACGTGTATGTATGTATATATATATATATATATATATTGAAAAATAAACCGTTAAATGGCACTTTCTGGAGGGTGTTGGAGAAATTGAGTCTTACATGATATGTGCAAAACTGCAAGGTTAAAGGTATTGAGTAGGATTTTCTTTTTCCGGGTGGATCATCAAAATAATTGGTCCTCCTAGTTGTCAATCAGTCTGGTGATATGTATACGTAAGGCCGTCGTACGTGCTTGTCCCTAGGTAGTTTTCGCTTTCTGCGCATGAGCACTTTCAGGTGTATATGTGTGGTGAGCTACGGTTTCAGCCGTTCATGGAAGCTCGCCGTTCTCAAGACAAGAGTGTTTTTGGGAGAATATTTCACACGCTGGCGTGCGCTAAAAGCACAGGTTGGGCTTCCCACTGACAGGTAAAGTGTGGCATGCTATTTGGAGAAATCCTTTTAAAATCACTGCTACTAAAAGTTGATATAGCTAAGCTATGATTAGCGATGCTAGCCCTGGCACAAGTCACGCACCGCGCACACATTAAACATCTCAATTTGTGAAAAAGTGCAAATCTTCTTTTGGAAAGTAGGCTTGTATGAGCCATGCCGACAGCAACTTGTAAACAGTGCACTCTCGTGCACACGTTTAATAGGCGTTCCCTCTCGGAAGCAGGCAGAGTGTTGCGCATGTGCATTTTTTCAAAAAGTACAGAGGGCGGTTCTTTTCTAAAATTCGGGAAAATCCTCCACAATACCTTTAAGAGCCTATACTCTGCATTGTTGTAGTATCATAAGGTATTAGGGCATTTAGCATTTGCATTACTGTTAATCAGTCATCACTTGATTACACATTGTATTACCTTGTTATGATATAAGAAGTGACCCATACAATGTGCCAAACATAATGTGCCACATGTAGAGACAGTGGAGCATGACAGTAGCAACAGCTGAGAAGATCTGGTGACCAGGTCCACTGTTGCATGTTGGTGAATAAGGACGCTGCACAAACTGCGTGTTGAGAACTGTGTATTGGTAAAGCTACACAACAAGCCCGCACCGGAAAACGGCGCCCAACATTAGTGACTTCCTGTTACATGTGAACATACCCAATTTCCCCACAGGGTGGAGCTGTTGCCTAAGCAGTGCAACTGTATACCCTGTAACATCTCCCTTCCTGTAGTAAGATGTCTAAACATGAACTTCAGCAAAACTCTGTCAACTCTGCAGAGAACGTGCCGACTTAATAACAGGCTATACAAATGAACCTAATTTAATTAGGCTACACAAATTAACCTATCATAACTACTGCTATAACGGCTGTTAACAGTGTTCTTGTTACACAAATTAACCTAACATAACTACTGCTATAACGGCTGTTAACAGTGTTCTTGTTTTCATGCGTTCACTTCCCTTATTCAGTTTGTCCCTTTTAACCCTTATGTTGTCCTTCGGGTCTCTGTGACCCTGGCCAGTGTTCAGTGTTATTTCCCTGCTACCGCTGCCCTGGCCTTCGGGTCTCTGAGACCCATACGTTATTCCGTGGTATTTCCCTGCTACCGCGGCTCTCGCCTTCGGGTCTCTGTGACCCATACGTTATTCCGTGGTATTTCCCTGCTACCGCGGCTCTCGCCTCCGGGTCTCTGTGACCCATACGTTATTCCGTGGTATTTCTCCAATACAGCGGCTCTGGCCTTCGGGTCTCTGTGACCCATACGTTATTCCGTGGTATTTCTCCAATACAGCGGCTCTGGCCTTCGGGTCTCTGAGACCCATACGTTATTCCGTGGTATTTCCCCAATACAGCGGCCCTGGCCTTCGGGTCTCTGTGACCCATACGTTATTCCGTGGTATTTCCCTGCTACCGCGGCTCTCGCCTCCGGGTCTCTGTGACCCATACGTTATTCCGTGGTATTTCCCTGCTACTGCGGCTCTGGCCTTCGGGTCTCAGAGACCCATACGTTATTCCGTGGTATTTCTCCAAAAAGGCGGCTCTGGCCTTCGGGTCTCTGTGACCCATACGTTATTCCGTGGTATTTCTCCAAAACAGCGGCGCTGGCCTTCGGGGTCTCTGAGACCCATACGTTATTCCGTGGTATTTCCCCGCTACCGCGGCCCTGGCCTTCGGGTGTCTGAGACCCATACGTTATTCCGTGGTATTTCCCCGCTACAGCGGCTCTGGCCTTCGGGGTCTCTGAGACCCATACGTTATTCCGTGGTATTTCCCCAATACAGCGGCGCTGGCCTTCGGGTCTCTGAGGACCATACGTTATTCCGTGGTATTTCCCCGCTACCGCGGCGCTGGCCTTCGGGGTCTCTGAGACCCATACGTTATTCCGTGGTATTTCCCTGCTACCGCGGCCCTGGCCTTTGGGTCTCTGTGACCCATACGTTATTCCGTGGTATTTCTCCAATACAGCGGCTCTGGCCTTCGGGGTCTCTTAGACCCATACGTTATTCCGTGGTATTTCTCCAAAACAGCGGCTCTGGCCTTTGGGTCTCTGAGACCCATACGTTATTCCGTGGTATTTCCCGCTACAGCGGCCCTGGCATTCGGGTCTCTGAGACCCATACGTTATTCCGTGGTATTTCCGCTACCGCGGCTCCTGGCCTTCGGGTCTCTGAGACCCATACGTTATTCCGTGGTATTTCCCCGCTACAGCAGCTCTGGCCTTCGGGGTCTCTGAGACCCATACGTTATTCCGTGGTATTTCCCCAATACAGCGGCTCTGGCTTGTAGTAGTAACACAGAAAGGGTAGGGAAAGGGGAAAGAAACACACCTTGTTCTCGTCCTACTAAACACTTTTATTATACACACACACACTGTTGACATTTATCTTCTCATTTATGTCATCTTTGCTTCGCCTTGTTCTTCTTCTTCTTCTTCGTTTGGACCTCTGTACACTTTGTACTCGGTTCAGCAGCCGGCATGGCCCGCTGCGTGACTCTAAATTTGGAGCTGCATCGTTTTCTCAAACGCGCGGAACAAGAGGCACGCTCAGCACGTGCAGTACACGCGGCACGCGTAGCACGCGAGACACGTGCGGCACGCATAGCACGCGTAACACGCATAGCACGCGAGGCACGTGCAGCACGCAATGTCCCCCAAGTGGAAGAGATGGAAGACAAAAAAAACACAGAAATGGAAGAAGTGGAAGAAGTTGAAGAAGAAGACAAAGAAGAAGAAGAAGAAGAAGAAGAAGAAGAAGAAAAAGATGTTGATGATGACCAGAGCGACTCTGACGAGGAAGACGAATGTTCATCCGGCGGGTGTTCGTCAGAAGACGACCGAGATGAACCAGGACAAGAACAAGAAAAAGGACAAGAACGAGGAGCAGACATAGCTGCAGCAGCCCAAGAGGGTGTACGGCAACGGGAAGAAGCAGAAGCAGAAGAAGCAGAAGAATCAGAAGCAGAAGAAGAAGAAGAAGCAGAAGCAGAAGCAGAAGCAGAAGAAGCAGAGGAAGAAGGGCAAGACGATGGGCAGGATGAGCAGAACGAGGAGGAGATCGAAAGGTTTGTGTCGAGAAACGGCGAAATCGAATGGTCCTCGAAGACGTATCATCCCAGTCGCCCTCGACCACATTTCCGTGGCACAGGACAAGAAGGAGAAGGAGAAGGAGAACAAGACAGAGACCGAGACCAAGACCAAGACCTAGACCTAGACCACAGATGCGCTAACGCTCCAGAGAGCCCGGGACCCACAGAGTACGCGGCCACACGCGTCCACGACATACTCTCCACGTTCGACCTGTTGGTCACGCGGCGCATACTAGAGATCGTGGTGACCGCCACGAACCTCGAGGGCCTGAGGAAATGCGGCAACGACTGGAAAATGACGAACGTCACGGAGCTGCGCGGCTACCTCGGGCTGCTGCTCCTCGCCGGCGTGTACAGGTCCCAAAACGAGGCCCTGGAGAGCCTGTGGCACGAGGAGAGCGGCAGGGCCATGGGCCATTTTCCGCGGCACAATGCCGCTCAAGTGATTCCACGCGCTCTCGCGATTCGACGACCGCGAGACGAGAGGCGCCAGACGAGCCTCGGACAAACTGGCGGCCATACGAGAAGTGTGGAACGCCTGAGTGCGGCGGCTGCCTCGCCTCTACAACCCGGGCCCCGACGTGACCGTGGACGAGCAGCTGGTTCCCTTTCGCGGTGTGTGTCTGTGTGTGTGTGTGTGTGTGTATATATGTATGTATGTATGTATATGTGTGTGTGTGTGTGTGTGTGTGTTTTTTGTATGTTTTTGTAACTTTTCCATCGTCACTCTTCTCCTCCCACGCTCACCAAGGTCGATGCTCCTTCTGCCAGTACATGCCCAGCAAGCCCGCCAAGTACGGACTCAAGTCGTGAGTGGCCAGTGACGCCGGCTCCAGCTACTCGTGGAACATGCAGGTCTACACGGGCAAGTCTGTGAGCGGCGAGCCCGAGAGGAATCAGGGCGCCCGAGTGGTGATGGACCTGACCGAGGGCCTGCGGGGCCCCCGCAACGTGACGTGCGACAACTTTTTTCACCTCCTACGAGCTGGCCCGGCGGCTCCTCCACCAGAGGCGCCTCACTGTGGTGGGCACGATGCGCAAAAAACAAGCCCGAGCTGCCGCGCGCCTTGCTCGACACCAAGGGGCCGCGCGGTCTTCTCGTCCCAGGTTCGCCTTCACGCCCACCGTCACTCTGGTGTCCTACGTGCCCAAGAGGAACAGGAACGTGGTGCTGCTGAGCACGCTGCACACGGGGGGGACGCGCGGGTCAGCGCTCCAGGGCCGCCAAGCCCGACATCATCCTGCACTACAACAGCACCAGGGGCGGCGTGGACAACCTGGACAAGCTAGTCGGCACGTACAGCTGCCGCAGGAAGACGGTGCGCTGGCCCCTCGCCGTCTTCCACAACATCATCGACGTGTCCGCCTACAACGCCTTTGTGCTCTGGCGAGAGCTCAGACCCGAGTGGCTGCGCAGCAAGCTCAACAGGCGCAGGGTTTTCCTCGAGCAGCTGGGCAGGGCGCTCGTCACTCCGCTCATCGAGAGACGCTCGCGTCTCCCTCGCACGCAGGCGTCTGCTGCGCTTGTCAAAGCCGTGGCGGCGAGGTCAGGCGTGCCCAGGTCAAGCGCTGGTGTCAGGCGAGCCCGACAAGACCAGCGAGGAGATGACGGGGAGGATGAGGAGGAGGAGGACGATGAAAACGACGAGGAGGATGACGAAAACGGCGAGGAGGAAGACGACGATGAGGAAGCAGAACCGAGAGTGCCGACAGTGCCCAGCAAGCGAAAGAGGTGTCAGCTCTGTCCAAAGAAAAAGGACCGCAAGACACACACCATGTGCGGTGGCTGCCAGAGATACGTCTGTGGGAGCTGCACACAGCCCTACTGTGCGGACTGCGTGAGACAGTAGCCTCTTGGCCCGCGCGGCGGTTTGAGCTTTGTCTTTGCCTTTACGCTGCACAAAGGGTCCCTTGGACCCGAAGGACAGAGGCCGCGAGGCTGGTAGCAAATGCATAGAGTCACAATAACGGAGGGTCCCTGGGACCCGAAGGACAGAGGCCGCGAGGCTGGTAGCAAATGCATAGAGTCACAATAACCGAGGGTCCCTGGGACCCGAAGGACAGAGGCCGCGGGGCTAGTAGCAAATGCATAGAGTCACACTAAGCGAGGGTCCCTGGGACCCAAAGGACAGAGGCCGCGGGGCTAGTAGCAAATGCATAGAGTCACAATAAGCGAGGGTCCCTGGGACCCGAAGTACAGAGGCCGCGAACCTAATACAAAAGGTGAATACACTAAACAAGTTCCCGTAACACGAAGGACAATACAAGGGTTAAACTTTCATATTAAGGCGGGGGCCACAAACTATCGTCCCTGCGAGTTTGAGACCCCTGCTTTAAGACATGTCAGCTACACACTTGTTGAAGTCTTCGTGGAAGGAGGAAGGAATGTTGCTTTTGGCACACAGCACTGCCATTTTTACCTCTGCAAGTGTGACCTGGTCTGCCTCGGTGGCATTTCTCGCCACAAATGCTGACATCGCCTGGGCATGTTTTTGTGCCTCTAGTCCCGCGCTTGTGCTTGGCGGATTTCTCGTGCTGACATACATCGTTCCTTCCCCCGTGTGAGATGCTAAAGTCGCAGTTACAAAACTTACAAAATGTCCCCCACCCTGCTCCTCTTCAGAAAAGTAAATTTGCTGTCCCATTGATCGCGGTATTTACATCAGGGTCTTTTTGGCAGGAGTGCCTTCCGTCTCTGTCGTAGCGTCCATCATCCGTCTCTCTTTTTTTCCCGCGTGTTGTCACTCATCGTCTGACCTCACGACAACTGTCCCCTACAGTACCTGTAGTAGGCTACTGCAGGTGGCAGTTATCGCGAGGCTAGTGACAGAGCTCAAATTGGGAATGTTTTTGTTTTTTTTTACTCCGCCCGGGCCCGGGGTATTATTATTTTTTAATAACGCAGGTTAAAATACGGGAGATTTACTGGAAAATACGAATACGGGAGGACGGTGGGAAAGAAGGGTAAAATACGGGACTTTCCCGGACTTTCAAGGGGAGCAGGTAAGCTAAAATCGTTTATATGCTTGCGGATCGCTAGCTAGTAACGGCAATTTATTGATATAGGTGTTATTTGCCAGGTTAGGTGTTCATATTTTACCATGTTCCTTACCGCTGTCTGGATACTTGCGTTTCAAAGCTAGAGACACCATAAGTTTTCCTCAGGAATTGTTTCTCTGGGTTAATGATGATATATGTTGTTGGCTTGTTGGTTGTCTGTGTCACAGTGTCGCCTGGCGCACGGCGTTCCTTATCAGACTCTGTGATAAGGATGCTGTGCGCGAGGCGGACAGATTGGTAGATTCGAATGTGGCTACAGAGGCAGACCGCAGTATCTACCGCGTCAAAGCTGGGTAAACAAAGGCAGAACGCAGTAGCTTCACTTACTGCGGTTTGCCTTGGTACTAGCTTGGATTTTGTAGTTACGTAGGAGATGTTACAAAGCCCATTTCCAGTCTAAACTCAGTTTTGACCAAATATGTAGTTACTGCGTTTTGGCTTTGTACGGCAGTATGGTCCTCTCCAAGCCAGCAGACAAGAGTATGTTTAGACAAGACTAATTTATCTCACTATTAAATTATTATACACTTCTATTATAGTCGTCAGTTTTCTACACAAATAAACTGTATCAAAATTAATGTACATAGTGTAACTACTTATAGCCATATTCTACTGCTCTTCATACTACTACTCCTGCACATACAGTACACTTATTCTTACGTTACTGTTTCTGCACTACAATGGTACTGTTACCACACTGCATATATGTCTATATGGTTCATACTGAATATCCATATTTATTCTTTTTCTTATAATATATTATGTTAATACCCTGCATATATCTATATTATTCTTACTACTATGTTACTCCTACTATATTGCACATATCTGTACATGTTGTTCATTACATAGCCATATTTATGCTTTTTTTGCACTTCTGGTTGGACGCAAACTGCATTTTGTTGTCTTTGTACTTGTACTCTGCACAATGACAATAAAGTATAATCTAATCTAATGTGCATTATTGATGCTGAGGGTTTAGCAGATTTTTAAACTCTGATGTGGCGGAAGGAGCATCGGCCTACGGCACGGGGACGGGCGAGGAGAAGGATGAGAATGGGAGAAACAGAAAAGAAAAGAAAAACACACACACACACACACACACACACAAAATAATAATAATATTAATAACAATAACATAAAGAAGCAGACACGCACCGCGAAAGGGAACCAGCTGCTCGTCCACGGTCACGTCGGGGCCCGGGTCGTAGAGGAGAGGCAGCCGTCGCGCCCACTCGTCCCACACGTCTGCCCTCGTGCCACAGGCTCTCCGCGGCCTCGTTCCGGGACCTGTACACGCCCGCGAGGATCAGCAGCCCGATGTAGCCGAGCAGCTCCGTCGCGTCCATCGCTTTCCAGTCGCGCCCCAGTCGCCTGCGGCCCTCGAGGTTCGTCGCCGCCAGCGCCAGGTCGATCACCCGCGGCGTGACGAACAGGCGGAACGCCGACGGTATGTCAACATGATAAATGACAACATGTCTCGCAGAGAAGTGCTTCCGAGAATGACTAGTGTCTCGAACGTACGCGCGGGCGCCTGTGGCCCTGGGGTCTCGGCGACCCCACCGTAGTTAGGTAGGTAGGTAGGTAGGTAGGTAGGTAGGTAGCGCGGGCGCCTGTGGCCCTGGGGTCTCGGCGACCCCACGGACTAGTGTCTCGAACGTACGCGCGGGCGCCTGTGGCCCTGGGGTCTCCAAGACCCCACCGTAGTTAGGTAGGTAGCGCGGGCGCCTGTGGCCCTGGGGTCTCCGAGACCCCACCGTAGTTAGGTAGGTAGCGCGGGCGCCTATGGCCCTGGGGTCTCGGCGACCCCACGGACTAGTGTCTCGAACGTACGCGCGGGCGCCTGTGGCCCTTGGGTCTCCGAGACCCCACGGACTAGTGTCTCGAACGTACGCGCTGGGCGCCATGGCCCTGGGGTCTCCGAGACCCCACCCTAGTTAGGTAGGTAGCGCGGGCGCCTGGCCCTGGGGTCTCCGAGACCCCACCGTAGTTAGGTAGGTAGCGCGGGCGCCTGTGGGCCCTGGGGGTCTCCGAGACCCCACCGTAGTCAGGTAGGGCAGCGCGGGCGCCTGTGGCCCTGGGGTCTCCGAGACCCCACCGTAGTTAGGTAGGTAGCGCGGGCGCCTGTGGCCGTGGGGTCTCGGCGACCCCACCGTAGTTAGGTAGGTAGCGCGGGCGCCTGTGGCCCTGGGGTCTCGGTGACCCCACCGTAGTTAGGTAGGTAGCGCGGGCGCCTGTGGCCCTGGGGTCTCGGCGACCCCACCGTAGTTAGGTAGGTAGCGCGGGCGCCTGTGGCCCTGGGGTCTCCGAGACCCCACCGCGCTTTATTTTTTTTTTTGAAAGGACGACAAGAGAGTAGTTGGAAGTGGCTAGGCAGGTAGGTAGCTAGGTAGCTAGGTAGCTCGGGCGGCTGTGGCCCGGGGGTCTCCGCGACCCCTTTTATTTCTTTGTTTTTGGAAAAGGACGACGAGAGAGTAGTTGGAAGTGGCTAGGTAGGCAGGTGGGTAGGTACTCCACTCCACTCCACTCCACTCCACATACATAGCAAACCGGTCCCATTGACCCGAAGGACAACACAAGGGTTAACTACCTAGTGTTAGGAGCAACGGAGCATTATAACGTTTCCTCAATTACTAGTTAGTACCCACGAATCAAGCTGACCTGCTAAACAGTCTACTACTAACCTTACGTTACTTAGCAAGTTAACGTTAGCTACTAAGATAACTGCCACCTGTCTTTGTAAGGTCTGTGTTTGCACGAGGAAATAGGAACTTAAGTTAAACATGGAACGTTGATGTTACTAAATTAATGTTAGCGTTAGTCAACTCATAGGTATAGTCAACTGACAAATATAATGTAGCTAGCTAGTTAACTGTTATATATTTAGCTAGCTAGCTAACATTATGATTGATGCATGGTTCACATTCAAGGCTAAAGTTACATAAGGACAGTCTTATGTAGGCCCATTAACAGCAAGTTAAGTGTTATCTTAACTCGTGTCCAGTTGAAATCTCGTGAGGAAACTGCATGTAAATAAAAAGAAAAGTATTACTTTACCTTAAGTGAAAGCTGAATGTGAATCACCGTGGAAAAGTCCTGACTCCTGCATTACGTTATTATCCACACTGTCTCTGCGTCAAGACAAGTTAGACGTTAGCACAGCCCCCCCATGAACTCAAACAATATCATTGGTCAAGATCGTCTCCGCCCAGTATGATTCATCCAATGATTGTGCAACATTCAATTATTTGAATCTGCACGCACTTTCTTGATATCTGAAGCACATAGACTAAAGAGACAATTTCTGTTTACATTTCTGTTTAATCAAGCATTTTAAGGTCATCGCTTCACGTCCAGATTATCAATGTTCACGTTGATGCTAGAAGCCTTGGTTAAACTGTTGAGCCCTAGCATCCCTTCCCAGTCTTTCACACATTGCATGTATTGCTAAATTAAAAAAATATATATATATATACCATACCAATGTAAAGCTTTATTCATACTGTGTCCTCCCTGTCTTTATTCACCGTATATTACCTCAGCCCATGAAAAACTCTTTGTTCCCTTTGACCTGTAGAAAGTGGGGAGAGGCAAAATGATTTGAGGGAGCTAGTAGACTGCACAATGACCTTGCATTTTATTGAACACTGTGACTCACTTTGGGTCTTAATATTAAGAGAAAATTGTTTTAACAACAATTTTAACTTCATAAGGAAAAGAACATGTATGCTACATATTCTATTTGAAGTACACCAAATACGTAAAAAAGAGGTCTGCATATTAGTTTCTGACTGTGGGGAATTGGGAAAAACAGTAAAAACTTCCCAAAATATAGCCCCAGAAAATATTAGGATGGTGAAGATGTAGGCTTAGGCCGGTTACACACTGCACGCGTCTCGCGAGCGTGCTGTTTCTGTTGCGTCTCAGCTGCGTGGATTTTTCTGTGTCCTCCACACCAGAAGCGTGTCTGACGCGGCGCTGCTCCTGCTGCTAGGTACAGGGAGGGCTGATCTCGGGACATAGTGCCGACAGATTCAAACTCTGAAAAATGGGTAAGTGGGCTGTCTGTGTAAAGAGCCTATACAGCCTATCTGATGTTGGACCGTCACTCACGTTGTTATCGTAGCATATCCTACTACCCTTTATATATAGCCTACTGATTTGATTAAAGCAAGACAACATCGGCAGTATTGACTGCAAAATATGTTACAGAATATTTCATTCTGTATGACCAGTGCAACATTTGAAAATATTTTCTCTGAAATTTTGTATTACATTTATATCTACGTTGATGTCAAAACCAGACTTTCAAACATCAAGATGTCATTTATTAATATGCATCCGTGTCTAAATGACATATAAACATATTTTCCTATTCTATTTTGCCTGGAAACGCTTCCAAAACGCTCGCGTCTCGCGTGAAAAATAGGCGTCGGTTCTATTTCTAGCAGGCACGCGTCTCAGGCGCGGCTCGAGACGCGGCTCGAGACGCGCCTGAGACGCGTGTCTCACACCGGCAGCTCTAACCTGTTAACATGGGAGCCGAAATATAAACGGACACGCCACGCGGCTGACACGCTCGCGCGACGCGTGCAGTGTATAACCGGCCTTACCCAGGCTGAAGGCTGCCTGGCTCTCTGTGTACTGTATCGTCATTGTGTAGGCCTATAGGGTTGTGGGCCTATGTGATGTGAACTGTGGCTGCACGATTCTTTTGTCAACTAATTCGCCAGACCAAAACATGATTATATAGTGATGAGCATATCACAGACTTGGACTAAAATAGACATCATGTACATCCAAGGCTTGTAGTTTAGGTTGACTCTTGTCTCTTATACATTCCCATAACTTAAGCTATGGCTTTGTTTCCACAAATATTTAGGTGAAAGAATGTTTATTATTACAAAGACAGATCTAAATACAGCATCTTTGTCCGCATTGGCCCCAGTGGTGATTTGGTACAGTACAGCTTTTTAAGCTTGTGTGCTGCTAAGTTGTTTTAGTGTTTGTATTACCATAAATATGCTTGCAAAATATTACAGTAGTGTAGTTTCTAATATAATTACATTGATCCAACTATAATTGAGAGCAATTGCTTGTAGGTTTTTGCTGTGGAGTTGTTGAGGCCATGCAGTGAGGGTTCATGTCAGTCTCATTCAATGCATTAAACGGGTATGGCTGGTACTACCTGTCTCAGTACCTCCGTTAACCCCTCTTCAAATAACGGCAAAGCTAAATACAAGTCCTACTCTATGGCTAGAATTTAGTAGACTTGCATTAAGAGATACTGGACATGATGATGTTTGACAGCGATTAAAACACTAACACACAGTATGTATGAGACCACATTGAATAAGCTAAAATTGACCCTACATTATACCAATATTTACCCTCTGAAGAGTGTCTGATTCATATATTGGATAGTTAATTGTAAATATTATATATATATATATATATATATATATATATAAATTAATGGGATAAGTCTGTAGATATATTGAATAGTTGCTTTTTAATCACTATAATGTATTGTTTGTATAAAGTAAACCTAATATATTAATGATTAAAGTGCAGTATATTAGATAGTTTCTTTTTAACACTATACAATATTGTTTATAAAGTAAACCCTTATACATTTACGGGGAAAAGCCTGTAGACATATTGAAGAGTTGATTGTAATTGCTGATAAATAATATATATAAAGTAATGACTATAAAATAATGGTTCTGCAAGTTATTATCACATATTGTTTTTTGTACAGTAGAAAAACAGTATTAAACAGGAATTTACTGTCAATTGATTGGATAATCATGTAAAATAAATGCCTAAAGCTTTTAAGATACTATTAATGGGCTGTCAAATAGGGTAATTTGACATTAATTTGACATGATTTTTGTGTGTTTTAAATCCAGAAATCTGTACTTTAAAACGGAGTTCTTGTGGATGGATTGGATAATCTTGTGAATTTACCAAAGAAAACCGTATGAAAACAGCAGTTTTCATTTAAATTATGTAATTTTAAGGTATTTTGCAATATTTTTCAGTGTTTGTACAGATTTATACATTTGTTTGACATTCTAAATATGTTTTTTGATTAAAATTATTTTTAATTCTACAGTAGTTGGACTGTGAAAATACAGAAAATGTACAGTAAATATCTGTATTTTAAAAAGAAATTCTTCGTAGAATAACATAAGGTTTTTTACTGTAATTTCACGGTAAGTGTTTGGCAACTTTTGCTGCCAGACTTTTTACCGTTTTTTAACGATTGTTTTTTTACGTTTTTTTACATTAAATTTAAGGTTTCACTGTAAAAAAATAGAAAGATGCCTCAATTTTACACACCCTAAAATTATGGGTTTTTTTTCGTCTTTTTACATAAAATTCAATGTAATTTAACTTTCAAGACCATAAAGTAATGGAATTATCCTGTTAAACAACTATATTATCTCATTATATCAATTTACAGACTAAAACCGTAATTTAATGGTTTTGTTTTTAAATAAATTAATTTTTCTGTATTTTTATGGCATTAACACTTAATGTGGAAAAAACAGAAAAAATTCGTAAAATTATACAGTGAATTCCAGTGAAATAACTTTTTTTTTTTACAGTGCAGAGTTAGTTTTACCCCAGGTGACATTTTTCTAAAAGGTATTAACTTAATTTTAAGAAAATCTCTTAAAATAGATCAGACTCAGTATAGCCTAGTTGTAGACTCTTCAATTTTAGCTTGAATTGATTTATTTAATGGAAGTATGCTAGATTAATTACTTTGTATGTCATTAGCAATGACCAATGTTATGTAAAAAAGATACACAAAATAATTTATTTCAACAATTAGTTTTAATCAGGCTTTGCCACAAAGGTAAAATGTGCATTCTATGATTCATTCACAGTCTCCTCGAGCTCAACCACTGTACATAGTGACATGACTACAGTCTTTGGTCTTGCTCATCCAACATTGTCTGGTGGAATGGAGACAGAGGCTCCACTGTACAGTTTTCTAAGATAAGTCTGGGCTTCACATAAAGCATATCAGGTTTGTCATTGCATGACAAGGTCCCAACCATTTGTCTTCTTAAAATACTGGCAAATTCAGCACCATATTCACATGTCCACGGCATATGAAGCGGTTGGCTCTGCTGAAATGTACGGTGGCCGGGAAGTGCAATGCAACATTACAAAGCATGAAACACTTTTACAAAGCTCGAGACAAATTTACATTTTGGAAAACAAATTTACATTTTGGAAAACAAAATAACATTTTAGAAAACAAATTTACATTTTGGAAAACAAAATAACATTTTAGAAAACAAATTTACATTTTGGAAAACAAAATAACATTTTAGAAAACAAATTTACATTTTGGAAAACAAAATAACATTTTAGAAAACAAATTTACATTTTAGAAAACAAATTTACATTTTAGAAAACAAATTTACATTTTAGAAAACCAATTTACATTTTGGAAAACAAAATAACATTTTAAAAAACAAATTTACATTTTAGAAAACAAATTAACAAGATGCAAAACACTTTTACCAGTCCCAAAACAAATTTACAAATGACAGATTCTTTACGGAAAGGGAATGTACCACATACCGGAAGTGATGAGGTGTTGTTGGTGAGCGCATATTAGAAGATCTTTGGCGCAGTCAATTTGTGTTGTTGTGAGTATACGGCGTGAATAAAGTTTATGGTGACTTTACTGGTCGGTGTTTGGAGTTTTTAAAGGACGCGGACCTGACGGAAACATTAGAAAAACAGGGAACGTATCGACAGCCGCGGCCAGATCGAAGCTACAGCGGGGGGGGGCAGCTGAGTCCGTCTGCAGCTGCAGGACCTGGAGCTCACTGCCCATTCCTGGGAGCCAAAACCGACACCACGCAGCTGAAGACCCAGGCTGTATTGCTGGGCCCGCTGGAGGGAAGGGAAGCCCGGGAGAATCAGATCCAGGACTGAGCGGAGCGGACTGTCACAACCTGCTTAAGTTTAAATCACAGGTTTCGTAAAGGGAGTCTGGCGGGACTCGGACTGTGGATGACGAAACATGACTTTAAGTCTCGTTAAATAAATAAATACATGCAGAAATAAATGAATCATTAGTGGGGGAGTGAGCCTGTGAACTGATTATAATAAATATTCTTTGTATTAACACATTAATTAGTCTCTTTGTCTTTTTGTTTAAAAAAACTAGAACATCGCATGAGATTTTGACGATTTATAGTGATTTTATTTCCGTTAGACCTTTGCCTACATTGACGCTGATGCATTAAAGACGGCCCATAGACAGTATATAAGGCAGTGCCTCCCCTGTTCCAAGATGGCGGCTCTATTGACGCATTCGATCCATGTCCATAACTGCCGTAGTCAAGGCGACATGTATACAACACCTCATCAGTTCCGGTATGTGGTACATTCCCTTTCCGTGAAGAATCTGTCATTTGTAAATTTATTTCAGGACTGGTAAAAGTGTTTTGCCTCTTGTTAATTTGTTTTCTAAAATGTAAATTTGTTTTCTAAAATGTTATTTTGTTTTCCAAAATGTAAATTTGTTTTCTAAAATGTAAATTTGTTTTCCAAAATGTAAATTTGTTTTCTAAAATGTTATTTTGTTTTCCAAAATGTAAATTTGTTTTCTAAAATGTTATTTTGTTTTCCAAAATGTAAATTTGTTTTCCAAAATGTAAATTTGTCTCGAGCTTTGTAAAAGTGTTTCATTTTTTGTAATGTTGCATTGCACTTCCCGGCCACCGTAGAAATGGCCTCATAATCCAGACTTCAATTGTGCTTTTATTAACATTTCCCAGTAATCCATTATAACTCACTGTAATTCACCTCCACACCAGTGGAGTGTGCTGTTCGTGCCCTGTTGGTTAATCTGCTCCACGGTCTCTCTCTATCATACTGCTCCGCCCCCTACCCCCGCCCTCACTGCTTCCATTTGAAAAAAAGTGGCGGGACATGGGAGATGAGTCTGAGAGTTGGAGCAAAAACTATCGAAATATGGGAATATTTCAGGCCAACTGGTAAAAGAGTTGTCGGTACACTCTCCAAAGATGCGCTCACAGAAAAGAAGAAGACAACGTAAGTATATGATTATTAATGAAACGGCGAGCTAGTCTGTACTGTTTATTAACTCTTGATCGTACAATGACTGTCTTTGGATGTTAAACAGGCTACTTAAACTTGGCAGTAATGTTTTAAACCCCACCAAGTTTAAATGCGAGCAGCACAGAGCTGTGGCTGCTTTCAGCGCCATTCATTACAGAGCTGAGCGGGTGATGTTGCTTTATAAAAGTGTATTTTTTTTATCTCGTAATTTACAGGAAGCAGTCCGCCGTCTTCACAACTCTGAGACAAACTGTAGCAGGCGCAACGAACCGGAGCAAGGGTAAGATTTAAAGAATATGCTTTCATTGAATGAATTTCATTAATTCTTCTGTATAAGGACATAGATACGTTAATAGATACCGATCTTAACCATAGTTGTTTTTTTTACAGATTAACCTGGCCTGATAACAAGGCCGTGACCTATATTTGTTCGGAGCTGTCTGCAAGTCCAGATTTACATGACGCTGATAATGACGCCATTGTGTGTAAGTCATTTTTACTTTTACCTTGTTTAATTTTACTTTGACTTATGTTTTTTATTCATACCACTCTCATTTAATTGTCTTCCAGCTGCCTGTAAGACATATTACGAGACAGCACGCAGGAGCTTCAGCTAGAAACAACCAGATGTGGCATCGCGGGCAGAAGCTGTGAAGAGTTCAGCTCGGAGTCGGTCGAGAAGAAAAGACGGTAAGATTAGATCCGTTTGGTTAATGTGAATATTTTTCAGGTGCATTCATAGATGTGTTGTGTCCATACGCAGTGCATTGTGCAGTACTGACTGTCTTTATTGATTGATTTTACAGCTGCTGGAAGCAAGAGTGTGCTGGCTGCGGGTTAGGTGGTCATTTGGAAGTGCGCCACATAGACATCCAGGACAACGCACCACAGACGTCTGCTAAATGGACAGAATTCTGCCGGTTACCTACAGCTCCGAGGCAGCCGCGAGTGAGGTGTGGACGGTGCTGCTTCTCGTGAGCGAGGGATATTTGTTGTGGGTGCTGTGTGTCTCCGATGCTTTGTACACAGTTTTTTTCTGTCTGTGTTTTGTGTCAATAAAGCTCTATCTTTGATAAACAGCACGTCCCTGGCAAATCATTTTAACTATGATAATCATGACATGAATATACAACATAGCATATATGAAATAAATATATATATACATAAATAATATATATATAATACATAAATAAATAAATAAATAAATAAATATATATATATATATATATATATATATATATATATATATATATACAATTTTATTATAATAATGGCCCAGGTTGACCAATAGCCTAACCCGTGACAGACCTGTGAACCAATCACGAGAGATTGTTCTTGTTTAAAAGTAGTGGTTTCATCCAATAGCGAGTGAGGAAATTCCAGCCAGTCCAGACGTTCTCTGGCCAGTTGTCTATTCATATTCTAATTAGATCCATTAACACCTCAGCGGGGGCTCTCCACATACGTCATGGTTCGTTTCCGACAATATGTGGCACAGACGAACGTGACGTTCACAGCCTGTAAATTGTCGATAACTGCCGAAAATTAGGGGGATTTCCGGGCGTTTACAGGCATTTACGGGGACGGAAATCCCACTTTTCATGCAGTGTCCGTCTCTCTCTGTATACTGAAGCCCTGATGCTAGGAACTTGCAGTCAGCGCATTTTTAATCCAGATGAGGGAATGGTTTCACACGCAATTTTAGCTGCTCCTATCATTGAATCATCAGCTACCAAATGTTTGCTATTGAAATAGCCAAGCTAACATGTATGTTACTAGTTAGATGGTGGATTGCCCAATACATACACACTCAAATCACTTCTTTATTCTGAAATTATTAGACTAAAACATTACGAAATCAGCTAAATTAAGAGTTACAAGAATTAAAAGTAAGACTTACGCTCAGGGACATCGTTATGCCTATTTTAGGGGGGCTGAAGCTACCCCAAAATGTTCCTAAGCCCCCCTAAATAATAAGAACAACAATTCGATTTATCCTCATTCATATTTAGATGTAACAAATGATATATCAAGCTACAATAAACACAGCCGAAAAGTCGGAAGTGAGACAGAAGTAGGCTACAAAGAGTCGTTGTGCTATCAAGATGATGATGATGCACAACACTGCATAGACGCACTGGAGGTGCTGCAGCACCCCTTGTTTGATCAATCCCGGATTACCCAATGGGTATTAATCATTATGGTGATAATTATCCAATCAGAATAAAATAAAAGTTGTTTACAAAAAATGAAGTCTCGTGATTGTGTGTTTTATAAGTCAGTATGATGACTGGCCGCATGCACTGTGTAGATTGGCTAATGATAAAGGTGGGTGGGCATAGAGCAGGTTGTTTACATCGTACTGATTCAAGATCAGCTTTCTAAGAACGAGTTGAGATTGAAAGAGTGGAATTAATTAGTAACTGATCCCCCGGTCAGATTGGGTTGTATCAGCGAGTGAAAGTGTGGAAAAGGGAGAGAAAGAAGCGGCTGCTATAAAAAATGTCCCGCGAATAAAAAGCTTTTTATAAAGAGCTGTGAATGATGAAGAGGGGGATGTTGAGGAGCTAGTTAGCTTGGAAGAATCGCTGCCTTCTACCAGCTACACTCAGCCACAGCTAACGGTGGCTAATGTTAACTTTAGCGAAGTTGTTGTGGAAAAAGACAGAGATGAGGCCGATCATCAGCATTACAGAACAAGGTAATGGTCCCTCAGGTACCATTATCTCTGAAGACCCTGCACTACGGGGACCGATTACAGAGACCGTCCGGGAGGAAGTTATACCCAGAGGGATATTAGCCTTTCAGAATCGGGCGGCTAAATGTCCAGCATCTCGGAGGGGGGACGAGGCAGAAAGACCCGCTCTCTCACTAACGAGGCTGACCCGACACCTTCACAACGGTGAACCACGGGAGTGGATTCTATATTCACTGTCCACCGGAGACATTTATGGCGTTGCCTGTAAAGTTCTACCAACACACAGCAGCGCATGTGTAGTAGGGTTTAGCGAGCTGCTGAGGGAGCTTGACGTTGAGGATTTGATCTGCGACTTTGCAAAGAAAAAGACAAGAAATTAGAACTTCTAAAGGTAAGAGCTATTGTGCTATCTGTAAATTGACTAGGCTAATATAATCTTTTGTGACCGTGTGACCAGATAATGTACATGTTTAGTTTATTGAAAAGCCATGCATATCAGACGCATTGCATCATAATTTTGTGATGCTGTAGGCCTGTGTGAGACTTAGTGGTCAAGTGCAGTAGCCTATATGTTGGCTTTTGCAGTTTGTGAAGTAGCAGCTGACTAAGTGACTGTTATTTTGCAACCTGCGCTCAGCTGTGTTGTGTGATGGCATTGTTGTATCTTCAGTCAGTCACGTTTCAGAATTACTATTGTGCTTTCTTTTTTTATTGAATACTATATTGCCATAGTCTTGAGCCATACAATGCTTTGGTATGATATAATTCATTGTAACATTGTCTTGTGATGGGTGAGTCAAATGGCAGTACTTGGTTTATTGAACTGGAAAGGCAAACTTCTTTTTTGATTATTTTTTTATTTAATAGTGACAGTGGATAGACCGGAAAGGGGCAGAGAAAGAGAGGGAATGACAAGCAGCAAAGGGCTGCAGGTTGGATTCAAATCCGGGCCGCGCAGCCTAGCCTACATGGGGAGAACGCTCTTACTGAGGCCGCCCCTATTCATTAATGTTTTGACCAGTAGTGATTTGGCATGTGATTTATGTATGCCTATTATAAAGAAACAAATAGGCTAATCTGTAACTTTAGAATTTGTCACATACTTTGCTGTTCTGAGTTCGCGGTGCAGTACGCACCAGAGATGAGGCCGATCAACTGCTCTACTACTGTGTAGTAGACTACATATTACCCCACTGATACACATGTGAAAATGAAATGAAAGCAGTCCTACATACAGTCAATACAGTATATACAGTAATCATTACTCCAAATATTTTATTCCTTCCGCCATCAGGTTATTGTATTTAGACAGTAGCCACTTTAAATAGGATCCGTATTAATATCTTACATGATAAAGTATGCAATGATGCCTATTCTTTTTCTTGTACTGCTATTTTTCATATTTGTTTAACTTACCAACTTATTAGCTATTTGGCCTCTGTCAGTTTTTGGACATTTTGGATGTTGTTTCATGTGACCACTTTGCATTTCGAAGTCATGAAATTAGCATTAGGGTTTAGTTTTATCTTAAAGGATAAGACAGAAGGAACTGAGTAGAAATGGAAGAAGAGGATATGTCTGTCATGTTTGACTTGTTAACATCTTGGTTTCTTGACTGGTGGTGGACATATGTGTAGCTCTAATACAGTAACGAAAGATGTGAGTGCAAAGATTTTGCCAACACAAGTTACAAATACCCTGGGGGCTAAGCCCCCCCTTTCTTTCAATCCTAGTGACGTCCCTGCTTACGCTGCTAAGAGCTCTTTTTCGGTGCATGGAATTTCTGCAAGTGCTAGCACTTGGTCCTCCAGTCCTGCCTGCACCAGATTCAGGTGAAAGCCTTGATGGTGGTGGACTTGATTTCATCGAGTGCACCGAGGGAACAGCATCGATAATCAGCCTCACATGGTCCTTAGTCCAAAATCCCATCCGAGACTCCAACAAATCTCCAGCTCTACAACTCTCAAACGACAGAGTGTGTGGTGACAGACGCGGCAGTGAAGCCTGCTCTCTTCACCTGCACAAAACGCACCCAAAAACGAAAAACCTTGCTTTTCCTACAAGGAAAATGATGTACACAATTTTGTGACAGACTGGACTTTATGCAACCAGCACAAGCACAATAATTTACCATTATGACTTGACTTCTCTAAAACATTCTCTATATCTAGCTCTCTCTCACCACTGTAGAGTGAGAAGCGGAGCGGGAACACAACCTATTGTTTGCCTCTGCCTATGTCATATGACGCGTTGCTAGCGGGAAAGGCTATTTCAGAGCCAGCCTAGCTTAAAAATGGGCACCCTTTCATAAAAATTTCTGCTTTAGGGTTTGTGTAACATAGTAATTTCTATGTATGTGTTTTTAAAAGGCCTCTTCAGACAACATTAAGTATTAATTCAGTTATGAATTCAACCTGCACATTGCTCTTTAACTGTATACTTTAATCCAAGTAATAGAGTTAGAAAATAGCTGGTTAATGTTAAAGCTACATTGTGTAAGAATTTCTCCCATCTAGCGTTGAGATCATACATCGCAATCAACTCTCTCTCTCGCCACGCAGTATTGCAACTACGGTAGCCTTCACACGTCAAAAAGCGTACACGCGTCAAAAAGTGTACAAATGGCCGTCTATCAGCTGTCATTGTTGGAGTTGATACGTTCTCTTAATACATCCATGAGTTCATGTCGGAGAGTGGCGTGGACACCACGAGCGGGTACGCGCGCCACCAGACGCAAAGGAGAGAGAAAGAAAAAGAGGCTGCAGCGGTCCAGAGGATAATTAACTAGTTGAGATTTGGTGTGTGCCTCCAAAGCAGCTCCAATGTTCACTCTTTTTCCGATCTCTTGCTCTTTTCAATATCCGTTTTCTTTTTGTGGGCGAAGAATACTCCTGTTCCTAAAATTTGGATTTTGAATACGTGTGGTCCTCCATGTTTCCTTCTTCAAACTTGCCGGGGCCGGGAAGCGACGATACCCATTAGCAGCAGCTGTGAGTCAAAAACGCGAAAGGCGGAGCACTATGTCCCTTACCCGGCTAACGTATTTCAAGATGGCGCATCGTTATGGAGTGTCTACCCCAGTTCAAGCACGCGCAAATGTCAAATTCCAAGCTAATAGGAATACTTGGAATTGATGGTGGTGGTCAATATTCATGAAAAAGGACAAGCTTGTGAAAGGCAATACAGATTTTGATAATGAACATCTACAAACGTTACACACTGGGGGCCCTATTTTAACGATCTGAAACGCAAGTATGAAACGCAAAACGCAAGTAGCTTTGTGGGCGGATCTCGTCCGCTGTTGCTATGATACCAGCAGATAAATGACTCTTGCGCCTAACGCAAATCTAAAATGGGTTGGTCTGAAGTAGCTAGGTGTGGTTTGGGCGTAACGTGCAATAAACCAATCAGAGCGTCATCTCACATTCCCTTTTAGAGCAGGCGCGCTTGTTCCATGGCGGATTGCTATTATGACGGCGGATTTGCCTGGTGCACGCCAGCGGGAGCTGTCCGGAATGCGGCAAAGTAATAAATGCCCGTCTTGACCGGGTGGCGATGTTGCTGCGGCCTCTCGGGCGCATTTCCTCAAGTCTGAAGAGGATTGCTGCAGCCATGGAGGCTCCAAACGCACCATCTGCTCCTGTTGTGCCCCTTCCTCCTCCCCCCACATCATCTCCTTCCACCCGCTCCATCAGGAGCACATCGCGCATTACTCCCGGATCAGATCCCGCCGTAGTTCAACATCACTTCTCCTCAAGTCCTCTAATATTTCCTCATTTATGTCATCAACACATCCATGATTCATGTTGTGTAAAACACAACAAGCCACAAAGAATGCTGCGACTTTTTGAGGACTGTACTGTAAAGAGCCTCCTGACCGAACCTGAAGCGCATTTTCAGTACTATTTTTCCTTGTAATTATGTATGGTTTGCAAAAATGGGAACTGCTGCGTCCGTTTAGATGAGAGAAGTGTATGCGTGTTGCACACGCTACATTATGGCCAAGCATGCGCCCCTAAAATAGCAACGCGCTACTGACTTTAGACTAGCGCCACTGACTTTAGACCAGGTTTTTCCTGGTCTGTAGCGGATTTGTTTTCTGAAACTGCAAAATAGCACCAGGTAACGTATGCGCCGGAACACGCCTGCTCTTTTCGCTGAACCGCCCCCGGGAGCGCAAATACATTCCCTATTTTACCGACGTGCGTCTGTGGAGGGAAAAGTCCGCTGTGCGTCGGGTGCAAAATAGGAATGATACATGCGTCGGTGTACAAAGGCAATTGCGCTGAGTGCAAGATAGGGCACTGGGGCTTTAACTAAATTGTTTAGTCAGTCAAAGGATTTTAAGACATTTCTAACAATGTTAACTCATCAGTTAAGTCTTTTTTTAATGTTTGTATTAGGCTCATTTTTTATAAACTGAATTATTTATTGTTTAAAATCACTATCATGTTATGCATGAATGTGTTTGTTAATGATGTCATGTTCTTTTTTAATTTTAGAATGCCGAAACGCAAGTTCAAATTGTACTTGGAGCCTAACAGCACAATAAAAATACCCTGTGCAAGACTCAAAAGACATTTGGATGTAAGTCAGTTCATTAGATATATGTGGTCACCCTTGGCACGTATGCATTATATGAGATTTAACTTAGAACGTTTCGGTTGTTCAAAGGATCTATGACTTTAATTTTACCTGATTTGATAATGTTATTTGATGGTGACACTATATTTGTTTTCATCTATACAGGCTTTGCCCTCTACCGATGACTACAATGATGAAATTGGTTAAAGTTCTGCAGATGTTGAGGTAAGCGAATAATAAAAATGCTCTTTTACTTTGTGATGAGGACCGAAACGTATTTTTCTAAATAAATTATTGCTTACATATTGGTCAGTGTGTGGCATTTTCTCAAAACAATTTTTGATCTGCTACTTTTGATCATATCCTACGCACCTGCCCGACAAAAGGTGTGCAAAAAAGTTTTCTTACTTTGTGATGAGGAAAATTACTAATAAATATAGTTCTTACTCTCTGTTTGTGCCATTTCTTCTTCAGACCATGTCTCCATCTGGCCACTTTGAGCTCTCGTATCAATCAGATCCAGATGACACGACCGACCAGGTGAGCTCTCCTGCCCAGTGGCGGATTTAGAAAATTTAGCATGGGGTGGCAAAGGGGTAGCGAGAGATCTTGGCCATATCGTACCTACAAGTTTTGGGACGTTTCCCTGTAATTGTTTTTCTAAAATGTTGTTTTTTGTTTTGTTTAGGCCTTGCCCTACGGAGAATACAGCTGAGATTCCTCATCTGAAGGCAGTGTTTCACGTGCCGATTCAGAAATTGAAGATTTTCCAGAAGATGATCCATTTAGACAGATTTGACACAGATATGGATTCGGTACTAATGTCAGCTGGTACAAGGACAATGGCTGAGGCACTGCTCATGGTAATGAGTCATGCAGCGAGGCATAATATAACAGGAACACAACTTGATGAGTAAAGCTCATAAATAGTCTGTTTGGCAAAGAGGTGTTACACAGATAAAAATATAAGGTATTTAAAAACAACTCAGACATAGTGGAGTTCCATTTCTACTGCAAAACCTGTAAAATATACATTGGCACACCAGAAGACATAAAAGACAAAAACATTGCACAGTGTGCAATCTGTAGTGCTCCAGTTTAGATCACTTCCTTGAACAGTGCAAGTTTTTTTGTCAACGTACCAACTGCACCTCAAATTCAAGCACTGCTAGAAAGTCCTCAGATCCAAAACAGCATGAGTGTCACGTCTGCCTCCGCTCTAATTTTTCTAAGTTTTCTGTGTGTATCATGGACTTCCTGTTTTATTTTGTAATATACTGATTGTATTCATTCCGTTTACTTGTCTTCCTGCCTTTGTTTGATTGTTTTCCAGCGTTTCCTTGTCTAGTTTCCCAGTGTATCCTGATCCTTTGCCTGTGTTATCGACCACGTTTTCCTGCCTGTTGGACTTGTACTGTTGCCTGCATTGTTCTTCGAACAATAAAACCACTTACCTTTTACCTCTAAATCCTGAGTCGTGCATTTGCGTCCGCCATTGTACCCTGACAATGAGCTACAGATTCCAAAGGTCACAAAATGGTTTTTATACATTTCACCTTCATATATGTCATCTCTGACATATATGATGGTGAAATGTATAAAAACCTTTCAAAAACAGGTGGAATTCTGTCAGATCCAAACAATTTGTCATTTAATTTCAATTCTGACAGCTCACCTGTGTACAAGTCTTACAAATTTTCAATATGGCCCATACAGCTACATTTAAACGAGCTACCCCCCAAAATGAGATTTCTGAATGTTGTGCTTTGGTTTGGTGCTCATGTGCCAGCCATGTCCATTTTTTTCAGGCCTTTTGTTGATCAGGCCAAAATACTGGCATCCAAAAGTGTGTCATGGAGAAAAGATGGAACCTGTGTAAACGGCAAAATTGTTGTTGTGTAGATTCAAAAGGCAAGACCAGCCATGCAAAACACCAAACAATTTAATGGGTACTTTGGTTGTGGCTTCTGTTTACATCCTGGTACTCTGGTGAAGAAACAAGTGAAGTACACTGTGACTACCACAGAATATCAGAGAGAGAGAGGCCAAGAAAATGCTGGCAGATATGGAGCAAGCAGTGGCACAAAACAGAAGTATCGGGAGTGAAAGGTCCATCACCAGTCATAAACTTGCCATATTTTGATATAGTGCGGCATGTACTAATGCACATAATGCATGGTGTTTTACTTGGTGTCATTTTACTGCTCACAAGAGCTTCTTTTAAGCAAAATGATCAAATATACTACATTGGTAGTCCCAATAATATGAGGGTGCTAGAAAACAGGATCAAGGACATAAAGCCATTACACCTGATAACACGATTACCCAGACCCCTTGCAGAGGTCAAGTACTGGAAAGCCTCAGAGTGGCAAGCATGGCTCCTGTTTTACATTTTGCCAGTCTTGAATGGCGTGCTTCAACCACACTATTTGAAGCACCTGTGCCTTCTGGTGTCTGCTGTTTTTCTATTGTTGAAAGAGAACATAACCTTCCAAGACCTCAACAAAGCAGATGAGATGTTGTTTGAATTTGTGGTTAGGTTTCAGTTGCTCCATGGGGAAGCATCTATGACATTCAATGTACACCTGCTAACTCACCTTGCAAGTCAGTGAAATTGTGGGGGCCACTCTGGGCACTGTGTGAACAAATTCCTGTTGCACAGAGCAATACCACTCTTCACCAAAAGGTATGCAGTTAACGAGCAAGTTAAGGAGTTCTGTTTGGAATTGACAAATAACCCAAGAGCAAAGAGTTCCACAAAATGTCAAGACACAACTGTCCTGGATAATGTTAGAGTGACTGAGACAACTGATGATCAGAACAGTAACTTCATTTCTGCACAAAAATATGCACCAGATGAAATGGTAGTACACAGGAGAATGGTGCATAAAGGACTGATCTATACAAGCAAAAGCTATAGCCTGAGTAAGAGACAAAAGGATTTTTTTGCAAAACTACGTGATTCATGGGGAAATTCAGAATATCATATCCTTAACTTCAGAAGGGAGTACAGAAATTGCTGTACTTCTCAAAATGCTTCTAACACATGCATAATTTCCTTTATCACAAAGTTATGGGTTTGTGTCACACATCAGACTTGTAAGTGGAAACCTTTTTTCTCCAGTGTGTCTGATTTCAGTAGATAGGTTAGAGCAGAAATGCATGGTTTTAAAAATGGGTGATCAGACGTACATTTGTGACTTTACAAATGTACATGAGAGAGACTAGTCATGATCGTTGTTTATTGTTAAAAGGATACCCATTAGCTGTCACCAAAGTGGGACGAGCTAATCTTCCTGGGGTCCAACAAAAATAAAAAATAAATAAATTAACAATGATAATCTAAAAGCAGTAAAACATTGTAGACATCATTATAAACATGATGCCTAAATGAAATTATTCAGAATAAGTTATTACAGTATTACGTTCATTATTACATTCATACAGTAAATATGTCCATTCCCTACCCACATTTGAATTAGTGCATTTTCAGATGGTACTTGAAAGAGACTTTGCTATTCATTTTACGTATATTCAGTGGGCAATTATTCCAATGATTGATGGCACGATAAATAACCGTCCTCTTTAAAGCATTTGATTTTGGGTGTGGTAACATCATCTGGCCATCATCAGCTGACCTAGTCAAATGAGAATGAACCTGATCACACCTGAAAAAAATGTAGTTGTATTTAAAACCAGCCTGTTCTCTACCGTTAACCACGAGAGTCAACGGTGCATACTGACAGTGTTTGTTCTTATTGGACAATGTAATACTAATCTGGCAGCTCTGTTTTTTGCAGTTTGTAATTTCTTTAGTTGACCTTTAGATGTAGATGACCATACAGGTGCACAATAATCCAGGTAACATAATATTAAAGATTTAGCCACCTGTCCCAATATGTGTGTAGGGACATAAGAGACATTTCCTCACCATAGAGATACCACAACCCATCTTCTTCACTATGGTATCAATATGTTCTGCCCATGACAGCTGACTATCTATTATTTTGCCTAGTAATTTTACTTTATCTACCTCTTCTATAGGTTCCCCAGACAAGTTCAAACTCATCTTTGGTGTAGATGACAGTTTATGACTCGTTCCCAAGATAATTGATTTGGTTTTCAAGATGTTCAGTACCAACCTATTTCGTTTTATCCAATCAAAAACCATATTTAACTCAGCTGATAAAACATTGTCCAGTTCACTGACAGTTTAAGAGTGGTCCCAGGCAGCTCCCTTGCAGGACCCCGCAGTCCAAGACCTTAGAGTGAGACCAGCTGCCAGTGTAATAAACCTGTTGTGTCCTACTTGTGAGATAACTCTTCATGAATTGGATGGCGGTTGGACTAAATCCATAGCATTCTATTTTACCGATGAGTAAATTGTGATCTATGACATCAAATGCCGCACTAAAATCAAGTAATACTGCATCAGTCATCTTTAAATTATCCATTTCCTTGAGCCAGTCATCTGTCATTACTGTAAGACATGCCTTCTGATTCCACAAAGGAAGCCCCTCCAGTTGTCTGTCTCCCCATTATTTCATTAAGGATTTTCCAGAGCTCTTTACTATCTTGCTTTACAGCATTTATTCTTTGTATGTAATATTCTTTTTTCATTGATCTATTCAATTTTGTAACCTGATTTCTCAGTTGCCAGTACTTGAATCTGTCCTCCACTAATCCAGACTTTACTAATGTAGATTTGGCTTCATCTCTTTCCTTCATGAGGCTCTTTATAGTCTCATTCAGCCATGGAGCTGGTCTCGCTTTTACAATACACTTTCTCATAGGGGCATGCCTATCAACAATCTTCATGAAGCTTTCCATAAAGATATTTGAGGAGGCCTTAGGCTCCTCAGCAGCATACACATCAGCCCAGTCAATATCACCAACAAAACTTTCCGGAATGAATTTGTTGAACATCCTTTTATGTACTATATTGACCTTACATTTAGGAATTTTAGTTTTCCTGGTAATTGCTATAATATTATGGTCACAAAAACCCACAGATCGAGAAACTGGTATAATGCAGCATTCAGGAATATTTGTGTAAATATGGTCTATGCAACTGGCAGAAATATGGCCAACACTGTTAGTAAAGACTCTGATTGGTTGAGAGATCATCTGAGACAGATTACAAGCATCGATCAATGAAACTTTTGTTTCATTGGACATTGATTCACAAACCAGTCTATGTTCATATCCCCAAGTAAAAAAATGGCATTCACATCTGTAACTCTGTCAATTAACGCACATAAATCATTCAGATATTGCACATCAGTCCCGGGAGGTATATAGCAGCAGCCGATCAGCACCGGCTTCAGGTGAGGAAGATGCACTTTAACCCAAAGAGATTCTACACTATATGTCTTTTCTATTTATAGAAACTTTTTTTTAATTTTTTTTTTTATTGCATTTTGCACCGGGGGTCCGAGAGGACTGAAATTTCATTTGTGCCATATGTCATGCATGTATAGCACATCTGACAATAAAGCTGACTTGACTTGACTCGAGAGATAAACTCAGAGCACAGTGTTGCCGGAAAGTTATTTCCGATATATAATGCTATGCCGCCCCCATGCTTATTCCTGTCCCTTCTAAAAAATATTATAGCCATCAATGGAAATCTCTGTGTCAAGAACAGTAGTATCCAGATTGGTCTCCGATATGGCCAAGATATGGTGTTTTCTGTAATCAGATAGTTAATTCCATACACCTTATTTCTGATGCTGCAGACATTCAAATGGGCCATAACAATACCCTTTGAAACAGGAAAGATATGCTTATCATCAATGGGCCTACTATGCATAAAAAAATGAAGTTCAGTTCAGTCAATATGAGCTCAAGTTAAGGAAACCAGAGCACTAGTCTCTCGCTCCAGCTCTTGGCTGTTGGTGCATTTATAAGACAGACAATAAGCTTTTCATGTCGGATGTAGGCTATGTCACCTCATTCTCTGGCAGCTTTCATGGCTGGAATGAGTTCCTTACGCTTTTGCCTGACAGCTTCAGTGTAGTCCTCATTCACATAGATGTTGGTGCCTTTCAGATCTTTAGCCTTTCCCAGAACAGCCATTTCATCTTTGTATCTGAGGAATATGATCATGATAGGCCTAGGTCTCTTTCCAGAAATCACCCGGATTGCCAGTCCTATGTGCACGTTCAATCACCATCTGACTACTGTCCAGGTGAAGTTTCTCATTGATCACACACCTGACCTTGTCCTCAGTCTCCTTCCAGCTTTCATTCTGGACCTCAGGAATGCCATCCACAACAAGGTTATTCCTTCTTGTTTGACCCTCCAAATAGTCTGCTTTCTCCACCATCTCTGCCAATTTCCCCTGCATTGTTTTAGTTTCAGCACAATCAATTGTTCTCTCTGACTCAATTTTCTCCTTTTTCTTTGTTAGATCATCAATGTCCTTCTGGGAGAATGGCATGCTGCTTCTCAGCTCCTGTGTCTCCCTGGTCAATTTGTCAATCTGAGTGTTCAAATCGTTCACAAGTAATTCCACAACAGTCTTGAAGTTGCTTTCTTGCTGCTGCAGAAGTTGCATGAACAGATCCCTTTGTTGACTCATTAGAACTCCTCTCCATTACTTTGGTTGCTGCTTTGGTCCTTCTTGGGTGGCATGGTGTGCTGAGATTCTCTGCTAGGAAATCCTCAGGCTTCAGCAGACAAAGTAGGCCGAGATAGTATCCACCAAAAATCTCAAAGTATGAAGATCATCCACCGCTTTTCACTAGGTTTCTTATTAAATATAGAGTCTCAGAGTGGAAATAAAAAAAAGTTCTTAAGTTAAGATAAAACACTTTAAAAGTATCAGTATCAGGAGCGAATGTGTGGCCTGTTGTCACTGGTGAGAGCAAAGTGGTGGACTGTTTAAAGTTGTTGAGGTGGGGGTGGAAGGTGATGTTCTCTTTTCAACAGTAGATGGTTGTTTGGGTGTCTTAACAGATGTTGAAAATGTGAGAGGTTTCATTTTGTTTACAATGTCAGGGATTCAGGAAAACTGTTTAAAGTTTTGTTTGTACTTTATGAATTCCACTGTTAAAAGTAGGTATTTTTGTAATATATCTAATTTTGTATATTATGTTAAATTTTTTTGACCCAAAAGGGACTCATAAATTATTTATATTTTAAGTTATTTTGAAGGTGCATTGTGTCACTGTAAGTTTGAAATTATTAGAAAACTGATAAGCTACACTTTCACTGTTTACAATGACAGGGCCTGCCATCTCGTTCACAAGCATGTTTTTGAGGCTTGTTTCCTGTTACACTTATGGCCCAAGGGGACACTTAGATTAAACTGCATAAGGGAAAATCTGAACAAAATAAAAAGTACATTTGTTTTGAGCAATTTCTTTGTCGGTTGTAGTTTGTTTTTAAATACAATTTAAAAAAAAAATAGATTAAAATCGAAAATCGGGTTTGGTGTGAAAAAATCAAAGATTTAAAGCCATATCGCCCAGCCCTAATCCAGCTTCAATAGCCTGATGTTGACCAGTTTAATTAATGATACCATGCTGGTAGACCAGCTTCACCAGCAAGACCATGCTGGTAGACCAGCACAGCTACAAGCTAAAACCAGCTAAAACCATTCTGGTATATGCTGTTTTTTTCAGCAGGGTCTAGTAGTAAAATGTTACAGAATCCATGATTCTTCGGATCGATGTTAACTTTAAGCCCAGTCCCTGCGCAATTAGGACAAATTAAACCACCGATCAGTTCATTCAGACGCGCTACATGAATTATCAGCCACTGCTGTGTGGTGCTCTCATTACCTCCGCTGTCTAACGACAGTTTACGCATCAACGCACTCTGTGAAGGCAACTTAGGCACATTTATATTGTTTGTGTTTACTTACTGCAAAATGGTCTAAAAAAAGAAAAAATCCGATATTTAGGGTGATAAATAAATGTGTTAAGAAATGTGCTAACAAGAGCAGATTTGTTGTTTTTGATGTTCCAAAAGCAGTTAGATAATATCCCAAAATGAAATAAAAAATGCTATGTGTAGACTGCACTGTAAAGTCCCTAAAGCAGTGTGTTATTTCAGTTCCCCAAGAAGAAACTTGTTTTTCCTCATTTTAACTTGAGGAAACATATTTCAATAAACTTACACTTGGTCTGCTTACCTACCTACACCCCATTCCAGCCCACTGAATCCTTGCACTTAGAATCTTATGTGAAAAGCACAAGTTACTGTAGAAATCATCTCACCACTGATGGCTTTGAAATTACAATTTTAATAACTGTTATCCTGCTGGTCTTTGAAAGAGGGGAAGCTCATTTTCGGCCTACATCATAAAAATTGTCCATTTATTTATACGTAAATTCTGCCCTACATTCTTTTTCAAGACCCTGTCCTACCAACTAGGTATAATTTCCAGTGACAAGTTTTTCTCTCTTTAGGTGAAGTTAAATCTTCCATTAAAACGTAAAGAAAAGGAGAATTAACAAATAAACAGACATGTTAGAGATCGATATAACGTCAGATAGGTAGAGACACAGACACGGGCAGACAGACAGACTGACAGTGTTGCTATGCAAAATACAAATAATCTTCCTCACATCTCCAGGAGGGAGTGATGGGCGTGTCTCCCTCTGGGTAGATGACCCAAGGCCTGTCACACTATGTGCTGCCATTTAGACAGTGGTGTATAGACCATTGGTATATTTGGATGCTGTAGCCCTGTTGCAACGATCTATTATTGCTTGTGTAATATCCTCAGAACATACAAGCATCATAATTGGGTCATATTATCAGGGTTATGTTTTGAAATAGCAGTATTGTGGTTTGTAAGAGTCAAGTCAGGTCAAGTGGGTTTTATTGTCATTTCAACCATATACACTGTATATAGTGAGACCAAACAACGTTTCACCATGGATCAAGTGATGTTACACGCTGAGCACATTTAAAATATCTAAAAACGACATTTGCGACCCCGGTGTGGCCGCTGCATCTTACCGCGCCGCCATCATCAATATTTAAATTGTCAAGAGACAACTTAAATTTAGCATTTTTAATGTTAATCCTTCCATTTGTCTCAGATAATTGCAGAGGTTTACTTTTATGCACCAAGGTGCCACTTTATAGTATACTAGTGTAATTAGATAATATACAACGTACCAGACTGACCGCCACAGGGGCAATCACAGCATCATCCACAGCCATGCGTGTTCTGGGAGACTGTATATAAAAAGCACAAAAGAAAGTGTTACTCACAAGAAACTATGGAGCAGACAGACAGACACACACACACACACACACACACAAAGACAGACAGACAGAAAGAGAGACAGACGTACGCACATACATGCACACACACACACATTCGTTATTTTCTAACGAATTTGTGCAATTTACTTGTTGGTAATAATAATAAACATTTAAACTGTTACCCAACAACATCAAATAACATCAATATCACAAAACGGAATAAAATATGAAAAAGTAGTACTATTTTACAGCGGTTTGCAATGATTTGCGTGCATTGCATTACGTCACTTTGTATGGTCACGGTTTCTGCCACTGGTTGTGCAAAATATAAACCTAGGTAAACCTTGACGAACTTCCGGCAAATTAGAGATTTGCTTTGCAAGTCAGTCTGGCGAAGAGCCCATTCAAACCCCTTTCCAATGTCCCCAAAATCGAGGTACCAATCACAACCATTGAGGTGGGCTTTACACCAATCACAACCGTTGAGGCGGGCTTTACGCGATGATGATAGCGCAGCGACGGCGAGCAGCTTTTTGTTTACATTCAACATGACTGCTACCGAAGCCATGCTTCACGTGCTCGGCCATGACCGGCCACCGGCAGGTCAGTCTGACATATGCCGATTTCATGCCGGTCAACGCTACAATTAACTGACAACATAAGTTCTACGAGTTACAGTTCTCAAAGACACACGCGGACGCGACAGCACAGTCTCTTTTTCCCTTTCTCTCAACTTTTCCGCCGTGTGAAGCGCATATCCGCTCTATTCTCGCACATTTAGGGAACCTCGTGAATTAACCTGCAACATGTCAGCTGTTTGGAAATTCTTCAGCGTGTGTGCAGAAGATAACAACCCAGTCTCACGTCAGTTCGTGATGGCATTACGAAATTAAATCTATTAGAACGTGATACCATTACGTAATTGTGAAGATGTACGTGTTGGGGTCACTTTTTTATACTAATGTATTTCAATGAGAAGCATCTTATGTAATCACAGCACGAAACTTTCTGCCACTCGGCTGCAGCAGAGAAGCTGGATACAGCTTTGATATTAATTGGTATTTTTAGCCCAATAATCGCTGTTTTAATCAACATTTATTCACCAGATCTTATCACGGTTTATATGTATTTCTTTTAATGTTATTATTTCGGTCTATTTCGGCCAGGGAAGCTGGATTGCTTTGTTGTTTATTGATATTTTTAAAACTATAACGCTACATCTGTGATGGTTGGAGTCCGGCTGGCTGTGAGTTTCTGTTTTTCTTTTTCCTCATGTTTTGCTGTCAGTTTGTGTTGCCTCTGTTTCTCTCTGTGTTCCCCCCTCCCTTCCTGCCTGTGCCAGCCAGTTGATTGCGCACACCTGCTCGCCTCCTCACTACCACTCTTCCCGCCATACACACCTGCCGGCCATCAACTCCAATCAAGCCCAGTATATAAACCCCGGATTGACTCACCACCTTCGCTTGATCGTTGCTCCTGCCTACCTGGCGACACACGTCTCAAGCTCCTGCAATTTCTTCTGAATGTTTTCTGTCTTTTTGTTTCAGTCATTACCCTCCTCGTCACTCTGCTTCCAGTCAGCTGGCTCCTCCATCCAGTCCTCCCCTCACGGTTTCCTGCACCAGCCTGCCTCAGCCCTCGCCTCTCCGCGCTCCAGTACCTCCCCGTCGAGTTCTCAGACCCGGTCTCCCCGTGCCTCTGTTCCTGGTTCCGGCCCCGTGCCTGTACTCGCCCCTCTGGCATCCACCTCCCCACTTCCCCACTCTCATACCCATTTTTCCTAATAAAGTGATTTGTGCTGAGCTCTGCGTTTGGGTCCGTTCTGTCCGAACCGTAACAACATCTTTCAACATGTATTTAGCTGTTATCATGGTATGCATTTTTTTATTTTAATAATATTATTTCCGTCTTATCACTGGTGAAATATTACAGTAAATAAGACAGAACAGTAAGCTACGATATGAGCCGAGCTGGGCGCATTCAAAGCCGATGTCCCACGATGCAATGCGGGCATTCATTCACAGAATCAGACGGCGATCAGCGGATCTATAACGCCAGTATCGCTTCAATGTACGTAAGGGATCATGTAGAGCGTTGTTATAGCGAATACAACAACACCGGGGTGATCAGGACCCCGACGCCAATCTTCTTCCAGCGGATCAATTGATAGCTCTCCTACAGAGGGAACAGAACTGCGTCCATGGCAACGCTCTGCTATGCATGGCAACGGTGTGTTATACTTAGCAACGGTCTGTTATCAAGAAAATAACAGACAGGCATTGTACATTAGAATATAAGCAAGCCATGTAATAAATGTAGCAGTAGTTTTGTCACTAGCAACAACACGTTGCTCAGTTTTGTTCCAGTAAGTTATGCATCGTAATAACGTTTAAAAAAAATCAGCTGAAGACTCCGGAAGTGACGTCGTAATTACCGCTCGGCGGATATAAAAGATACAAATACATAATATTCGTAATATTGATGTTTTTGGCTAACGTATTTGAGGAGTTAAACAATAAAGATAGCATCAATAATAAAATACAGTTTCATGTATTTGTCTAATGTATTGTGTTCTCAGCCGGCCGGCGGGCGGCATCAATCTGAAACGGAATGAAGCCCAGTCACGGCAGACAGCAGAAAGAGGAGCCGAACACGTCCTCCCACCCACCCCGGAAGAACTACAAGTGCTCAAGCTTTGTAACAGATTCTGGGACGTGTCTATAGTTGTAGCTGTAGTTTTTAAATATATTGGTATATTTCTCATAAGTAGAAGTTGGTAGTGTAGAATTTTGGATACACCCTGGGGTTTTTTGGGATGGGGAACACACTGGTGTCATCAGAATTTAAAAATGTTATATATATATTTTTATATAATTCCAAACGTATTTACTTAGAACATTGTTATTTAAACAAAAA
>JABUOV010000111.1:105000-107500 GCA_025617405.1 Perca schrenkii | reverse complement strand
TACTTGCATCTTACCTTATGTGATAGCTCCTCGACTCCTCGGCTGAAAGGGCGATGAAGACCCTCTCTCACCGTCTTATTTCTAACATTTGCTCGTAGCCTCTCTCCTCCAGTAACTTCCTCTTGAGGCGAGTGGAGGACTCGAGGAGGAAGTTTAAGTGCTACGAGAGATGCACTCTAAGTTTTCTCTCTGGTCCATGAGAAGTGAGTCAGATGGTTTTTGTGGGCGGCTCAGAGGGACAGACACAGAGCTGTAGCCGAGTCAAATTACCTCACTTTTTTACACTTGACTTTATCAGTTTTCACAGTGGTTCTCAAGCTGTTTTCAATAATATTCCCCCACTTTGAACAGTGCTTTTTAACGCATGTACTCCCTAAAGTCTCTATAAAGAGGAAGAATACTGAGATGTCAGCGATAGGTTTACTACACAACAGCCTTGGACCTGGAAAACTGGAAGAATTTAAATGATGATGGAAAAAGAGATTAAAAAGTAAAAAGAAAGTAGGGCAAGAATAGGTCGAAATTAGTAATAAAAACTTCGATATAACACACAGTAGAAAGAAGGAAGACAACACTAGGGCGACAAAATAAGAGACAAACTTTGAACAAAAATGGACAAAAACTTTGAAAAACCTGAAAAATGACAATAAAAGTGACAAAAACTTTGAAAAAAGCAGAAAAAAACCTGAAAAAAAGACAAAAAAGTGACAAAAACTTTGAAAAAACCCTGAAAAAAGACAGTAGAAAAAAGTAAGAAAGAAAGGCAAGAATACGTTAAAACAAGCGACAAAGAAAGATGACAAACTTCCAAAAACAGCGAAAAAAACTGACTAAAAAGACAAAAAAAATTGAAAAAAGTGACAAAACATAAAAAAAAACAAGACAAAAAATTTGAAAAAAAGACAGTAGAAAAAAGTAACGAAGAAAGGCAAGAATAGTTCAAAACAAGCGACAAAAAAAAGATGACAAACTTCCAAAAACAGCAACAAAAACTTTGAAGAAAGCTGAAAAAAAGACAAAAAAGTGACAAAAACTTTGAAAAAAGCAGAAAAAACACTGAAAAAAAGACAGTAGAAAAAAGTAAGGAAGAAAGGCAAGAATAGGTCAAAAGTAGTGACAAAAGAAAAGTGACAAACTTCCAAAAACAGCAACAAAAACTTTGAAAAAAAGACAAAAAACTTTGGAAAAAAAGTTACAAAGACTTTGAAAAAAGCAGAAAAACCCCTGAAAAAAAGACAAAAAAGTGACAAAAACTTTGAAAAAAGCAGAAAAACCCCTGAAAAAAAGACAAAAAAAGTGACAAAAACTTTGAAAAAAGCAGAAAAAACACTGAAAAAAAGACAGTAGAAAAAAGTAAGGAAGAAAGGCAAAAATAGGTCAAAACGTAGTGACAAAAAAAAGTGACAAACTTCCAAAACACAGCAACAAAAACTTTGAAAAAAGCTGAAAAAAGTTACAAAAACTTTGAAAAAAGCAGAAAAAAACCCTGAAAAAAGTAAGAAAGAAAGGCAAGAATAGGTCAAAACAAGCGACAAAAAAAAGATGACAAACTTCCAAAACACAGCGACAAAAACTTACTTAACTGACAATATATAATCTGCAAAAATCGTCCGAATAGTTAGTTCCTTCCGGAGGGATCGGAGGCCTTTTGGAGGAATGTGAGTTCCTAATAAATGCTGTTATCTCCTCTCTCACTAAGAGACGAGTTAGGCAGCGTGTTAGTCGGCTGCAGTAACACACGATGAATCACTGATGTGGAGATATCCTGCAGCAGTCAGCTGTCCTCTTCTTTCTCTACACGCTCATTCATGTTGAGCAATGTTTGCTGTTATTCCTCTCAGCTACCTCTGTCACAACATGTTCCAGGCTGATGATTTGGAGTATGTTTCCAGGCTGATATTTTGGAGTATATTCGCAGGTTTTCAGGCTGATATTTTGGGGTATGTTCCCAGGTTTCCAGGCTGATATTTTGGAGTATGTTCCCAGGTTTCCAGGCTGATATTTTGGAGTATATTCGCAGGTTTTCAGGCTGATATTTTGGAGTATGTTCCCAGGTTTCCAGGCTGATATTTTGGGGTATGTTCCCAGGTTTCCAGGCTGATATTTTGGGGTATGTTCCCAGGTTTCCAGGCTGATATTTTGGGGTATGTTCCCAGGTTTCCAGGCTGATATTTTGGGGTATGTTCCCAGGTTTCCAGGCTGATATTTTGGAGTATATTCCCAGGTTTCCAGGCTGATATTTAGAGATATTTCCCCAGGTTTCCAGGCTGATATTTTGGGGTATGTTCCCAGGTTTCCAGGCTGATATTTTGGGGTATGTTCCCAGGTTTCCAGGCTGATATTTTGGGGTATGTTCCCAGGTTTCCAGGCTGATATTTTGGGGTATATTCCCAGGTTTCCAGGCTGATATTTTGGGAGTATATTCCCAGGTTTCCAGGCTGATATTTTGGAGTATATTCCCAGGTTTCCAGGCTGATATTTTGGAGTATATTCCCAGGTT
>JABUOV010000111.1:50000-82500 GCA_025617405.1 Perca schrenkii | reverse complement strand
ATAAAATGGAATTTATTTTATGCGCTAAAACTTTATTTTGAGCCCAAAAGATTGTGATTTAAAAAATTTAAAATATACAATTAAACATGATGAAAGCTACACGGGTCACCACGCACAGAAGTAAGTAAGTAAGTAAGTAACATTTATTTGTATAGCACCTTTTCACATATAAAAATCACAAAGTGCTTCACAATGAAATGCAATTCAACACAAGAAGTCACAATACGAGCACATTGAAATACAAATAGAAAATATAACAAACAACCATAAAAAAACCCATCGACTAAGTAAAAACCTTCTTGAACAGCAGAGTCTTCAGCTGCTTTTTAAAAGCATTCGACCGAATCCACACAACGTAGCGAGAGAGGCAGGTCATTCCACAGCCTAGGAGCCACTGCTGGGAATGACCGATCCCCTCTAGTTTTAAAATGAGTGCGGGGAACCACTAATAGCATCTGACCTAATGACCTCAGACTACGGGTGGAGGTATGTAGCTGTATCAAATCAGAGATGTATGAAGTCAATGTGCATTAAAAGCCTTGCAGCAGCAGAGTTCTGAACAGTCTGGAGACGATAAAGCTGATTCTTACTCAGACAAGTAAAAACACTGTTGCAGTAATCTAAGCGTGAAGAAATAAAAGCATGAATGATCATCTCTAATTCATCCTTAGTGACAAGTGGTCTTAACTTAGAGATATTTCTCAGGTGGAAGAAACCGTTCCTAACTAATAGTTTAGAGTGGTGATCCAACGACATAGCTGAGTCAAAAACCAACCACCTAAGCTCCTCTAAAAACTCTCTAGAAAACTCTCTAGAAACTCTCTAGAAACTCTAAAAACTCTCTTAAAAACTCTAAAAACTCTCTTAAAAACTCTAAAAACTCTCTAAAAACTCTAAAAACTCTCTAAAAACTCTCTAAAAACTCTCTAGAAACTCTAAAAACTCTCTAAAAACTCTCTAAAAACTCTCTAAAAACTCTCTTAAAAACTCTTAAAAACTCTTAAAAAACTCTCTAAAAAACTCTTAAAAACTCTCTAAAAACTCTCTAAAAACTCTCTAAAAACTCTCTAAAAACTCTCTAAAAACTCTCTAGAAACTCTCTAGAAACTCTCTAGAAACTCTAAAAACTCTCTAGAAAACTCTCTAAAAACTCTCTAGAAACTCTCTAAAAACTCTCTAGAAACTCTAAAAACTCTCTAAAAAACTCTAAAAACTCTTAAAACTCTCTTAAAAACTCTAAAAAACTCTCTAAAAACTCTCTAAAAAACTCTCTAAAAAGCTCTAAAAAGCTCTCTAGAAAGCTCTCTAGAAAGCTCTCTAGAAACTCTCTTAGAAGCTCTAGAAACTCTCTAGAAAGCTCTCTAGAAACTCTCTTAGAAAACTCTAAAAAGCTCTCTTAAAAGACTCTCTAGAAAGCTCTCTAGAAAACTCTCTAGAAAACTCTCTAGAAAGCTCTAAAAACTCTCTAAAAACTCTCTAAAAGAGCTCTAAAAACTCTCTTAAAAGACTCTAAAAAGCTCTCTAAAAAGCTCTCTAAAAGACTCTCTAGAAAGCTCTAAAAACTCTCTAAAAGACTCTCTAAAAACTCTCTAAAAGACTCTCTAGAAACTCTAAAAAGCTCTCTAAAAACTCTCTAAAAACTCTCTAGAAACTCTAAAAACTCTAAAAACTCTCTTAAAAACTCTCTTAAAAACTCTCTAAAAAACTCTCTAAAAACTCTCTAGAAACTCTAAAAACTCTCTAAAAACTCTAAAAACTCTCTTAAAAACTCTCTTAAAAACTCTCAAAAACTCTCTAAAAACTCTAAAAACTCTCTAAAAACTCTAAAAACTCTAAAAACTCTCTAAAAACTCTCTAAAAACTCTCTAGTAACTCTAAAAACTCTCTAAAAACTCTCTAAAAACTCTCTTAAAAACTCTCTTAAAAACTTAAAAACTCTCTTAAAAACTCTAAAAACTCTAAAAACTCTCTAGAAACTCTAAAAAACTCTCTAAAAACTCTCTAAAAACTCTTAAAAACTCTTAAAAACTCTCTTAAAAACTCTAAAAACTCTAAAAACTCTCTAGAAACTCTCTAAAAACTCTAAAAAACTAAAATATCTCTAAAAAATCTAAAAAAACTCTAAAATATATAAATTGTTTTAAAAAAAAAACAGAAAAAAATGACATTAAAAAAAATTAAAAATATATATTTCTTTAGGTCAATACACAGCAGAATAACGTGTGATAATTGCAATAATTGTAGTATTTTTATTGCACATAATATATTACACATTCCCCTTATATTACTGCATCTTTTTCCACCTCTTACGTATCATTATAATAGTGTTCTTATGTGTTTATATAACAACCTCATGATTCTGTGTTTATATTGGGTGATTTACACAACAACTTATCGATTATTGGACTCCTCACAGCGTGTTTCTCTAATTAAAGTAAACCGAAATGAAAATATCGTAAACTAAATGAAAGATAAAACCTTAAAACTGACACTAAACTAAAAAAAATGTGCAAAAGTCAGATCTTAATTTAAATAGGAGCTAATTGAAAACTCTAAACTATAATAACCTTGGTTGTGATGGTCATGTTTTCTTATTTTTGACATTTTGCTACAGCCAGGAGCTCGATCGGGCTCAAATCCACACTTCACGGCTATTATATATAATAAATAAAGTACTGACTAAACTGCTGAAATACTTAGCTTAAAGTACTGGAATAAGTAGCTTAAAGTACTGACTAAACTGCTGAAATACTTATCTTAAAATATTGTAATGAGTAGCTTAAAGTACTGACTAAACTGCTGAAATACTTATCTTAAAATATTGTAATGAGTAGCTTAAAGTACTGACTAAACTGCTGAAATACTTAGCTTAAAATGCTGGAATGAGTAGCTTAAAGCAATGACTGAAATACTGGAATAACAAGGTTAAAGTACTGGAATGAGTAGCTTAAACTGCTAAATAATCACTTTAATTATTCACTATGAGTGAGTAATGGATAAACAGTAGGAAAGCAATGGAATAAGCTGCAGGATTACATTATTTAATCCACGCTGTTTCCAGGTTTTATTATATTAAACTCAGGCTGTAATAGTTTGTAATGTTGTAACTCTGATATTTTCTACATAGGATTTGTGTTTAAGCTGTTGAGCGTGGAGTGTGTTTGTTCAAGAAGTTGATTTCATCTCGTTTTAGGTGTTTTTTAAATATTCGTGTGAAGTGAAAAGTGTGAAGATGAAGGGTGCATTTGAAATATAATCAGCTTGGTTACTATAGCTGCCTGTTACTAACATTAAAACTGCACTAAATCTCTGCGTGTCTGAAGGAAAGAGGAGTGTTTGAGTTTGTTTACTCTTCTGAAATAAAATGTTAAAGTTGCACAAATGTTTTGAGTTTCTCTTTTCTGCAGTTACAACGTTTGGGCCACAAGATGGAGCCACTTCCCCTCTTTATTACATCTACTGCCCTCCATACTCTGGAACAGAAACATACCCCAGGAGAGAGGAGAGGAGAGGGAGAGGAAACAGGAGGGAGGAAATGAAACGAGGAGGGAGGAAAGGACACAGGAGGGAGGAGAGGAAAGGACACAGGAGGGAGGAGAGGAAAGGACACAGGAGGGAGGAGAGGAAAGGACACAGGAGGGAGGAAAGAGAAGGAAACAGGAGGGAGGAAAGGACACACGAGGGAGGAAAGGACACAGGAGGGAGGAGAGGAAAGGACACAGGAGGGAGGAGAGGAAAGGACACAGGAGGGAGGAAAGGAAACAAGGAGGGAGTAAAGGACACAGGAGAGAGGAGAGGAAAGGACACAGGATGGAGGAAAGGACACAGGAGAGAGGAGAGGAAAGGACACAGGAGGGAGGAAAGGAAAGGACACAGGAGGGAGGAAAGAAAAGGAAAAAGGAGGGAGGAAAGGACACACGAGGGAGGAAAGGACACAGGAGGGAGGAGAGGAAAGGACACAGGAGGGAGGAAATGAAAGGACACAGGAGGGAGGAAAGGAAAGGACACAGGAGGGAGGAGAGGAAAGGACACAGGAGGGAGGAAAGGAAACAAGGAGGGAGTAAAGGACACAGGAGAGAGGAGAGGAAAGGACACAGGAGGAGACAGGAGAGAGGAGAGGAAAGGACACAGGAGGGAGGAAAGGAAAGGACACAGGAGGGAGGAAAGGAAAGGACACAGGAGGGAGGAGAGGAAAGGACACAGGAGAGAGGAGAGGAGAAGAGAAAAGAGGAGAGGAGACAGGAGAGGAGAGGAAAGGACACAGGAGGGAGGAGAGGGAAGGACACAGGAGGGAGAAGAGGAAAGGACAAAGGAGGGAGGAAAGGAAAGGACACAGGAGGGAGGAGAGGAAAGGACACAGGAGGGAGGAAAGGAAACAAGGAGGGAGTAAAGGACACAGGAGAGAGGAGAGGAAAGGACACAGGAGGGAGGAAAGGAAAGGACACAGGAGGGAGGAGAGGAAAGGACACAGGAGAGAGGAGAGGAAAGGACACAGGATGGAGGAAAGGACACAGGAGAGAGGAGAGGAAAGGACACAGGAGGGAGGAAAGGAAAGGACACAGGAGGGAGGAAAGAGAATGAAACAGGAGGGAGGAAAGGACACAAGAGGGAGGAAAGGACACAGGAGGGAGGAGAGGAAAGGACACAGGAGGGAGGAATGGAAAGGACACAAGAGGGAGGAAAGGACACAAGAGGGAGGAGAGGGGAGGACACAGGAGAGAGGAAAGGAAAGGACACAAGAGGAAAGGAAGGAAAGGACACAGGAGTGAGGAAAGGATAGAAAAAGAAAAGGAGGAAAGTAAAGAAAAAGAAAAGGAGGAAAGTAAACGAAAGGAGGAAAGGACACAGCTAATATGGGATTGACTGTGCTGAGAAGGATGGACTGTTAACAATGTAAATAATCAGGACTTTTAGTGTGTATAGAGCCAGCATATCTCCACCAGACTCCATGTAAATAATCAGGACTTTTAGCGTGTATAGAGCCAGCATATCTCAATTCACTTCAATTTTATTTATAGTATCAAATCATAACAGGAGTTATCTCGAGACACTTTACAGATAGAGTAGGTCTAGACCACACTCTATAGTTTACAAAGACCCAGCAATTCCAGTAATTCCCCCCAAGAGCAAGCGTCAGCAGTGGCTAATGGAACAGTGGCGAGGAAAAACTCCCTTTTAGGAAAAAACCTGGCACAGACCCAGGCTCTTGGTAGGCGGTGTCTGGCGGTGACAGTTGGGTGTGTGATGAACAGTGGAAAGATGAACCAAGACGGCTTTTGGTAGTTTTATTCAGTTTCTGTCCACTTTGAATGAAGTGTGTTTTACGATGATAAAAGTCCTGATTATTTACATGGAGTCTGGTGGAGATATGCTGGCTCTATACACACTAAAAGTCCTGATTATTTACATGGAGTCTGGTGGAGATATGATGGCTCTATACACACTAAAAGTCCTGATTATTTACATGGAGTCTGGTGGAGATATGCTGACTCTATACACACTAAAAGTCCTGATTATTTACATGGAGTCTGGTGGAGATATGCTGGCTCTATACACGCTAAAAGTCCTGATTATTTACATGGAGTCTGGTGGAGATATGCTGGCTCTATACACGCTAAAAGTCCTGAATATTTACATGGAGTCTGGTGGAGATATGCTGGCTCTATACACACTAAAAGTCCTGATTATTTACATGGAGTCTGGTGGAGATATGCTGCTCTATACACACTAAAAGTCGTGATTATTTACATGGAGTCTGGTGGAGATATGCTGGCTCTATACACGCTAAAAGTCCTGATTATTTACATGGAGTCTGGTGGAGATATGCTGGCTCTATACACGCTAAAAGTCCTGAATATTTACATGGAGTCTGGTGTAGTTTGGTGATGGTGATTTCGGGGCTGTTTCATGTTAAACTAAAAGGATCTTACTCTTTAACTAAAATGTCTATCTCTGTAGGGATCCATCCCATAATGTTAACAGTAAGAATGCTGAATACTGGTGGTATAATCTCTGTCTTTAAACCCTTCAAAAAATCCCCTGAAAATCAGTTACGCTACCTCCATGATGCCACAGCTTCCTGCTGCAGAAGGCTGTCTAAGGGTGAACAAGTTTCAGGTCCGGTTGTTGAGCGCGTGTTGAAACTTCCTTGGTATTTGTGGTTAAGATCATCGCGACTTACATGCAAAATTATCACCTAGTGAAAGAGGAAGTGTTCATTTCTTTTTTCTCTCTTCAGTGGACGACAAAGTACTTTCAGAGCATAGCGGCGCTTTGAGCGTCTCGGTCGGTTCTCTCGTTCTCTCGTTCTCTGGTGTCTGATCATGGATCTGCGTTGGATGATCCTCCCGGTGTTTCTGGTGTTTGTTGAGGCTGAGAACGTGACCGTAGTCAAGGCAACACTGGGTCAAAACACCACCTTTAACTGCTCGGGGGAGATTAAAGACACACACTGGTACTTAGAGATATACAGCCAGGTCAAAGGACCAATCGCCCAGACCTTCACAATGGATCCCGGTGATACCCGGTATGACATTCACACAACTTTGAAAAACAAATATATTGCCGAGGGAAACATACTTGTGATTACAAACATCACAGCAGAGGATTGCCGGCTTTACTTCTGTGCCAGAAAGAAAGGTGGCAACGCGATTTTTAAAGACACTTTTCGCCTTGTTACAGGTAAGTTCCAACAACTCTTTCTTAATCTTTTTGAACCCTTGTGTTGTCTTCCCGCCAGCCGTGTTCTCTCGCCTCCAAAATAGAAAATTAACACTTTTTTTTCAATATTTTTGTCCCTTTTTTGACACTTTCTTCAATGTTTTTGTCTCTGTTTTTGGTTTTTATTTTTTGCCACGAGAGGAAATTAACTCACCGTCTAAACCACACACATTTCTGTCAAGAAAGGGAGAGAAGGAAGGAAGGAGGATTCAGTTTACTGTCACAAGTTTGACTGTTTTTACATAAAAAATGACTCGAACCAATTATGAAAATAGTTGGCAAATAATGTAATAGTTGACAACTAATCGATTCATCTTTGCAGCTTTAGTTCGTACACGACGCACAGACACAAGCGTGGTATCAAAATATTTTGCTATAAAGTAGCCGTGAACTTCAGACTGTTTGAAGAAACTTGTGTTGTCTTCCCACTGGCTGTCCTCTCGCCTCAAAAACAGACCAAAATAACGTTTTTTTGGGGGGGGCTTTTCCCTTTATTAGATAGTGACAGTGGATAGACAGGAAAGAATCCGAATCAGAAAGGGTTTTATTTGCCAAGTAAGTTTTTTAACACATACAAGGAATTTGTTTTGGTGTTGGTGCACATCACACATTCTCTAAATGGAATATTAAACAATATAAGTATATGTAAGTATATGTACACATTATGTATTAAATTAAATTAAAAATAAAGATAGAAATTAAAAAAATAAATAAAGAGCAAAGAGAGGGGGAGAGATGAAGGTCAGCAGGTCGGACTCAAACCTGCGCCCGCTGCAGGACTCGGCCTATGTGGTGCACACACTCTTACTGGGTGAGGTACAGCTGCCTCTTAATTTTTTTTGATGACTTTGACACTTTTTTGGAAACGTTTTTCAATGTTTTCGTCTGTTTTTTTGTCCTTTTTTAGTTTTTTTTTAGATTCTTTTTTGGGCATTTCTGCTTTTAATGATAGGACAGCTCAGACATGAAAGGAGAGAGAGAGGGGGGGGGGGGGAAGACATGCAGCACTATCGCAGGTTGGACTCGAACACTGGACCTTCTGCATTGAGGAATAAACCTCTACATATGTGCGCCTGCTCTACCAACTGAGCCAACCGGGCACTTTTTTGACCCATTTTTCAATATTTTTGTCAATTTTTTGACACTTTCTTCAATGCTTTTGTCTCATTTGTGACATTTGACACACCATGCATGGTGTCTTGCATGCTCAAGCACCAGTTGCAAGTCTGTTTTTGGTTTTTATTTTTGCCATGAAACGTTTTTCAATGTTTTCGTCTGTTTTTTTGTCCTTTTTTAGTTTTTTTTTAGATTCTTTTTTGGGCATTTCTGCTTTTAATGATAGGACAGCTCAGACATGAAAGGAGAGAGAGGGGGGGAAGACATGCAGGAAAACTATTGCAGGTCGGACTCGAACCCTGGACCTTCTGCATTGAGGAATAAACCTCTACATATGTGCGCCTGCTCTACCAACTGAGCCAACCGGACACTTTTTTGACCCATTTTTCAATGTATTTGTCCCTTTTATTTTACGTTTGACACACCATGCTCTTGCATGCTCAAGCACCGGTTGCTAGTCTGGTTTTGGTTTTTATTTTTTCCACGAGAGGAAATTAACTCACCGTCTACACCACACACATATCTGTCTAGAAAGGGAGAGAAGGTTTACAGTTTACTGTCACAGAAGAGAGAAGAAACTAGAAAATATTCAGATTTAACAAGCTGGAGTCACACAAGTTTGACTGTTTTTACATAAAAAATGACTCAAACCTATTATGAAAGATAGTTTAATAGTTGACAACTAATCGATTAATCTATGCAGCTTTAGTTCGTACACGACGCACAGACACAAGCGTGGTATCAAAATAACTTCGAGACAGGAAAAGAGATGTTGTCTGTCTCTGTCTGGAGGATAACTAGCCAGATGATATTGCGTGTGTGCATTCGGTTAATCGCGGTCAAATCACTGAGGTTGCCTCGAAATTTAGGCTACACTATACATGCATTACCTGCAGGCCTATAGGTAACATGCATTACCTGCAGGCCTATAGGTAACATGCATTACCTGCAGGCCTATAGGTAACATGCATTACCTACAGGCCTATAGGTAACATACATTACCTACAGGCCTATAGGTAACATGTATTACCTACAGCCCTATAGGTAACATGCATTACCTACAGCCCTATAGGTAACATGTATTACCTACAGCCCTATAGGTAACATGTATTCCCTGCAGGCCTATAGGTAACATGCATTACCTACAGGCCTATAGGTAACATGTATTACCTACAGGCCTATAGGTAACATGTATTACCCTGCAGGCCTATAGGTAACATGCATTACCTACAGGCCTATAGGTAACATGCATTACCTACAGGCCTATAGGTAACATGCATTACCTGCAGGCCTATAGGTAACATGCATTACCTACAGCCCTATAGGTAACATGTATTCCCTGCAGGCCTATAGGTAACATGTATTACCTGCAGGCCTATAGGTAACATGCATTACCTACAGGCCTATAGGTAACATGCATTACCTACAGGCCTATAGGTAACATGCATTACCTACAGGCCTATAGGTAACATGCATTACCTGCAGGCCTATAGGTAACATGTATTACCTGCAGGCCTATAGGTAACATACATTACCTGCAGGCCTATAGGTAACATGTATTCCCTGCAGGCCTATAGGTAACATGTATTCCCTGCAGGCCTATAGGTAACATGCATTACCTGCAGGCCTAGGTAACATGTATTCCCTGCAGGCCTATAGGTAACATGTATTACCTGCAGGCCTATAGGTAACATGTATTCCCTGCAGGCCTATAGGTAACATGTATTACCTGCAGGCCTATAGGTAACATGCATTTGAGACCACAGCAGCTTTGCCTCAGTTTCTTACGCTCATGTTTGTCTCTTTTCTTTCTCCAGATGACCCTATATCTCCGTCCACCAACAACAGCTCTGAAGGAAATGACCTGCAGCAGCAGAACAGCTGCATACTGTGCCAGGGTGAAGTCATTTACAGCTCGTTGGCCCTGAACGTCCTCTTCATCTTAGTGATCATAGGTGAGTCTGTTTTTACCAGCGGACTTTGTGGTTCACTGCTCTAAAAATACCGATGTGTTTGTGCATGTGTACTATCAGCTCAGAGTTGTCCTTTTGTCCTGTTATGAACTCCTTTTGTTTCTGCTGCTTCTTGCAAACCAAAGTCATAGTTTTGTGCTTTCAGAGTTTTGTTGTATCTTCAGGAATTCAGACAGTCAGAAAGAAAACGTTCAACCAATAAAATCTGTGGATGTTAAACATTCACGGAGGATCTGACTCACCTGATGCTCTGTTGGCAGGTTTGGTTTTAACTCTTCTGTGTTTGAAGAGGAAGAAGTGTAACCGTCAGGGGACTGAACCGTCATCTTTCACCAATGAGAACCAAGAGACTGTGGAGACGCCGCAGGTAAAGAAACTACTGCTATCTATACTGTAATATTACTAATACTGCTGTTTCAACACAGTCTTTATGGTTAGGGATGCACCGAATCCAGATTTTTGGGATTCAGCCAAATACCGAATCCACTGGTTAAAATTCTAAAAACAATCTTTATAAAATAGTCTTTATTTGACAGGACAGCTGAAGACATGAAAGGGGGGAGAGAGAGCGAGAGAGAGAGAGAGAGAGGGGGGGGGGAGTGACATGCATTTAAACATTTGTTTTACGTTTTTGTCGCATTTTTTAAAACATTTTTGGTAGTTTTTGTCACATTTCTTTTCATTTTTTAGGTAGTTTTTGTTGCATTTTTAAAAAAAATGTAGTTTTTGTAAATTGTAGTTTTGTCGCATTTTTTGGTAGTTTTTGTTGCATTTAAAAAAAGTTTTTTTTGCATTTGTTTTTTGCATTGTGAGTTTTTCTCGCCCTAGTGTTGCCTTCCTTCCTTCCTCTCTCTATAAAGTCTCTATGAACAGGAAGAATACAGCGATGTCAGAGATAGATTTACTAATAACTAATTAACTAATTTGCCTTCCTTCCTTCTTTCTTCAGTTTTTTTTTCTACGCTTTTGACTATTTTCGACCTATTCTTGCATTCCTTCCTTCTTTCTACCGTCTTAGTTTTTGTCTCCTTTCTCCTTCAGCATCTAAATGTTTTCCAGGTCCAAGGCTGTTGTTTAGTAAATCTATCTCTGACATCGCTGTATTCTTCCTCTTTATAGAGACTTTTTTTTTCCTACCAAAAATGGCTTGCGCTGGTTAGGGGGTACATGGCTTAAAAACACTGTTCAAAAGATTATTGAAAAAAGCTTGCGAACCACTGCTGTATACTAAACTTACTGTGTCTGCTGTGTGTTTCAGTACGAGGAGATCCAGCTCAGAAACGTGCCACCGGCTGTTCCTCCTTCAGAGTGTATATACCACAAAGTTCAGCTGCCTCAGTCCGCACTGCCTCCTCCACACCCCTGAAACCTGCACGGTACCGCTCACCTGTAGTATGCACGCCCCTGAAACCTGCACGGTACCGCTCACCTGTAGTATGCACACCCCTGAAACCTGCACGGTACCACTCACCTGTACTGTAGTATGTTTGACTGGTTGTTTTGGACTTGAAACTGTGAAGATCATGAACTCTTCAAGCTCATCAATGCACAAAAAGACTTCTAGTTGAGCCAGAAAGAAAAACGTGAAACCCTGACGAATTGTTTGGGTTGTCCCGATCTTTGAAAGACTGCCTTCAACACTTTTTTTAATTTATTTATTTGTTTTTAGTTTCTTCTGTCCAGTTGTTTGCACCTGAAGACTACATGTTATGTTGCAGTTATGTAATGCCGGGAACTCACCGCTCATCTGGTATGAACAGCCAGGCGTTCGATCGGGAATAAATCTACGCTTCACGGCTCTTCATGGCACTTCAGAGGGCAGTGTGTTCCCGGCTTCAGGTTTGAAAACTAGTTAGCAAGCGTGCACCAAAGTCTAAAGACTAAAGTGCTGAAATAAGTAGCTTAAACTGCTGAAATAATTAATTTAAACTGCAGAAATACTTAGCCTAAACTGCAGAAATAAGTGCCTTAAACTCCTGAAATACTTATAAAACAAATAAAAAGCTTTTATGTAACTCAAATATTACATATTTTTTTCCACAAATAGGCCTATTTTAAATATATATTTTTTTAATTATTCCATAATTTAATGAGGGCCCAGTTCCTTCTCCACTTTTGGTTTTCAGATAAATTATCTTTCTTAACATTTATTTTGTCTTGATTTTGGCTCCTTAAACCTGATCAGGCATACATAGGTTTTAAGGCGGTAAATGATTTAATGTGGATGAGCCACAGTTTATGATAATTTTGATTGAACTGTTTGTAATTTATGAAAAACTTCAGGTTGTGTATTTGTGTTTGTATGTGTTTCTTTCTTCGGTTCGGTTGTTTGCAGATGATGAACTCTTAAATGTTTACGATCACATAAATAGTTTCTCCTTTTTTTTATTTTCAGATAAATTATTTAAAATTTAGTTTGTCCTGATGTTTGTTCCTTAAATGCCCCCAAACTAATTCTGCAAAAAGACTTTTGTTCAGTGCTTTTTCCTGTCTAACTAGAGGATATCATGTCTGTAAGATGCAGTCTGGCAGCTTTGAGTTTGACACAAAAGAATACCGTAAATACTGTTGATGCTTCTGCAGACTTTAGGTTGAAAGATGTTGCAGAAGATTAAACAAAAAAAAGCTGATTGTTGTGGTCTGATTTATGTCTGAGCAGTTTGTCTGACGTCAGCTCAGAGTCTTGTGGTGTTGAGGGTGTTCAAGAGTTCACGTCTTCCGCAGATTAATTATTTATATTGCTCCTGTGAAATAGGAAGTAATCACACAAAGAAGAAGCCATTTTATATCAGAGCGTTGCTTTGTTTCAGTCGGTTCTCTTCTGGTTTCTGGTGTCTGATCATGGATCTGCGTTGGATGATCCTCCCGGTGTTTCTGGTGTTTCTGGTGTTTGTTGAGGCCGAGAACGTGACCATAGTCAAGGCAACACTGGGTCAAAATGCCATCTTTACCTGTTCGGGGGATACTACAGACACATTCTGGTACATGGAGAACCGCAGTCAGGTCAAAGGATTGATCGCCCGGACCTACTCAATGGATCCCGATGATACAGATTATCACATTCATACAACTGTGAAAAACAAATATGTTGCCATGGGAAACATATTTGAGATTACAAACATCACAGCAGAGGATTGCCGGCTTTACTTCTGTGCCAGAAAGGAACATGGCAAAGTAATTTTTACAGACACTTTTCACCTCATTTCAAGTAAGTACCAACAAATGTTTCTATATCTTTTTTTAGCCCTTGTGTTGTCTTCCTGCCTGACGTGTCCTCTCGCATCAAAAATAGAAAATAGACTTTGACACTTTTTGGTCCCTTTTTTTGACATGTTTTTCTGACTTTTTTTTTGTCAGTTTTCTTGGAATTCTTTTTTTCAATGTTTTGAATCGATTAATCTTTGCAGCTTTATTTCGTACACGACGCACAGACCCAAGCGTGGTGTCAAAATAACTTGCTCTAAACTAGCCGTGAACTTCAGAAAGTTGCAGAAATTGTTGGACGCATTTTGACAGTTTAATTATTTATTATCTTATTTTGAAGCAGACAGAGGCCTCTCCATGTTAGTATTTGAGACCACAGCAGCTTTGCCTCAGTTTCTTATGCTCACGTTTGTCTCTTTTCTTTCTCCAGATGATCCTATAACTCTGTCCACCAACAACAACTCTGAAGGAAATGACCAACAGCAGCAGAACTGCTGCATAATCTGCCAGAGTGAAGTCATTTACAGCTTGTTGGCCCTGAATATCCTCTTCATCTTATTGACAATAGGTGAGTCTGTTTTTACCAGCAGACGTTGCAGTCCACTGCTCTAAAAATACCGACAGTTTCTGCATGTGTACGTCAGCTCAGAGGCTTCCTTTTGTCCTATTATAAACTCCTTCTGTTTCTGTTGTTTCTTGCAAACCAAAGTCATAGTTTTGTGCTTTCAGAGTTTTGTTGTTTCTTCAGAAATTCAGACGTCAGAATGAAGCGTTCAACCAATACAATCTGTGGATGTCAAACATTCACGGAGGATCTGACTCACCTGATGCTCTGTTGGCAGGTTTGTTTTTTACTTTTCTGTGTTTGAAGAGGAAGAAGTGTACCTGTCAGGGGACTGATCTGTCATCTTGCATCTATGAGAACCTGCAGGTAAACAAACTACTACTATCTATACTGTAATATTACTAATACTGCTGTTTCAACACAGTCTCACTCCCACTGCGTCAAAAAACAGACACTCTGTAAGGGCCCTTTGGTGGTATTTGATAATGAAATTATTCTACCACTTTCATAATACTCGCTACCATTGTCGGTCTTTATGTTATCTTACAGCGCCTCGGCCGAGCTATTGCTCTGCCCGGGGCGTCCCAAACAGACGCTAAAGGGTCATTTTTGTGCATCGGTATCTGACTCTGAGAGCCACTGACCAAGCGTCAGTATGTGACGGGTTGGGAGTGAGTAAGGGTTGACTCGTGCCCTGTATACTTTACTTATTGCATCTGCTGTGTGTTTCAGTACGACGAGATCCAGCTCAGAAACTTTCCACCAGCTGTTGCTTCTTCATAGGCTGTTTACTGCTGGCCACAGCTGCCTCCAAACCCCTGAAAGAAAGAAAAAGACAAAAACAAACAGTTTTCTGGTTGAGCAAGAAGAAAACGTGGAAACCTGACGAGTTGTTTGGGTTGTCCCGATCTTGGAAAGACCGCCTTAAACATGGTTTTAAATTTGTTAATAGTTTCTTTCTTCGGTCCAGTTGTTGGCAGATGATGAACTCCTTAATATAACAACAACCACTTTTGGTTTTCAGATAAATTATCTTTCTTAACATTTATTTCATCTTGATTTTGGCTCCTTAAACCTGATCAGGCATACATAGATTTTAAGGCGGTATAAGATGTAATGTGGCTGAGCTACAGTTTATGATAATTTTGATTGAAATGTTTGTAGTTCATGAAAAAACTTCAGGTTGTGTATTTGTGTTTGTATGCGTTTCTTTCTTCGGTTCGGTTGTTTGCAGATGATGAACTCTTAAATGTTTACGATCACATAAATAGTTTCTCCTTTTTTATTTTCAGATAAATTATTTAACATTTATTTTTGTCCTGATGTTTGTTCCTTAAATGCCCCCAAACTAATTCTGCCAAAAGACTTTTGTTCAATGCTTTTTCCTATCTTACAGACAGGATATCCTGCCTGTAAGACGCAGACTGACAGCTTTGAGGTTGAGACAAAAGAATACTGTAAATACTGTTGATGCTTCTGCAGACTTTAGGTTGAAAGATGTTGCAGAAGATCAAACAAAAGAACCAGATTGTTGTGGTCTGATTTGTGCTGGCTCAGTGTGTCTGACGCCAGCTCACCCTTACAAAACAAACGTATATTCCAATATACTAGCATTTATATTGCAATACATTAGAAAATATATTTCAATATATGAGAAACCTCCTCATATATTTGAAAATATATAGCAATATATGGATGGACAACGTATTGCTAAATATTGATTAATATATTTTAAAATACATTAATGTGCAAACAAAACTGTACTACATTACTGCATGTATGTTTATTGAAAAAAAGTAATTTTTTTTACGAGTTAAGCAATTAAGCTCATGCATAGTTTTACAGAGCTTGATCAACAATAGTCCAAATCACATTTTTGGCATAATGTGGCAGATCAACTAACATACATTTCCTTTTGAAATCCATCACATCAAAAACCTGTTTCCTGCCCTGTAACACTCTTTTCTAGCGGACTACATATTCTAAATTTAGCACTGAACTGTGTGTTTTGTCATACTGTCTTCCAACAGCAAAACATTTTCTTTCGTCAAGTCTCTCTACCACAATGTAATAATACATTGTGATGATGCAATGAGGCTGCTGCTCCGTGTCCCAAGGTGGCTTAGTGCCAGCCATTTGTTTGTGTCCACTAGAGTGCCAACCTGTGAGGCACTCTTAAGACAACTGATGTTTAGTTTCATGTGTTGCCTGGACAAGTCAGAGAACCACATAATTGAAGCTCTAGTCAGCCCTGTGAAAAGCTGTTATAGATACACTTCTAGGTTAAGACAGCATTGGTGCAATAGTTTGTATATCCTATACGCTAATATGCAATTTTTATGTATTATTGCTATAGGCTAATATGTAATTATTATGTAACTTTGTATCTCTTTTTTATACTTTTTATACTATGTATACTGTATTATGTGTTATATGGACCTGGGTCTGCAATAAAGCTTTATTATTATTAATACACAGTGATTATGTGTCCATTATCCAACAAAACAGTGAAGCTGTTCCTTTTCATTACTCTAGTGAACTGCTCTGAGTAATACTGTTCTCCTTTGACAAAAGTTCTACCTAATATTTTCACAACTGTATCCGTGGTGACTGAAAGTTTCTTTCTCATAGCCAGTATCTCTTCGTTAGTAAGTTTTTGTACATAGTGTATACCAAGGGTCACAACTTGATCTGCTACTCTTTCAAACTGTTTCAGCTTTTTTTCAAGAGTCAAGTTGTTACACAGCTGTATACATCTAGGCACAGCATTTCTCAGTGCATTGTTTTTCAAAAGAGGCAACACTTGTCTACATGTGAATTGTTTCATTATTTGTAAGGGAACACACTGGGTGCTATTAAACATCTTCAGTATCTCCTTTTTGTCTTTTTTTGACAATTTCTTTTCAATGTTTTTGTCCCTTTTTTTGACGTTTGACACATTTTTTCTCACCATGCTCTTGCATGCTCAAGCACCGGTTGCAAGTCTGGTTTTGGTTTTTATTTTTGCTACACTTGTGTTGTTTTCAGATACATTTTATTTAACATTTAGTTTGTCCTGATGTTTGTTCCTTAAATGCCCCCAAAATAATTCTGCCAAGAGACTTTTGTTCAATGCTTTTTAAGGTTTTGGAAGACAGGATATCCTACCTGTAAGATGCAGACTGGCAGCTTTGAGTTTGACACAAAAGTATTCTGTAAATACTGTTGATGCTTCTACAGACTTTAGTTTGAAAGTTGTTGCAGAAGTTTTAACAAAAAAAAGCTGATTGTTGTGGTCTGATCTATATCTGAGTAGTGTGTCTGGCGTCAGCTCAGACTCTTGTGGTGTTGGGGGGTGTTCTATATATCGGTCTGTGAAATAGGAAGTAATCACACAAAGAAGAAGCCATTTTAGATCAGAGCGGCACTGCGTTTCACTCGGTTTTCTTCTGGTTTCTGGTGTCTGATCATGGATCTGCGTTGGATGATCCTCCCGGTGTTTCTGGTGTTTCTGGTGTTTGTTGAGGCCGAGAACTTGACCGTAGTCAAGGCAAAGCTGGGCCAAAATGCCATCTTTATCTGCTCGGGGGAGATTAAAGACACACTCTGGTACTTAGAGATATACAGCCCAGGTCAAAGGACCAATCGCCCAGACCTTCACAATGGATCCCGATGATACAGATTATCACATTCATACAACTTTGAAAAACAAATATATTGCCGAGGGAAACATACTTGTGATTACAAACATCACAGCAGAGGATTGCCGGCTTTACTTCTGTGCCAGAAAGAAAGGTGGCAACGCGACTTTTAAAGACACGTTTCAACTTGTTTCAGGTAAGTACCAACAAATGTTTCTGTATCTTTTTTTAACCCTTGCGTTGTCTTCCTGCTGGCCGTGTCCTCTCACGTCAAAAATAGAAAATTAACACGTTTTTTACGCTTTTTTTGATGACTTTGCCACTTTTTTGTCCCTTTTTTTACACTTTTTTCTGACTATTTTTGTCCATTTTCTTGCCATTTTTTTACCAATGTTTTTGTCCCTTTTTTGACATTTGACACGTCTGGTTCTGTATTGTGTTATATGCGTCACATTCATGAGTGAGTAATTGTAGGTTTTGAGCACAGAAAACTATATTTTGCAAGCACATTATATTGCATTTTGAACAGAAATTTACACTCGCAAAAAAGTGTTAATTTCTGTTCAAAATGCAATGTAATGTGCTTGCAAAATATAGTTATCTGTGCTCAAAACATACAATTACTCGCTCAGGAATGTGACACATACAGTATATATAATACACCATAGTTGTGGTTTATATTTTTTAAGTTGACAACTAATTGAATAATCTTTGCAGCTTTAGTTCGTACACAACGCACAGACACAAGCGTGGTATCAAAATAACTCGCTCTAAAGTCGCCGTGAACTTCAGACTGTTGGAAGAAAGTTGCAGAAATTGTTGGACGCATTTTGACGGTTTAATACATTTTTTTAACAATCTAACTTTGTTTGAAGCAGACAGAGGCCTCTCCATGTTAGTATTTGAGACCACAGCAGCTTTGCCTCAGTTTCTTATGCTCACGTTTGTCTTTTTTCTTTCTCCAGATGATCCTAAAACTCCGTCCACCAACAACAGCTCTGAAGGAAACAACCAACAGCAGCAGAACAGCTGCATAATGTGCCAGAGTGAAGTCGTTTACAGCTTATTGGCCCTGAATATCCTCTTCATCTTAGTGATAATAGGTGAGTCTGTTTTTACCAGCAGACATTGTGGTCCACTGCTCTAAGAATATCAACAGTTTCTGCATGTGTACGTCAGCTCAGAGGCTTCCTGTTGTCTGTTATGAACTCCTTAACTTTCTGTTGACTCTTGCAAACTAAAGTCATAGTTTTGTGCTTTCAGAGTTTTGTGGTTTCTTCAGGAATTTGTCAGAAAGAAGAACTCATGGTCTGAAGTTTAAAGAGAATCTGACTCACTTTATGTTCTGTTTTGCAGGTTTGGTGTTTCCCTCTCGGTGTTCGAAGAGGAAGAACTGTGGCTCGACATCTTTTACGTTTGAGAACCCAGAGATGCTGGATGTGCTGCAGGTAAACAGACCGTTGTTATCCATACTGTGATATTTATTGTAGCCGACTTTACAAGATGACTTCTCTGTTGACTGTTGAAACAGGAGACCTCTCTTACGTTTTAAAATGGATGAGTTTTTGGTCCTATTTTTTTTTAGTTTTTTGTCGCCTTTTTTTTTAAACTTTTTCGTCACCGTTCCCCGTTTTTTTTTACAATGTTTTTGTCACCTTCTTTTTTAACTTTTTTTTCTGAATTTTGTGTCTCCTTTTTCCAGTGCTTTTGTTGCTTTTTTTTGCAAAGTTTTTGTCACCTTCTTTTTGAACTTTTTCGTAACCTTCTTCCGACGCTTTTGGTCATCTTCGCTTTTTTTCCCAATGTTTTTGTCCCCTTTTGTCGCCAACATCAGCTGTTTGAGTCGAGCTGAGACGGGCTGGTTCAGACCGCTGAAACTTTTCTCTGCGGCGTTCTAAAACGGTTTTGTCTCGCCTCCAGTCTTTGGTACTGTACTTTGTACTACTTGTGTACTTTGTACTACTTGTGTACTTTGTAATCTTCTTCCTAGTATTCCTGCTGTGTGTACGAGGACAGATCTACCTCCAGAGCTCCCCTGCTGGCTGCCTCTTCTCAATAGTTTACTTCCTACAAAGCTGAGCCTCCTCGGTCCTCGCTGGTACCTCGATCCCCGAACACCTGGACTGTTACCGGACGCCGAGCCACTCACCTGTTGTAAATTCATACAGTAAGAAAGAAGATTTAAGACAGGGGTATCAAACTGATTTTCCCAGAGGGCCACACTGGAAAAAGAGAATCACACCAAGGGCCAGGAATGGAGAGTTTATTAACATGCCTTTTGTTTGTAGTAGTTTATTTGAACATGTAAAATATTTATATATATATATATATATATATATATATATATATATATATATATATATATATATATATATATATATATATATATCATACATACATACATACATATATACAATTAAAATGACAGATAAATGAGGACATGTACTTCTCAGCACAATCTACCAAAATTATTAAGTGATTAAAATAAGAAATTCCCATGTTCAAAAAAGGAGTAGGAAGAAGTTCATAACCAAACTTTTCTAGTCCTACCCCCTTTCTCTATTTTTATCCTTTAGTTAAATACAAAACAATTCAACACAATTCTTCTTTACATACACGTACACTGTATATCTACCGAACTACAGCTCACATATACCCATGCATACACAGGCACAGATGCATACTACATGCATACACACACATATTTACATTCTTTTGCTCTCTTTCTTTTCCATCTATCTTCTTTCTTTCAATGTATAGTAAATCAAATAATAACACATTCATACTAGACTTAGTATATAGGTCCAAGAACCTAACAGTCAGTATACAATACTATCACCTTGTGTCCTTTTCGTATCCATTCAATATATTCATGTTAAATAGTCTCTTGAAATTGCTCATTGTTGTACATGATTTCATCTCTTCACTGCAGCTGTTCCATACATTAACTCATTTGGTTGTGATGCTGTGATATTTAGCATTTGTTCTTATAAGTTTCTTTTGAAATACAAATGTTCCTCTTAAGTTATGCTTACTCTCTCTCATTTGAAACAACCCCTGGATAATGTTCGATAGCTGTTGATTATTTATTTTCTCCATAATTTGTGCAGTTTTAAAGTCAACAATATCTCTGATTATCCCACGATTACCAAAAATTATAAATTTTGTTTTACTTAAGTTCAGTGTGAGTTTATTTGCATCAAACCAACTTTTCATCTTTTTTAATTCATTTTCCACTGTATCCAAGAGTTGTTCCAAATTTTCCCCAGAACAGATAAAATTAGTGTCATCACTAATTTTCAACTTTTTTGACACCTCCCATACATTATCTATATACAAGTTAAACAGCAATGGTCTGCAAAACTTTGATTTATGGTTTTGCAGTTCAACATATTGTTGTTGATTATGTAAGTAGCTATTTAACCAAGAAAGTGCAGTCCCCCTAATTCCATGTTTGTATAATTTCATGATTAAGAAATTGTGGTCTACTGTATCAAATGCCTTATCCAAGAATAACCCCACTGCATATTTCTTTTGTTCTATTGCTGTTGTTATTTATTCTACAAACTGAATAAGTGCATGGGAACTTGTCCTATTAGCCCTGAAACCATATTGCTGATCACACAGTATATTATGTTTAGTAATGAAATTATCGAGCCTTGTAGAGAATATTATTTCTACTATTTTTGAGGATTGGGAGAGCAGTGAAACAGGTCTGTAGTTTGAAAGTGTATGTTTTTCACCAGCCTTGTATATTGGTATCACCTTTGCCAATTTCATTTTATCTGGAAAGACTTCAGTTTTCAGAGATTGATTACATTATGTAGAGGTTTAACAACACAACCAATAATACTTTTGACCATAAACATGTCAATGCCATTCCAGTCTGTGGACTTTTTACTCTTAAATGTTTTAACAATCTCAATAATTTCTTTTGCATCAGTTCCCTTAACAAACATAGATTCTTTAATATTTACATTCTTGCTTAGCACATCATTTATACTGCCAGTCTTTGCAAACTCCTCAGCTAACCCTGTACCAACTCCCACAAAATAATCATTAAATTAATTTGCAGCCAAGGTCATATCCTTAACTTCTGTATTGTTTTTAGTCAGAAAATAGTTAGTGTCTCCAGTTCTGACTTTTTTTCTTGATAATTTCATTCAACACCATCCAGGTGTTTCTTACATTGCTTCTGTTGTCCTCTAGTAGTTTACTATAATAATTATTCTTATTGCTTTTCATAATTCTGGTCACTTTGTTTTTGTATATCTTATATTTCTGTTCTGCTTCTTTTGTCCTCTTCTTTAAAAACTCTTTAAATCAGGAGTCTTCAACCCCTTAACTAAAATAGAGACAGATCAGGGACCCCCTACAGATCAGGGACCCCCTACTACATATATTGTATAAAATGAAGCATTTATAATACATTTTTTTGCATAGAATACTAAGCTATTCAAATAGCCTTAAAATTGTTGGCATGATTCTATAAATCATGTTTTAATTAGTGACTACAGTATAGGCCAGTAAGCCTATCATCAGTGGGGATTTATATTTGCTAATAATATGTTGGAATCATGTTAAGACGTTTACATTTTGAAAAAACTTTCAAAAATTAACAATAATTTGGAGGCCCCCCTGCAGTGACTCTGAGGACCCCCTAGGGGTCCCGGACCTCCTGTTGAAGATCCCTGCTTTATATAATACATTTTTCTTCTAACGTGCATTTAATATTCCGTTAGTTAGCCAACGGTTTTTCATCAGATTTCTGTTTTACTTCTTTCTTTACAAGAGGACAGTTTTTTTTCCATAAAGTGATGTTATAACAGTCAAAAATTAATCCTAGGCTTAATTTGCGTTATCTACGTACACTTTGCTCCAGTCTTGTTTCATTAAATCCTCTTTGAATTTATTGATGTTTTCTTGAGTTCTGTGTCTGGTCATTGTGTATATTTTGCAGTCTTTCCTGGTCTTAGTGCAGCTATGTATGTATGCAAAAACTGGCAGATGATCACTGACGTCATTTATTAGTCCACTTTCAACTTTATAGTCAATAGCGTTGATAAATATGTTATCAATTAGTGTAGCACTATTTTTTGTAATTGTGGGTGGTGGAGTAATTGAGGGATATAAACCGATACTGTACATCAAATTAATGAACTCTGTAGTTTTATTGTGTTCTTGTGGGTTGAGCAAGTCAATATTAAAATCTCCGCAGATAAAAAAAAAACAACATTTTTTGTTATTGCTATTACTGAATATTTCTGTAATTTTTTCCTTAAACATGTCAATATTTGATCCCGGTTTCCTATAAATACAGCTAATTAGAATGCTTTTTAGATTTTTCCTTTTCATTTTGTACTGTGATGCATTCCATGATTGTATCTAAAACAAGAGACATTTTAATAACTATTTTACATGGATATCTTTTGTCAATATATAATGCAACCCCCCCCACCCCCCTTTCATTGTTTCCTGTTAATGAAAAAAAGTTTGTATCCCTCAATCTCAACCAAATCATGATGTTCTACAGTGAGTCAAGTCTCTGTTATGGCAATTTCTGTGAATTCTTTTCCACTTGTTTTAGGCACTGTTTGATTTTTGAAAGATTTGCGATAAAACTTCTGTATTGCACATCGGCACACTGAAAACTGTGATTTTGTAGAAACCATGCTTGATATCAGAATGCGCATTCAGCCCAATAAATGCCAAAGTCTTGTCTTCGGTTTAAACTTATAATTAATATTCTACATTAAAGTATGGCGATACAGCATGGTCCCAAAGTGGGGTTGTTTTGAGCAATGTTAAGAGATTTCCCGAAGATTTCCCATTCAAGTCTAGAGACATTTTGCGGCCGTTTTTTGCTGATTTCGTGAAAACCGCGTGGCTAATCTTTTTGAAAACACATAGCACACCATTCCAGATCATAACACACGTTTTGATGTATTTTGTGTGCACGTGTTGGCAACGCTCCGTGACTAGTAGCGGGACAAAAAACAGGCGGAATAATAAGTATGGGCAATAATAGTCATTGTGCCGATTGCACATCGGCACACTGAAAAACTGATTTTGTAGAAACTGTGCTTGATATCAGAATGCGCATTCAGCCCAATAAATGCCAAAGTCTTGTCTTCGGTTTAAACTTTTAATTCTTATTCTACATTAAATTATGGCGATACAGCATGGCCCCAAAGAGGGGTTGTTTCGAGCAATGTTAAGAGATTTCCCGAAATTTCCCATTCAAGTCTATGGACATTTTGCGGCCGTTTTTTGCTTATTTCGTGAAAACCGCGTGCTATGTGTTTTTGAAAACACATAGCACACCATTCCCGATCATAACACACGTTTTGATGTATTTTGTGTGCACGTGTTGGCAACACTCCGTGACTAGTAGTGGGACAAAAAACAGCCGGAATAATAAGTATAGGCAATAATAGTCATTGTGCCGATTGCACATCGGCACACTGAAAAAGTCTTTCCTGTGTTTTTCGTTTGGCTTGGAGGACCAAGTCAGGCGGGCAGGTCTGGGACCAGCGCCTTTGTTTGGCTGCAGGACCAGATGTCTGTTTGCCTGTCCTGGACTACCTCTACTCCATCCCCATGCACTCAACATCCCACTCCCCCACTGCGTGTCGTGTTATATTGTTATGTTGTGTTATGTGCAGCAGTGCAAATGTACTGCTTGTGTGCTTATGTGCTGAGGTGTTTTTTCCTGTTCCCACACTGTTCTTATCTTTATGAGGATAGTCTGAGAGCGGCTTTTTTGTTTCCCTCTCCTCTCCCAATGTCATGCTGTATCTGTTGCGAGAGTTAGGAGAGAGTTGAGATGGCGCCGCATATGGCGACTCGGTGTGTTTGTGCATGTTGCTTTAATGTTTTAATGTGACTTGCACTTATGATACCAAGACACATCCCTCGTGTGTGTAAACATACTTGGCAATAAAGCTTTTCTGATTCTGATTCTGATTCAAAATGTATTGTAAACCGAAATTGATATACTGGCCTATCTGGATCTAAAGCTGCAAGGGGCCGGATTTGGCCCGCGGGCCTTCAGTTTGACAAATGTGATTTAATAAGTGAGGGGATGTCTGCTTAGTTAAAGGTGTCGAGAGACACACAGAGACACACACACACAGATATACACACAGAGACACACACACACACACACACACAAACACACAGATATACACACAGAGACACACACACACACACACAGATGTACACACAGAGACACACACACACAAACACACACACAGATATACACACAGAGACACACAGATATACACACAGAGGCACACACACACACACACAAACAACAGATATACACACAGAGACACACACAGATATACACAAACACACACAGATATACACACAGAGACACACACAGATATACACAAACACACACAGATATACACACAGAGACACACAGACACACACAGACACACGTAAACACACACACACACACACACACTCTTTAGGTTGTGACCCTTTGTGTTGTTGTCAGATATTTATACACACACACACACACACACAGACATACACACTCTTTAGGTTGTGACCCTTTGTGTTGTTGTGAGGTCACAGACTCAGTTTCTAAAGTTCCTGTTCTACTGACCAGAGTCTCTGTTCCTCTAATGATGCTTTTAGTCAAATGGTTTCTATTTTGGATCAAACTAGTTCATCAGGGTGAAGTCCTACACTACTCTCTCTACACACACACACACACACACACACACACACACACACACACACACACACACACACACACGCATACACACAGAGACACAGACACACAGACACACACACACACACACACATGTAAACACAAACAGACACACAGACACGTAAACACACACACACACACACACACACAGACACGTACACACACACACAGACACACACACACACATAGAGACACAAACACACAGAGACACACACGTAAACACACATATGTAAACACACACACACACACACACTGTATTGTAGTGGGTATACTGTACTGTGTATATAATATATATATATATATATGTATATATATATATATATATATATATATATATATATATATATATATATAACTTCCTATATTCTGCTTTTTATGCACCAATAGGGAGGAAATCCCTTTATTTATTCAGTCGATATGAAGAAGAAAAACACAGAGGACAATTCAAAATAAATCTAAACTATAACAGAGTCTGTTGTTGTGTGTCATTAGGTTTTTCTAGGTGGGTGTATGTAAATCCTGGAGCTTTCTTAGTGGCTATATACTGGTATACCTACACTGGAAAATAGTAGACTGGGGGGGCAGGTGGAAGAGGGCTGAGATAGTACAGCCAAAATCATCAAAACACTAGTCTTTGTGTGTGTGTCTTTTTGTCGTCTTTTTGTCATCTTTTGTCGCCTTTCTGTAGCATTTTTATCATCTTTTTGTAACATTTTTGTTGCCTTTTTGTTTCATTTTTGTCACATTTCTGTCACATTTCTGTCACATTTTTCACTCTCTTTTTGTCATTTTTTGTCGAATTCTGACGAATTTTCGTCGCCTTTTTGTCACATTTTTCGCTGCCTTTTTGTCATTTTTTTGTCGAATTTTTGTTGCCTTTTTGTCACCTTTTTGTCACCTTTTTGTAGCATTTTAATAATTTTTTTGTGGCCTTTTTGTTGCATTTTTGTTGCTTTTTGTCATCTTTTTGTTGAATTTAATCATCTTTTTGTCACATTTTTGTTGCATTTTTGATATCTTTTCGTTTAATTTTTGTTGCCTTTTCGTCATCTTTTTGTCGAATTTTTGTCACATTTTTGTTGCCTGCTTTTGCATTTTTGTCAAATTTTTTGCTGCCTTTGTCGTATTTTTGGTGCATTTTCGTCGCCTTTTTGTCACCTTTTTGTCGCCTTTATATTGCATTTTTGTTGCATTTTTCGCTGCCTTTTTTTTTAATTTTTGTTGAATTTAATCATCTTTTTGTCACATTTTTGTTGCCTTTTTGTCATCTTTTTGTCACATTTTTGTTGCCTTTTTGTCATCTTTTTGTCGAATTTTTGTCGATTTTTTGTTGCCTTTTTGTCACATTTTTGTCGCCTGCTTTTTGCATTTTTGTCACATTTTTTGCTGCCTTTGTCGTATTTTTGGTGCATTTTCGTCGCCTTTTTGTCACCTTTTTGTCACCTTTATATTGCATTTTTGTTGCATTTTTGTCGCCTTTTTGTCACATTTTTCGCTACCTTTGTCGTCTTTTTGTCGAATTTTTGTCACCTTTTTGTCACCTTTTTGTAGCATTTTAATAATTTTTTTGTGGCCTTTTTGTTGCATTTTTTCGCTGCCTTTTGTCATATTTTTGATGAATTTAATCATCTTTTTTGTCACATTTTTGTTGCTTTTTGTCATCTTTTTGTTGAATTTAATCATCTTTTTGTAACATTTTTGTTGCATTTTTGATATCTTTTTCAAATCGAATTTTTGTTGCCTTTTCGTCATCTTTTTGTCGAATTTTTGTCGACTTTTTGTCACATTTTTGTTGCCTGCTTTTGCATTTTTGTCAAATTTTTGCTGCCTTTGTCGTATTTTTTGGTGCATTTTCGTCGCCTTTTTGTCACCTTTTTGTCGCCTTTATATTGCATTTTTGTTGCATTTTTCGCTGCCTTTTTTTAATTTTTGTTGAATTTAATCATCTTTTTGTCACATTTTTGTTGCCTTTTTGTCATCTTTTTGTCACATTTTTGTTGCCTGCTTTTTGCATTTTTGTCACATTTTTTGCTGCCTTTGTCGTATTTTTGGTGCATTTTCGTCGCCTTTTTGTCACCTTTTTGTCACCTTTTTGTCACCTTTATATTGCATTTTTGTTGCATTTTTGTCGCCTTTTTGTCACATTTTTCGCTACCTTTGTCGTCTTTTTGTCGAATTTTTGTCACCTTTTTGTCACCTTTTTGTAGCATTTTAATAATTTTTTTGTGGCCTTTTTGTTGCATTTTTCGCTGCCTTTTTGTCATATTTTTGATGAATTTAATCATCTTTTTGTCACATTTTTGTTGCTTTTTTGTCATCTTTTTTGTTGAATTTAATCATCTTTTTGTCACATTTTTTGTTGCATTTTTTGATATCTTTTCGTCGAATTTTTGTTGCCTTTTTCAGTCATCTTTTTGTCGAATTTTTGTCGACTTTTTGTCACATTTTTTGTTGCCTGCTTTTGCATTTTTGTCAAATTTTTTTGCTGCCTTTGTCGTATTTTTTGGTGCATTTTCGTCGCCTTTTTTGTCACCTTTTTGTCGCCTTTATATTGCATTTTTGTTGCATTTTTCGCTGCCTTTTTTTTAATTTTTGTTGAATTTAATCATCTTTTTGTCACATTTTTGTTGCCTTTTTGTCATCTTTTTGTCACATTTTTTGTTGCCTGCTTTTTGCATTTTTGTCACATTTTTTTGCTGCCTTTGTCGTATTTTTTGGTGCATTTTTCGTCAGCCTTTTTGTCACCTTTTGTCACCTTTATATTGCATTTTTATATTGCATTTTTGTTGCATTTTTGTCGCCTTTTTGTCACATTTTTCGCTACCTTTGTCGTCTTTTTGTCGAATTTTTGTCACCTTTTTGTCACCTTTTTGTAGCATTTTAATAATTTTTTTGTGGCCTTTTTGTTGCATTTTTCGCTGCCTTTTTGTCATATTTTTGATGAATTTAATCATCTTTTTGTCACATTTTTGTTGCTTTTTGTCATCTTTTTGTTGAATTTAATCATCTTTTTGTCACATTTTTGTTGCATTTTTGATATCTTTTCGTCGAATTTTTGTTGCCTTTTCGTCATCTTTTTGTCGAATTTTTGTCGACTTTTTGTCACATTTTTGTTGCCTGCTTTTGCATTTTTGTCAAATTTTTTGCTGCCTTTGTCGTATTTTTGGTGCATTTTCGTCGCCTTTTTGTCACCTTTTTGTCGCCTTTATATTGCATTTTTGTTGCATTTTTCGCTGCCTTTTTTTTATTTTTGTTGAATTTAATCATCTTTTTGTCACATTTTTGTTGCCTTTTTGTCATCTTTTTGTCACATTTTTGTTGCCTTTTTGTCATCTTTTTGTCGAATTTTTGTTGCCTTTTTGTCATCTTTTTTGTCGATTTTTTGTTGCCTTTTTGTCACATTTTTGTCGCCTGCTTTTTGCATTTTTGTCACATTTTTTGCTGCCTTTGTCGTATTTTTGGTGCATTTTCGTCGCCTTTTTGTCACCTTTTTGTCACCTTTATATTGCATTTTTGTTGCATTTTTCGCTGCCTTCTTTTTGAATTTTTGTCGCCTTTTTGTCACATTTTTCGCTACCTTTGTCGTCTTTTTGTCGAATTTTTGTCGAATTTTTGGAGCATTTTTGGCACATTTTCTGTGACCAGGACAGTGCACAGGACAGTGTACGTACCTATAAGTAAAGTTGGAGAGGACGGACTGATGTGAGTGAAAGTGGAGACTGTTTGATGACATTTTCAGTTTTTAAGATAAGTAGCAGCCAACAGAAAACACTGTGTGCCCAACACACCCCTCAGTGGAGGAGGTGGCTTCCTGTTTCCAAGTCTTTCTCTCCGATCTCTCACTGGGGGTCCAGCATTTCATCGATGCATTGAGGGCGGGGATTGGTAAGTTGGTTTGTTTATTAGTGTGGGCGTAGAGGTGTGAAAGTGCCATGTGGTCACAGGGTGGGAGGGGTGAACTTCCTGTCGTTATAACCTTCTGATTCTACCTCTCACGTACAGAGTGTACTCATCTGGTTCCAGCTGCTATGGGATGTTTCCACTCAGATATTTATCTGAGTGGAAACATCCCATAGCAGCTAATGTCTGCTGGAACCAAGACATGTACACAACCCCCCCTCTGATATGGGGTTAGTTTCCTGTGTCAGCGCCCCCTAGTGGAGGCAGGAAATAGGTCCTCATATCTAAACCTGAGAAGGGAACGGTCACGGTTTTAACCACGTGGTTTAACGGGAAAAATGTGACAAAAAGGTGACAAAAAGATGATAAAAAAGCGACAAAAATTTGACAAAAAGGCCACAAAAATGTGACAAAAAGGCCACAAAAAGATAATAAAAAGGCCACAAAAAGATGATAAAAATGCAATAAAAATGTGACAAAAACACAACAAAAATGCTACAAAAAGGCGACAAGCAGACAAAAAAAAGCAACAAAAATGTGACGAAAAGGCCACAAAAAAGAAGATAAAAATGCAACAAAAAGGCCACAAAAAGTCAACAAAAAAGATGAAAAAGATGCGACAAAAAGTAGACAAAAATTAGACAAAAAGGCATCAAAAAGGCGACAACACTCACATACACATCAGACACAAACACACACACACACACACACACACACAGACACACAAATATGTCTTCATATCTGAACCAGAGAAGGGAATGGTCACGGTTTTAATCACGTGGTGAAAACGGTCCCAGTTTGGTTCAGACACTAAAACTACAGAGTTAAGGTGATAAAAAGATGGAGGTTTGGGTTCATATCAGACGTGACTTCACTTCCTGAAGGTTGCCACAAAAGGCAGCGAAAAATGTGACAAATAGTGACAAAAATGCTGCAAAAAGGTGACAAAAAGGTTACAAAAAGGTGACAAAAAGGTTACAAAAAGGTTACAAAAAGGTGACAAAAAGGTTACAAAAAGGTGACAAAAAGGTGACAAAAAGGTGACAAAAAGGTTACAAAAACGTGACAAAAAGGTGACAAAAAGGTTACAAAAGGTGACAAAAAGGGTGACAAAAAGGCAACAAAAAGGTTACAAAAACGTGACAAAAAGGTGACAAAAAGGTTACAAAAAGGTGACAAAAAGGTGACAAAAAGGTGACAAAAAGGCAACAAAAAGGTTACAAAAAGGCAACAAAAAGGTTACAAAAAGGTGACAAAAAGGCTACAGAACAGCAAGAAAAAGGCGACAAAAAGATGATTAAAAATGCTACAAAAAGGCGACACACACACACAAGCACACGCACAAACACACTCATGCACACAGACACACACATACTCATACACACAGACACACACACACACACCACACACACCACACATGCACACACACACACACTCACACACACAGACACACACACACTCATGCACACAGACACACACACACACACACACAGACACACACATGCTGGTCCTGTTCTTCTCTTAAAGAGACAGTACACCTTGAGGCCTTCTAGCTCCAGAGAAGGCTCCACTGTATGAATCAGACTTCTTCTTTTTCTGAGTTATTCTCAAGTTATTTTTAATCTTCCACGCTGCTGCTGTGACAGACAGGCAGACAGACAGACAGACAGGCAGACAGGCAGACAGGCAGACAGACAGACTGTTGTCGTTTTTAACCACAAACCATCTCAGGCTGTTATTAAAAACCAATCAGCGAACTGAGAGACACAAACCACTTCCTCTTTTAACACTTTGATCTGGGAGGAGTTTTAGGTCAAAAGTCAATCTTTAAAAGTCAATTTGTTAAATATATAGACTTATGGTGACTATCTGGGGAATAAATGTACATTAAGTCACTTTAATTTAAGTCAAAATCATCACAAAATCTTTAAAAAAGGACAAAGATATTTGATATTTTAGATATTTGACAGTAAACTGAATCATTGTCGTCTCATGTGGCTTCATCTCTCATGTCTGGTTTCCGTGGTAATGTCTATTATTTTACGGGGTTTATTGGTTGAATTGTTGGTGTGTGTTTCACACACACACACACACACCACACATAGACACACACACACAAAGGACACACACACATACACAGACAAACACATAGACACACAAAGGACACACATCACACAAACACATACAGAAGGACACACACACACACACACACACACACACACACACACACACACACACACACACACACACACACACACACACATAAAAACACACACACAAACAGTACACACACAGGCATACACACACATACACACACAGACACACTGTCACACACACACCACACACATAAAGACACACACACACAGACACACACACTGTCACACACACACCACACACACACACACACACACACACACAGACCCACTGTCACACACACACACACACACACACACACACACACACATAAAGACACACACACACACAAACAGACTTAGACACACACAGACACACACACACACACACACACACACACACACACACACACACACAGACACACTGTCACACACATACCACACACACACACACATAAAGACACAGACACACACACATAAAAACACACACACACACACACACACACACACACACACACACACACACACAGACTTAGACACACAAAGACAGGCAACACCACACACACACACACACACACACACACACACACACACAGACTTGGACCCAAAAGTCTCTGGTTGCCTTTTCTCTTCCTGTGTGCCATTTCGGGAATTGTTCTCATGAATTACTGCATTACTTGTGCAACACATGGGCACACACACACACACACACACACACACACACACACACACACACACACACACACACACACACATAGACACACACACACACAGACGTCATGTGGCTTCAACACTCATGTCTTGTTTTCACCACAGATGTCATAAGCTAAGAAATCACCTCGAAACTACACAATCACACAATCCATTCCTCAACTCTGGGGAAGAAGAGAAACTGAATGTTTGTTTTTCTGAACAGCTGATGTCCAGTCACGCTGACAGACAGACAGACAGACAGACACACAGACAGACACACAGACAGACACAGACAGTTTATAGACACTGCAGATAAAAATGTCGGCATGTTTTTGGGTCTAAGTGACTCTAAGTGTGTGACAACATTATGGGATGGATCACTACAGAGATAGACCTTTTAGTTAAAGAGTAAGATCCTTTTAGTTTAACATGAAACAGCCCCTGAAATCACCATCACCAAACTCCACCAGACTCCATGTAAATAATCAGGACTTTTAGCGTGTATAGAGCCAGCATATCTCCACCAGACTCCATGTAAATAATCAGGACTTTTAGCGTGTATAGAGCCAGCATATCTCCACCAGACTCCATCTAAATAATCAGGACTTTTATCATTGTATAACACACTTCATTCAAAGAGGACAGAAACTAAATAAAACTACCAAAAGCTGTCTTGGTTCATCTTTCCACTGTTCCAACAATCACCACTCTGGTTTGGTTGAAATAAACCCTTAATTCACCCATTTACATGTGGAGATATGCTGGCTCTATACACGCTAAAATTCTTGATTATTTACATGGAGTCTGGTGGAGATATGCTGGCTCTATACACGCTAAAAGTCCTGATTATTTAC
>JABUOV010000111.1:42500-45000 GCA_025617405.1 Perca schrenkii | reverse complement strand
AAGATTTCCGTCAGATTTTGAGCCGAGCCGCTCCTCATTTGCATAAAGTTGGCTGGATTCAACTTTATGCAAATGAAGAGCCGGCTGCTCGATGCCAGGCTTCTCCTAAGTCCCCGCGACGCTCCCAGAATGCATTGCACGGCTGCTTACATAGAAATTAACTGGAAGCGTTGAAATGACGCTGACCACAGCGAGGCGTCCCAGTGTGTGTGTGTGTGTGTGTGTGTGTGTGTGTTTTTGTGTGTGTGTGTGTGTGTGTGTGTGTTTTTTGTGTGTGTGTGTGTGTCTTTCTGTGTGTGTGTGTGTGTATCTGTGTCTGTGTGTTTATGTGTTAGCCTGCCTGCCTGCTTGTCTGTCTGTCTTACTGTCTGCCTGCTTGTCTGTCTGTCTTACTGTCTGCCTGTCTGTCTTACTGTATGCCTGTCTATCTGACTGCCTGCCTGCCTGTCTGTCTTACTGCCTGTCTGCCTGCTTGTCTGTCTGTCTTACTGTCTGCCTGTCTGTCTTACTGCCTGCCTGCCTGCTTGTCTGTCTTACTGTCAGCCTGTCTGTCTAACTGCCTGCCTGTCTGTCTAACTGCCTGCTTGTCTGTCTGTCTTACTGTCTGCCTGTCTGTCTTACTGCCTGCCTGCCTGCCTGCCTGCTTGTCTGTCTTACTGCCTGCCTGTCTGTCTGACTGCCTGCCTGCCTGTCTGTCTTACTGCCTGCCTGCCTGCCTGCCTGCCTGCCTGTCTGTCTGACTGCCTGCCTGTCTGTCTTACTGCCTGCCTGCCTGTCTGTCTGACTGCCTGCCTGTCTGTCTTACTGCCTGCCTGCCTGCCTGCCTGCCTGCTTGTCTGTCTTACTGCCTGCCTGTCTGTCTGTCTGTCTGTCTGCCTTCCTGCCTGCCTGCCTGCCTGCCTGCCTGCCTGCCTGCCTGTCTGTCTGTCTGCCTTCCTGCCTGCCTGCCTGCCTGCCTGCCTGTCTGTCTGTCTGTCTGCCTTCCTGCCTGCCTGCCTGCCTGCCTGCCTGCCTGCCTGTCTGTATGTCTGTCTGTCTGTCTGTCTGTCTGTCTCTCAAACTCTCTCGTCTTATTGGTCGCCCTCTCTGCACCTATCGGCAACACCATGCAGCGAACTGGGCGGAGCCGACGATCTGCTTCCTGTTTACAGCGCCACGCACACGCCCAGTTCACGCGAGCGTTCACGCCGTGCGTGTTGCCAGGCGCGTTGCTATGGCGCGTTGCTATGGACGCAGGTGAGAGCCCAAACCCCGGTGTGGTTAGAGAAGTCCTTCCATTCCTCCACGCAGCGCCAGGAAACTCAGCTTTAACCCTGCCGCTAGTCCTCAGCTAGCACACTCAGCGGTGTGTGTGTGTGTGTGTGTGTGTGTGTGTGTGTGTGTGTGTGTGTGTGTGTGTGTGTGTGTGTGTGTGTGTGTGTGACTGTGTTTGTGTCTGTTTGATGGATGAGCATGGCCACACAGACATACACAGTCACGCAAACACACCAAATATGTGTGTGCTGCAACACACACACACACCAAATATTTGTGTGCAACACATACACACTTGCTAACACACACACACATGCTAACACACACACACAGGCATACACACACACACACACACACACACACACAGGCATACACACACACACACACATGCTAACACACACAGGCATACACACACACACACAGGCACACACACACACACAGGCATGCACAAACACACACAAACACAGGCATACACGCACACACACACACACACACACACACACACACACACACACACACATGCTAACACACACACAGGCATACACACACACACATGCTAACACACACACAGGCATACACACACACACACAGGCATGCTAACACACACACACACACACACACACACACACACACACACACACACACACACAGCTGTCCTTCAATAGTCTGGAGATAAGAGCCGTTATTGAAATCCCAGCTCCCCTAACAGCCATCAATCACTCTGTGTGTGTGTGTGTGTATATGTGTGTGTGTGTGTATGCCTGTATGTATGTGTGTGTGTGTGTGTAGGCCTGTCTGTATGTGTGTATGCCTGTATGTGTGTATGTGTGTGTGTGTGCGTGTGTGTGTGTGTGCTCGCCGAGCAGCAGCGCTGATCCTTCCTCTCTCCCTCGGCTGGATTATGACTTCCCCGGGAAAACGAGGCGACGTGCCTTATCAGTCCTCCGGCTGGGCGATAAAACACACACACACACACACACACACACACACACACACACATAGACACACACACACACACACACACATACCGCGAGCCTCCTAACATCAGTGTTTGTGTGTGTGTGTGTGTGGCTCCAAGAGCTTGTAGCGCTGCACGGTGTAAACGGTTAAAGAAACCTTTTGAGAATCAAAAGAAATCACGATTCAGTTTCTATGTTATTCTTAGTTTAATCTTAGTTTATTCTTAGGTTAATCTTAGGTTATTCTTATCTTAATCTTCGCTTAATCTTAGGTTATTCTTAGCTTA
>JABUOV010000111.1:27500-37500 GCA_025617405.1 Perca schrenkii | reverse complement strand
TTCCTCGTCCTCAACCTCAGTGTCAGCGTCGCACCCCTTTTTCACGGGCCAAACCAAAGAAAAAGCCAGCTCCGACCGCTCAAATGCAGAGAAGTGTTTATCACCTGCCAAGACATCACTGGACAGAAGTGGAACTCAAAAGCTTGCCGAAAAACCCTCGGATCTGTCTGCCAAAGAGTTGATGGATGGTTTCCCATCCAAATTAGATTCCATGGCCAAGTTGTCCAAGTATTTAACACCATCTTGTTATGGGCTGCTAACCAGCAAGGACCAAAAACCTAAGCAGGGTCTACCCCTTCCTGTTACTACATCAGAAAAGACTCAAGATCGTCCTGAAATGATCAGCAATGTACCCTCGAATTGGGTTGTCCCGGGTCCTTCCTCTGCAGCTGACGGCTCTGACCACAGCAGAAGCTCCCAAATTATAAAGAAAAACAAGAGCTTAGACAATATTTCTCACAATCCACTGCCTCAAAACTCCCCTGGCTCCAAGACAGTTGAGGTAAGAAGCATCCCTGCCTCACAGGGAAGACCCTCTGCATCATCTCCTTCCCCAAAGTCCAAAGTCGAATGGCAACGAGTACCTCCTACTGATTTGGAGAAGCCAAACAGAAAAGAAGAGACTCGTACACATCCTGGAAAACAGAGCATTGCTACTGCTAAACAAGAGCTTCAAGAAAGCCAACTTCAATCTCGTGTGGGGAATGGAAACTCCTCCAGTCAAATCTATGGTGACTCCTACCTCCCTCCTGGCTTAGGATACACCAACCGCTACATCCCGTACTCAGTTGCTGAGAATATGTCCTTGCAACGCATGACGATACCCGGCAAAGGACCTGTCTATACGCACCCAGCCTTGCTTGGCAACAGCAGTTTTTACCCACAAAAACATGGACTTCCATATATTGGAGTACATCCAAACCAGGGTGACTTCATGACGTACCAGAGCTCCCAAGGAATGGCGTCTCCGTCTGTTTCCTCCCACGCTGGTCTTGAGCGAATTGAAACCCAAGATAAAACCTGGAATTTAGAGCCATACAGGAACCAGGAAAGACTGGATGTTGACAGCTCCCAAAACAGGGACAAAGAGAGAGAAAATTCCACGGGCAAAACCGTAAAAGCTTCAAGCAAAAGCCTGACTTGTTCCAGAGAAGTTGTTGTTTGTATTGACCTGGTGCGGGATGAGCCGGATGATGATTTGTCCATCAGCAAGCACAGTGCTACCTTCAGAGATTCCTCCAGGCTTGACGGCATCGGCTGTAACCAAATCCAAGAAAGAGATCCCCCGAAACCCCTTCCTCCCAACCAGGCTGCCGAGCAGAGACAAGACTTACAACCCAACAAGAACAGAAATAATAGGAGGTAAGTAATGTTTTAAGCACCCCTAGCGGTGGCGGTTTTAAACACATCGTAAAAGGACAATTCCGGTGCAAAATGAACCTAGGGGTTAACAACATATGTGCACAAACAAGCCAGTGCAAACCGTGGTTTATGCTTGCTTTCGGGACACTTGGTAAATCACTATTTTATACCACCAACAAGGCTCAACATAGCACCACACTTCCATTGTAGCATAATGAGGGTCCCTACATGTAAACCGAAGCATTGAGAACTTTGTAAGTGTACAGACAGTTTATTGAAAAGATAGATTATAAAGACAATACCGTTCATGTTTACAAGCAGGTGTCATCTTGGGAAAGCAGTCACAACCAGTCCAACGACGTATAGCGTGTTTGAGCTATGTTGCTGGTTACACAGCATTCTGTCTTTTTTAATAAACTGTCTGTACACTTACAAAGTTCTCAATGCTTCGGTTTAACTGTAGGGACCCTCATGCTACCGTTGAAGTGTGGTGCTATTTTGAGCCTTGTTAGCGTAAGCAGCTAACCACTGGTTTGCGGTAGCTTGTTTAAAGCTAGAGACACATTCAATTAGAGATGGCCCAATACCATATTTTTTGCTTCCCGATACCAATTCTGATATCTGAACTTGCGTATCGGCTGATACCAAGTACCGATCCGATACCAGTGTGTCATATATTTTATTATGTTTTAACAGCTGTATACTACTATCCCTGTATGGATGTGATATGATTTCTGTCTTTTTTTGTCGGTCTGGCTCAGGTTAAACTCTTTGTGAAACATGAATAGGGCTGCAACGATTCCTCGAATAACTCGAATAATTCGATTACAAAAAATGCTCGAAGCAAATTCTTTGCCTCAAAGCTTCGTAAAATCAATGTAATTAAGGTTGTACGGCTCACTGTGTTTCCGCACGGAGGATTATTACTAGCGCACATGAGGTTTGCGCTTCTGCGGACACAACACAAGCACGGACAGTATATAAACACAAGACGGCCCCGATTACAAATGAAAGAAGACAAAAATAGCGAGGGTCTAAGAGGAGAGACAGGCGAGAGAAAATCACAGATAGTTTGGGATCATTTTAAGCTGCAAACATGCTGCTACATCACCTCTGTAACAAACCTCCAGTGTACTCATCCATTCCACGGAGCCAACCCGACACAAGGTAACTAACGTCTGCTGCTCTCGTCCACCGCGCTGTTTACACAACTAGCCTACAGCATGCTACTCTGCTAACAGCCATGTTTTACACAACTAGCCTACAGCATGCTACTCTGCTAACAGCCATGTTTTACCAACAAGCTAAAATGAAAGCTGTCGGTTTGTAGTCTAACTGTTTATTAGTTTGCTTCTAAATGTTTGGAAATGTAGCTGCTGCCGAGACAAACCTGCTCCTCCCCCCAGCATGGCTACTTAATATGCACGTGAATGACGTCATCATGCATTCTTTATTCTTTCTCCTCACCGTAGATATATCTATAATCCTCACTGTGTATTAGGCTTCTGAAAATGTGTCCCCCAGAACAGTGTAGTTGAGTAGCCTTGCTGTAAACCCTCTGGTCAGTGAACAGCTCTTTTGCATATCCAGTGCAAAGAGCCAGAGGCAAGAAGGGGAATGGGGTGAAAAATATTAACATTTGGGCCACCAAAAATGTATTATTGTAATGTTTTTGTTTTTTTAAGGGTCTTGGAATTTGGCAATCATTTTTTTTTGCTTTTTTCTAAAAAAGGGAAACCTGTCTTTGTATATATACACAAGCTACAGGTTTCCTTTTTTTTAGTAAACGGCAATAATAAATATTTACTATTGCTGCTTACTATGTATTTCTTACTAAGTGTTTCTTATCCGATTACTCGATTAATCGATGGAATAATCGGTAGAATATTCGATTACTAAAATAATCGATAGCTGCAGCCCTAAACATGAACAAACACAAACAATGAATGCCCCAGAACTTTCTTTTATTCTCCAGTTAGACAGTCAGTTATAACGGAAAAAGATCATGAATAAACTACTTTAACGTAGATTTTCTGTAGGGCTTTACTACGTGGTATCAGGTCGGTGCATAAACTCCAGTGCTTCCCAATACCAGCGTTTAAGGCAGTATTGAATTGAATTGAATTCAAATCAAATCATAACAGAGTTATCTCGAGACACTTTACAGATAGAGTAGGTCTAGACCACACTCTATAAATTCCAAAACCCCAACAATTACAGTAATTCCCTCAAGAGCAAGCATTAGCAGTGGCTATTGGAACATCTCTACATTCAATTAGCATGAAAACATATTCCAGAGAACGGTCGACTCAGTACACAAATGTTATTAACCCCTAGGGTCATTTTGCGCAAGAATTGTCCTTTTAAGTTTGTTGTTAACGTTGTGAAACGGTCACAGTTTGGTTAGGTAGGAAAGACAGAAAGATGATTTTAAATTTTGTTTCATATTTATTCACATTATCTTCCTTGTGGTTTTCAGTGTTTTGGTTTCTGTAAAAAGGAAAGAAATACGTTTGATGAAATCTTAACAACAAAGTTAACTCTGTGATCTGCAAGTGCCTTTTATCATTTTAGTGTTGATTGTAAAAAGAAACGTAACGTAAACAACATCCTCATCAAAACTCTTCCTGTTTGCATTCTCTTAGTGACGACGTCCCAGACGAGAGCCCCGAAAAGGAGGAGGCACTTAGTCCGATCCCAGACATCCCAGAGGAGCAGACAATGCGCTGTGCTCGGACTTCTCCACAGCAGTTTTCAAGAAAATCTAAAACTGGGGCCTCTGGAGTTACTGAGGGCTCGATAACGGGTGTCCCGAGTAGTCGGAATAGGCCTCACGTCAATGCATACCCAGAGCAAGACCCTTCCAGAAATGGCAACCCATTGGGTCCTTTTGGCAAGGACTGTTGTTCGAATGACAACGACAAATCTAACACCACTGTGGGAACTGAACAGTGCCCGAAGAGTTCGTCCTTTGGGGACCAATGTCTCTCAGAAAGTCCAGTTTTTAATCCCCGGGTCTCAGCTTTAGGAGTTACTAAAACCAGATCTCCAGTGTGCGTTAACATTGACCCAAGAAGTCCTACGCGCAACAGCGGAGATCCAAACTTTGTCCACAGAAATCTTGGGGGCTCGTGCGTCACGAGTGGTCGGAATAATGGTGTCGAGAGTAACGAAGCGAAGTCAAAGACCTCGGCGAATACAAACAATAACCCCGAGCAAAATGCGTCCAAAAACGGTGACAAATTGGATCCTTTTTGCAAAGAAAGTTTTTCAAATGACAACAAATCTAACAACTCCGTGGTAGCCGAAGAGTTCCCGAAGAGTTCGTCCTTTGGGGACAAATGTCTCCCAGAAAGTCCGAAGTCCAATCCCAGGGTCTCAGTTCTGAACACCAGGGCTCCATTTTGTGTCAACCCCAACCCAAGAAGTCCTACATGTAACAGCGGAGATCCAAATTCAGTCAACAGGCATTTTGTGGGTCCATGTTGCCGAAATCTGACGTCTGAAGCCAGGCCTTTCAGCGGAACAACCCACGGAAACATCAACCCCGTGTCTCTGAACGCAAGGAGCGTCAATGCCGGATTTACAAATTGTGAAAACCGCAACGCCACGAGTCCACATTGTGGAACCAATCTCAGAGCTCCTGCATGTGGAAGGAACTCTTTTAGTTGTCCAAATTGCACAAGTACACCCTCTAAAGGCGAGTCTTTTGGATATAACCAGCCATCTGTACATACCAATCCCAGGGCTCTTACATTTGGAAACAGTTTTCCTCGAGGCCCAACCTGTCGGCACATTTCACCTGGAAATCCTACAAATCGAGGCTTTGGCTCGCCGGCAGATCTGACTCCGCAGGACCGCAAATACGAAGGTCTGTCCTCCGATGAGGTGAACGAAGACGTTCGGGACAACGCGGATCTTCTGGTAGATGATGAAGACGACGAGGGATCTTGCTGCGGTAAAGTCCGGCGCTCCGGCCTCACCAAACGCATCGCCAACTCATCCGGCTTTGTGGGCGACCGCTTTAAATGCATGACCACGGAGCTCTATGCCGACTCCAGCAAGCTGAGCAGAGAGCAGAAAGCACTTCAGGTAAGTCTATGTTTACTTCTGTCACATCAGTTCAGGCCCAGCCCGAGACTTTTGGGGGCCCTAAGCAGGATTTAGTTTGGGGGACTCTCCACATAGAGAGCCGAAGTCCCGCCCTTCTACTTCCGGGGGACCGGGACCTTATCTTTCGAAAAAATATGAACGAGGGTCAATGGAGAGATAATTATTTTTTGATCCAGTTTGAATTGAGCCATGGATTACAAATATGATGTTCGTCAATTTAAAACGTTATTTTTCAACCGAAGAAAGTCTCCGTTTATTGTTAACCTGTTGAAGTATAAGACTGTGAAAATACGTAATTATAAAGACTACAAACTTCATGGATGACGTCTCTCTGAAGCTACGATGTCTCTGTGTATCGTACCAGGATGTAACGTTACTCTAATGATCAGAGGATCTCTCTCGTTCTTTTGCTTATCTGCTGAAAACTCTTGACTGGATAAAACACAGCAGTTAAAATAACGTTACATGTGTTGTGGAACAGAGCTAAGCTAAGCTAGCTAGCGAGCAAGCCAAGCATCAAGCTAGGTGACGTAGATTGTGTGAAACGGGAGATGTAGTCCACTGCGAGATGTAGTCCACTGAGTGGTTTCACACAAAACTAAGAGGTCATATGACAAACCTACGGGTAACTGAGACTTTCTTTGGTTGTAAAATTATCTTTTAAATTGACGAACATTATATTTGTAATCCATGGCTCAATTCAAACTGGATCAAAAAATAATTTGCCTCTCCCCGTTCACTACCGTTCATATTTTTTCTGACTTGAGGTCCACCGGAAGGGGCGGGACTTCGTCTCTCTATTGTAACGTTTTGACACTGTACTTGGCACTAAACCAATGTGTGTATTGTAAATATTAGTTCAAGCACTCATAAGGTGCAAATAAGCATTTAAAGCAGGGGTGTCAAACTCAGTTTCCCAGAGGGCCACACTGGTAAAAGAGAATCCCACCGAGTGCCAGACATGGAGAGAGTTTAATGACGTGCTTTTGTTACTGCATGTCACTTATTTTAACATTTTGGGAGCTTTTTCCTAATTTTTGTGGTTTTTGGTTTCGACTTTTTTGTGGCTTTCTCAGACACCTTATTTGTAAATTTGTTGCTTTTTCCGACATTTTTGTACGCTTTCTGTCGCATTTTTGTTGACACGAAGCCCTACGAAAGTCATCAAAAAGAGTTATTTAGCCATCGTAGAATTTAGTTGAGTCTCAGAGTCAGCAAATCTGCCAGTTTCTGCTTTAAATGTCACGTAATTGCAGTTTAAAAAAGTCTTTCCAGTGTTTTTTTGTTTGGCTAGGTGGGCTGGGTGAGGTCTCGATTTCGTGTACAAGTCACGATTTTCTCGTTTATTTCGTGCACAGGTCACGATTTTCTCTTATTTCGTATACAGGTCGCGATTTTTCTTGTTTATTACGTCCAGGTCACGATTTTCTTGTTTATTTCGAACAGGTCGCGATTTTCTCGTTTATTTCGAACAGGTCACGATTTTCTCGTTTATTTCGTGTACAGGTCACGATTTTTTCGTTTATTTCGTACAGGTTGCGATTTTCTTGTTTATTTTGTGTACAAGTCACGATTTTTTTTATTTTTATATACTTCGTGCACAGGTCACAGGTCCCGATTTTCTCGTTTATGTCGTATACAGGTCACAGTTTTCTCGTTTATTTTGTGTACAGCTCACGATTTTCTCGTTTTTTTGTGTACAGGTCCCGATTTTCTCCTTTATTTCGTGTACAGGTCACGATTTTCTCTTTTATTTCGTGTACAAGTCACGATTTTCAAATTTTTTTTTATGTTCAAGTCACAATTTTCTTGTTTATTTCATGTTCAGGTCACGATTTTCTCGTTTATTTTGTGTAGAGGTCACGATTTTCTCATTTTTTTTATGTTCAAGTCACGATTTTCTTGTTTATTTCGTGTACAGGTCACGATTTTCTCATTTATTTCGTGTACAGGTCACGTATTTTCTCGTTTATTTCGTGCACAGGTCCCGATTTTCTCGTTTATTTCGTGTACAGATCACGATTTTCTGGTTCATTTCGTGTACTGGTCACGATTTTCTCATTTTTTTCATGTACAGGTCACGATTTTCTCGTTTATTTCATGTACAGGTCCCGATTTTCTCGTTTATTTCTCGTACAAGTCACGATTTTCTCTTATTTTGTGTACAGGTCACAATTTTCTCGTTTATTTCGTGTACAGGTCCCGATTTTTTTTTTATATATGTATATTTCGTGCACAGGTCATGATTTTCTCGTTTATTTCGTGTACAGGTCACAATTTTCTCGTTTATTTCGTACAAGTCACGATTTTCTCGTTTATGTCGTGTACAGATCACGATTTTCTCATTTATTTCGTTTACAGGTCACGAATTTTCTCGTTTATTTTGTGTACAGGTCACGAATTTTCTCGTTTATTTCTTGTACAAGTCACGATTTTCTCGTTTATTTTGTGTACAGGTCACAATTTTCTCGTTTATTTCGTGTACAGGTCCCGATTTTTTTTATATATATATATATATATGTATATATATATATATATATTTCGTGCACAGGTCACGATTTTCTCGTTTATTTCTCGTACAAGTCACGATTTTCTCATTTATTTCTCGTACAAGTCACGATTTTCTCGTTTATTTCGTATACAGGTCACAATTTACTCATTTATTTCGTGTACACTGTACAGGTCACGATTTTCTCGTTTTTTTTCGTGTACAGGTCCCGATTTTTATTATTGTTTTATATTTCGTGCACAGGTCACAATTTTCTCGTTTATATCTCGTACAAGTCACGATTTTCTCGTTTATTTCGTGTACAGGTCACAATTTTCTCGTACAAGTCACAATTTTCTCGTTTATTTCGTATACAGGTCACGATTTTCTCGTTTATTTCGTGTACAGGTCACAATTTTCTCGTTTATTTCGTACAAGTCACGATTTTCGCGTTTATGTCGTGTACAGATCACGATTTTCTCATTTATTTCGTTTACAGGTCACGAATTTTCTCGTTTATTTTGTGTACAGGTCACGAATTTTCTCGTTTATTTCTCGTACAAGTCACGATTTTCTCGTTTATTTTGTGTACAGGTCACAATTTTCTCGTTTATTTCGTGTACACGTCCCGATTTTTATATATATATATATATATATATATATATATATATATATATTTCGTGCACAGGTCATGATTTTCTCATTTATTTCTCGTACAAGTCACGATTTTCTCGTTTATTTCGTATACAGGTCACAATTTACTCATTTATTTTGTGTACACTGTACAGGTCACGATTTTCTCGTTTATGTCGTATACAGGTCATGATTTTCTCGTTTATTTCGTGTTCAGGTCACGATTTTCGTTTTTTTTTCGTGTACAGGTCCCGATTTTTATTATTGTTTTATATTTCGTGCACAGGTCACAATTTTCTCGTTTATATCTCGTACAAGTCACAATTTTCTCGTTTATTTCGTGTACAGGTCACAATTTTCTTGTACAAGTCACAATTTTCTCGTTTATTTCGTATACAGGTCACGATTTTCTCGTTTATTTCGTATACAGGTCACAATTTACTCATTTATTTCGTGTACACTGTACAGGTCACGATTTTCTCGTTTATGTCGTATACAGGTCACGATTTTCTCGTTTATTTCGTGTACAGGTCACGATTTTCTCGTTTTTTTTTTCGTGTACAGGTCCCGATTTTTATTATTGTTTTATATTTCGTGCACAGGTCACGATTTTCTCGTTTATATCTCGTACAAGTCACGATTTTCTCGTTTATTTCGTGGACAGGTCACAATTGTCTCGTACAAGTCACGATTTTCTTGTTTATGTCGTTTACAGATCATGATTTTCTCGTTTATTACGTGCAGGTCACGATTTTCTCGTTTATTTCTCGTACAAGTCACGATTTTCTTGTTTATTTCTCGTACAAGTCATGATTTTCTCGTTTATCTTGTGTACATCATCTATTTTGTGTACAGTTATTTTAATTCGTTTAGTTATTTAATTACGAAAGCTGAAGGAGATTTTAGGATGAAATGTGTTCTGAAATGTTGTGAGGAAAGATGAGTTATAACTAGGGGGTTACCGGGAGAGTTCCCCTCCTCCTTCACTCGTTTATTTCTCTCTCTCTCTCTCTCTCTCTGTCTCTCATCTTATTTATATTTCGTGCACAAGTCACGATTTTCTCGTTTATTTCGTACAGGTCGCGATTTTCTCGTTTATTTTGTGTACAAGTCACGATTTCCTCGTTGATTTTGTGTGGAGGTCACTATTTTCTCATTTCATTTCTCGTACAAGTCACGATTTTCTCGTTTATTTCATATACAGGTCACAATTTACTCATTTATTTCGTGTACAGATCACGATTTTCTTATTTTGTGTACAGGTCACGATTTTCTCGTTTTTTATTTTGTGTACAGGTCACGATTTTCTCATTTATTTCGTGTACAGATCACGATTTTCTCGTTTATTTCGTGTACAGGTCACGAATTTTCTCGTTTATTTCGTGCACAGGTCCCGATTTTCTC
>JABUOV010000111.1:12500-15000 GCA_025617405.1 Perca schrenkii | reverse complement strand
GTCGCCTTTATTTCACTTTTATTTATCCTTTTTGTCACCTTAATGTTGCCTTCATGTCGCCTTTATTTGGCATTTATGTCGCCTTCATGTCGCCTTTATATGGCCTTTATGTCGCCTTCATGTTGCCTTTATGTTGCCTTTTTGTCACCTTTATGTCACTTTCATTTATCCTTTTTGTCGCCTTTATGTTGCCTTTTTGTGGACTTATGTTGCCTTTTTGTGGCATTTATTTTGCCCTTATGTCACCTTTTCTTCACCTTTATGTCGCCTTTTTGTGGCATTACGTTGCCCTTATGTCACCTTTATGTCGCCTTCATGTTGCCTTCATGTTGCCTTCATGTGGCCTTTATGTGGCCTTTATGTGAACTTCATGTTGCCTTTATGTCGCCTTTATATCTGCTTTATGTCGCCTTCATGTCGCCTTTATATTGCCTTTATGTCGCCTATATGTTGCCTTCATGTCGCCTTTATGTCTCATTTATCCTATGTCGCCTTTATATGTCGCCTTTATGTTGCCTTCATGTCGCCTTCATGTCGCCTTTATGTTGCCTTAAGTTGCCTTTATATGGCCTTCATTTCGCCTTTATGTCGCCTTTTTGTCATCTTTTTGTCGCCTTTATGTCACCTTTTTTGTCGCCTTTATGTCGCCTTTATGTTGCCTTCATGTCGCCTTCATGTCGCCTTTATGTTGCCTTCATGTCGCCTTTATGTTGCCTTTATGTTGCCTTTTTGTCACCTTTTTGTCGCCTTTATGTTGCCTTCATGTCGCCTTCATGTCGCTTTTATGTTGCATTCATGTCGCCTTTATGTTGTCTTTTTGTCGCCTTTTTGTCGCCTTTATTTCACTTTTATTTATCCTTTTTGTCACCTTAATGTTGCCTTCATGTCGCCTTTATTTGGCATTTATGTCGCCTTCATGTCGCCTTTATATGGCCTTTATGTCGCCTTCATGTTGCCTTTATGTTGCCTTTTTGTCGCCTTTATGTTGCCTTTTTGTGGACTTATGTTGCCTTTTTGTGGCATTTATTTTGCCCTTATGTCACCTTTTCTTCACTTTTATGTCGCCTTTTTGTGGCATTATGTTGCCCTTATGTCACCTTTTCTTCACCTTTATGTCGCCTTTTTGTGGCATTATGTTGCCCTTATGTCACCTTTATGTCGCCTTCATGTTGCCTTCATGTTGCCTTTATGTGGCCTTTATGTGGCCTTTATGTCGCCTTTTTGTTGTCTTTTTGTCGCCTTTATGTTGCCTTTATGTCGCCTTTATGTTGTCTTTTTGTCGCCTTTTTGTCGCCTTTATTTCACTTTTATTTATTCTTTTTGTCGCCTTTATTTCACTTTTATTTATTCTTTTTGTCGCCTTAATGTTGCCTTCATGTCGCCTTTATATGGCATTTATGTCGCCTTCATGTTGCCTTTATGTCGCCTTTTTTTCGCCTTTATGTTGCCTTTTTGTGGACTTATGTCGGCTTTTTGTCGCCTTTATTTTGACTTTATGTCACCTTTTTGTCGCCTTTATGTTGCCTTCATGTCGCCTTTATGTCGCCTTTATGTTGCCTTCATCTCACCTTTTTGTCGCCTTCATGTCTCCTTTTTGTCGCCTTTATGTGGCCTTTTTGTCGCCTTTATTTTGCCTTTTTGTGGACTTATGTCGGCTTTTTGTTGCCTTTATTTTGACTTTATGTCACCTTTTTGTCGCCTTTATGTTGCCTTCATGTCGCCTTTATGTCACCTTTTTGTCTCCTTTATGTTGCCTTCATGTCGCCTTTATGTCACTTTTATTTATCCTTTTTGTCGCCTTTATGTTGCCTTCATGTCACCTTTTTGTCGCCTTTATGTTGCCTTCATGTCACCTTCATGTCGCTTTTATGTTGCTTTTATGTTGCCTTTATGTCGCCTTAATATGGCCTTTATGTTGCCTTTATGTCGCCTTTATGTTGCCTTTATGTTGCCTTTATGTTGCCTTTTTATGGCCTTTATGTTGCCTTTATGTTGCCTTTATGTCGCCTTTATGTTGCCTTTATGTTGCCTTTATGTTGCCTTTATGTCGCCTTTATATGGCCTTTATGTTGCCTTTATGTTGCCTTTATGTTGCCTTTATGTCGCCTTTATATGGCCTTTATGTTGCCTTTATGTTGCCTTTATGTTGCCTTTATGTCGCCTTTATATGGCCTTTATGTTGCCTTTATGTTGCCTTTTTGTCGCCTTTATGTTGCCTTTTTGTCACCTTTATGTCGCCTTTTTGTGGCCTTTATGTCCCCTTTTTGTCGCCTTTTTGTATCCTTTTCTCGCCTTTATGTCAGCTTAATGTTGCCTTTTTGTCGCCTTTATGTCACGTTTATGGACTCTGATTATTTCCCTTCTCCTCCTCCATGATGGCGTGTTTGTGTTCCAGGTTTCCACGTGGCGCCGGCATCCTCCCGCCTCCAGGACAAACACCAGAAGCTGAGGGAGAGTCGCAGGGTCTCCCTCAGCAGGGTCTCCGGTTTCACCCCTTCCT
>JABUOV010000111.1:2500-10000 GCA_025617405.1 Perca schrenkii | reverse complement strand
AGTCACACACACAAACACACACATACACACACCTCCAGGGCAAAGCTCGCTTCCTGTTTGCCGATGCGTGGCAGCGAGCGGCTCCGTTTGACAGACGCCTGCGCACACACACACACACACACACACACACACACACAGATTACACACAAACATGTTGACACGCACACGCTGTCTGGCTGCTAAGCGGCAGAGGCTGTTGCCGTGGCGTCGGCAGCTTTCATCCGTCTCTGCTGGCCGCTGATTATCCCCAGTCAGAAAAAAAAAAAACACCGAATTCATCGGAGCTTCAGATTTCAGCAGAAATACTCTGAATTTAAATGAATATTCAGATAAAATCTCCATCTTTAGCCACAGAATATGAATGTATTTATGTGAATAAAGGACCGAAATCTAAAAAGGGAATCTGTGGACGCAGATTCACGTGCGTGATCGGGAGTGAAGTAACGTTTGACTTTAGCACGAAAACTCAACCTTTAGCTAAACTTCTAGTAGTTTTTAGCGAAAAGGCAGTGAAAAAGAAGACAAAAAGGCAGCAAAAAAGGCGACGAAAAAGACAACAAAAAGACAAAAAACGGCAGCAAAAAGGCGACATAAAGGCGACATAAAGGTGTCAAAAAGGTAGCCAAAAAGGCAACAAAAAGGCAGCGAAAAAGGAGACATAAAGACTACGAAAAGACGACAGAAAGACGACATAAAGACGACACAAAGATGACAAAAAGGTGACAAAAAAGCAGCGAAAAAGACGACCACAAGACAACAAAAAGGCAGCAAAAAAGGAGACATAAAGGCGACGAAAAAGGCAACATAAAGATGACAAAAAAGCAGCGACAAAAAAGACAAAAAGGCAACGGAAAAGATGACAAAAATGCAGCCAAAAAGGCGACAAAACTGCGACAAAAAGGCAGCAAAAAAGGAGACATAAAGACGACAGAAAGACGACAAAAAGGAGACAAATAGGCGACAAAAAGGCAATGGAAAAGGAGACAAAAAGACGACATAAAGACGACACAAAGACGACAAATGAATATTCAGATAAAATGTCCATCTTTAGCCACAGAATATGAATGTATTTATGTGAATAAATGACCAAAATCTAAAAAGGGAATCTGTGGACGCAGATTTTAAGCAAATTCGAGAAATGAAGCATCATCCCCGTGCATGATCGGGAGTGAAGTAACGTTTGATTTAAGCACGAAACCTCAATCTTTAGCTAAACTTCTAGTAGTTTTTAGCGAAAAAGAAGACAAAAAGAAGACAAAAAGAAGACATAAAGGCGACAAAAAGGCGACAGCGACAAAAAGGCAGCGAAAAAGAAGATAAAAAGGCGACATAAAGGCGACAAAAAGGCAGCGAAAAAGGAGACAAAAAGGCGACAAAAAGGCAGCGAAAAAGGATACAAAAAGGCAGCGGAAAAGATGACGAAAAGATGACAAAAAGGCGACAAATAGGTGACAAAAAGGCAGCGATAAAGGCGACAAAAAGGAGACATAAAGGCGACAAAAAGGCAGCGAAAAAGGAGACAAAAAGGCAGCGGAAAAGATGACGAAAAGACGACAAAAAGGCGACAAATAGGTGACAAAAAGGCAGCGATAAGGCGACAAAAAGGAGACATAAAGGCGACAAAAAGGCAGCGAAAAAGGAGACAAAAAGGCAACGAAAAGATGAAAAAAAGGTGACATAAATGCGACAAAAAGGCAGCGAAAAAGGAGACAAATAGGCGACAAAAAGGCAGCGAAAAAGGAGGCAAAAAGGCAACGAAAATACGACAAAAAAGGAGACATAAAGGCACAAAAAGGCAGCTAAAAAGACAGAAGGCAAAAAGGCAGCGAAAAAGGAGGCAAAAAGGCAACGAAAATACGACAAAAAGGAGACATAAAGGCGACAAAAAGGTAGCGAAAAATGAGACAAAAAGGAGACAAATAGGCGACAAAAAGGCAGCAAAAAAGGAGACAAAAAAGCAGCGAAAAGACGACAAAAAGGGGACATAAATGCGACAAAAAGGCAGCTAAAAAGACGACATGAAGGCAGCGGAAAAGACGACAAAAAGGCAGCGGAAAAGATGCCGAAAAGACGACAAAAAGGCGACAAATAGGCGACAAAAAGACAGCGAAAACGGAGACAAAAAGGCGACAAATAGGTGACAAAAAGGCAGCGAAAAAGACGACAAAAAGGCGAAAAAAGGCAGCGAAAAGACGACAGAGAGGCGACAAAAAGGCAGCGAAAAAGGAGACATAAAGTCAGCGGAAAAGACGACGACAAGATGACAGAAAGGCGATGAAAAGACGATCGGACCAACAGAGGGCGCTAACTTAGCTTTTCTGCGTCTCTTTTATACCGTGATTTATGTGTTTTTATATCGCGTTAAAATGGGTTTATTACACGTTTTTTATACCCTAAGTTATGTGTTTTTACAGCTTTTAGACGAGAGAGAGAGGGAAGGAGAGAGAGAGAGAGAGAGAGAAAATCGTCATTTGTTTTTCACTCTTTTCTGTTTTTTACTTTAAGTCCAATCCTCTCTGTCATCGGCCTCGGGCTTACACACACACACACACACACACTCTCACACACAGAGACACACACACACTCTCTCACACACACACACACACACACACACACACACACACACACACAGACACACACACACTCACTCACACACACAGAGTCGTGAGAGCAGAGGTGGTGACAGCGCTATTTTCGACCGAGCCTGGAAAACTAGGGCTGTGTGTGTGTGTGTGTGTGTGTGTGTGTGTGTGTGTGTGTGTGTGTGTGTGTGTGTGTGTGTGTGTGTGTGTGTGTGTGTGTGTGTGTGTGTGCGTGTGCGTTTAAGAGAAAACATCTGACAGTGATAAATGTGGAAACGCAGCGAGCGGCTGTGTTTTTGTGTGTGTGGGTAAAAAAAAAACACAATCCTTGAGCTCATGCTAATCATTTTGTGTCTCTCTTCTCACACACACACACGCACACACACACACACACACACTCTCTCACACACACACACACACTCTCACACACACACACACACACACACACACACACAGGTCTCCCGGGCCGAGCCGCCCCCTCCACCTGAAGTCCGGCGACTCATCGTGAACAAGAACGCTGGCGAGACGCTGCTGCAGCGCGCCGCGCGCCTGGGATATGAGGTAACCACACAACGATGAGACCTGGTCCAGGTCCAGGTTCAGAGACCAGACTGCTGGTAGTCCTGGGTGCTGGAACCAGACTGCTAGTTGTCCTGGGTGCTGGAACCAGACTGCTGGTAGTCCTGTCTGCTGGAACCAGACTGCTGGTAGTCCTGTCTGCTGGAACCAGACTACTGGTAGTCCTGGCTTTTGGAACCAGACTACTGGTAGTCCTGCAACCAGACTACTGGTAGTCCTGGAACCAGACTACTGGTAGTCCTGTCTGCTGGAACCAGACTACTGGTAGTCCTGGAACCAGACTACTGGTAGTCCTGTCTGCTGGAACCAGACTACTGGTAGTCCTGGGTGCTGGAACCAGACTACTGGTAGTCCTGGAACCAGACTACTGGTAGTCCTGTCTGCTGGGACCAGACTACTGGTAGTCCTGGGTGCTGGAACCAGACTACTGGTAGTCCTGGAACCAGACTACTGGTAGTCCTGTCTGCTGGAACCAGACTACTGGTAGTCCTGGGTGCTGGAACCAGACTACTGGTAGTCCTGGAACCAGACTACTGGTAGTCCTGTTTGCTGGAACCAGACTACTGGTAGTCCTGGCTGCTGGAACCAGACTACTGGTAGTCCTGGCTGCTGGAACCAGACTACTGGTGGTCCTGGAACCACACTACTGGTAGTCCTGGAACCAGACTACTGGTAGTCCTGTCTGCTGGAACCAGACTGCTAGTTGTCCTGGGTGCTGGAACCAGACTACTGGTAGTCCTGGCTTTTGGAACCAGACTACTGGTAGTCCTGGAACCAGACTACTGGTAGTCCTGTCTGCTGGAACCAGACTACTGGTAGTCCTGGAACCAGACTACTGGTAGTCCTGGCTGCTGGAACCAGACTACTGGTAGTCCTGTCTGCTGGAACCAAACTACCGGTAGTCCTGGAACCAGACTACTGGTAGTCCTGGCTGCTGGAAATGCCATCAGTGTTTACAATGTTGGCGCTGTTTTTGACCCTCTTTGGCACTTATTTGGTGCTCTTTGGGCGCTTTTTTTGGTGCTCTATGTGTGCTTTTTTGTGCTTTGTGGCGCTCTTTGGGCACTTATTTTGGTGCTCTATTTGTGCTTTTTTTTGGTGCTCTATGTGTGCTTTTTTGGGTGCTCTATGTGTGCTTTTTTTGGCGCTCTTTGGGCGCTCTTTGGGCGCTTTTATTGGTGCTCTGTGTATTTTTTGGTGCTCTGTATATTTTTTGGTGCTCTGTGTATTTTTTGGGGCTATGTGTATTTTTGGTGCTCTTTGTGTGCTTTTTTTAGGCGCTCTTTGGGGACGCTCTTTGGTGCGCTTTTATTGGTGCTCTGTGTATTTTTTGGTGCTCTGTATATTTTTTGGTGCTCTGTGTATTTTTTGGGGCTATGTGTATTTTTTGGTGCTCTTTTGTGCTTTTTTTGGCACTCTTTGGGTGCTTTTTTGTGCTTTTTTTGGTGCTCTATGTGGCTCTCTTTCGGCGCTTTTTTTGGTGCTCTATGTGTGCTTTTTTGGTGCTCTATGTGTGCTTTTTTGGTGCTCTGTGTGATTTTTTTGGTGCTCTATGTGTGCTTTTTTGGTACTCTATGTGTGCTTTTTTGGTGCTCTATGTGCGCTTTTTTGGTGCTCTATGTGCGCTTTTTTGGTGCTCTATGTGCGCTTTTTTGGTGCTCTTTGTGTGCTTTTTTTTGGCGCTTTGTGGCGCTCTATGGGCGCTTTTCTTGTGCTTTTTTTGGTGCTCTTTGTGTGCTTTTTTTTGGGCGCTTTGTGGACTGGCCCACTGTCTCATGTTCCTGCTCCCCAGAGGATGAACCCTTTTAGCTTTTAAGGACCTTCTCCTGTAGCGCCACCTTCAGGACAAACAGACGCTGTGACCATTAAAAAAGGCCACAGCTCAGAGTCTGCTCAGATGTCCTTATTGAAATTCAGTCGACGTTTGGAAATCATTTGGAGGCAGAAAACACACACATGCGCACACACACACACACACACACACACACGCGCACACACACACACACATGCACACACGCACACACACACTCACACACTCACTCATGCACGCACGCAGTCTGAATATTTCATGTGCGGTGTGACAGCTTTTGTCACCACTCTCTCTCTCGTTGAGGTGCAGCGGTGAAGCTAACGAGCTCAGTTTGCAAATTAAGCCGTCATCCATCACGACACACACACACACACACACAGACACGCACAGACACACACACACACACACACACACAGACACGCACAGACACACTCACGCTGCAATCATTTCGAGAGCAGAAGACGAAGAGAGGGAGGGAGCTTTCCTCTCTCCATCTCGTTCTGTTAAGGTGGAATTTTTAGTAACGTGCATCGTTCGTATCTGAAGTCTCTTTTATATAGACCTTAGTGGTCCCCTAATACTGTATCTGAAGTCTCTTTTATATAGACCTTAGTGGTCCCCTAATACTGTATCTGAAGTCTCTTTATATAGACCTTAGTGGTCCCCTAATACTGTATCTGAAGTCTCTTTTATATAGACCTTAGTGGTCCCCTAATACTGTATCTGAAGTCTCTTTTATATAGACCTTAGTGGTCCCCTAATACTGTATCTGAAGTCTCTTTATATAGACCTTAGTGGTCCCCTAATACTGTATCTGAAGTCTCTTTTATATAGACCTTAGTGGTCCCCTAATACTGTATCTGAACTCTCTTTTATATAGACCTTATTGGTTCCCTAATACTGTATCTGAAGTCTCTTTTATATAGACCTTAGTGGTCCCCTAATACTGTATTTTTTGGCGCTCTTTGGGCACTTTTTTTGGCGCTCTTTGGGTGTTTTTTTGGCGCACTTTGGGTGCTTTTTTGGCACTCTTTGGGCGCTTTTTTGGCGCTCTTTGGGTGCTTTTTTGGTGCTCTTTGGGGACTTTCTTTGGCGCTCTTTGGGCACTTTTTTAGCAATTTCTTTGGCGCTCTTTGGGTGCTTTCTTTGGCGCTCTTTGGGTGCTTTTCTTGGCGCTCTTTGGGCACTTTCTTTGGCGCTCTTTGGGCACTTTTTTTGGCGCTCTTTGGGCACTTTTTTTGGCGCTCTTTGGGCACTTTTTTGGCGCTCTTTGGGTGCTTTCTTTGGCGCTCATTGGGCACTTTCTTTGGCGCTCATTGGGTGCTTTTTGGGCGCTCCTTTGGTGGTTTTTTGGTGCTTTGTAATACTGTATCTACTGTGTATCTACTGTACTCTAATACTGTATCTGAAGTGACATTTTCATGGGACGTCCCGTGTGTGTGTGTCCAGGAGGTGGTCCTGTACTGTCTGGAGCGCCGGCTTTGTGACGTTAATCACCGTGACAACGCCGGTTACCGCGCACTGCACGAGGCGTGCGCCCGCGGCTGGCTGGGCATCGTACGGAGCCTGGTGCAGCACGGAGCCGACGTCAACTGCAGCGCTCAGGACGGGACCAGGTACAGTTAGGGTTAGGGGTCATTCATCTGGGGTACACTGGTTAGGGTTAGTCCGAGACATCTGGGGTACACTGGTTAGGGTTAGTCCGAGACGTCTGGGGTACACTGGTTAGGGTTAGTCCGAAACATCTGGGGTACACTGGTTAGGGTTAGTCCTAGACATCTGGGGTACACTGGTTAGGGTTAGTCCAAGACATCTGGGGTACACTGGTTAGGGTTAGTCCGAGACGTCTGGGGTACACTGGTTAGGGTTAGGGGTCATTCATCTGGGGTACACTGGTTAGGGTTAGTCCGAGACATCTGGGGTACACTGGTTAGGGTTAGTCCGAGATATCTGGGGTACACTGGTTAGGGTTATTCAGAGACGTCTGGGGTACACTGGTTAGGGTTAGTCCGAGACATCTGGGGTACACTGGTTAGGGTTATTCAGAGACGTCTGGGGTACACTGGTTAGGGTTAGTCCGAGACATCTGGGGTACACTGGTTAGGGTTATTCAGAGACGTCTGGGGTACACTGGTTAGGGTTAGTCCGAGACATCTGGGGTACACTGGTTAGGGTTAGTCCGAGACATCTGGGGTACACTGGTTAGGGTTATTCAGAGACATCTGGGGTACACTGGTTAGGGTTAGTCCGAGACATCTGGGGTACACTGGTTAGGGTTAGTCCGAGACATCTGGGGTACACTGGTTAGGGTTAGTCCGAGACATCTGGGGTACACTGGTTAGGGTTAGTCCGAGACATCTGGTGTGTGTCTCTTTGTGTGTGTGTGTGTGTGTGTGTGTGTGTGTGTGTGTGTGTGTGTGTGTGTGTCTTTGTGTGTTTGTCTGTGTGTGTGTCTGTGTCTGTGTGTTGTGTGTGTGTGTGTGTGTGTGTGTGTGTGTCTGTCTTTGTGTGTGTGTGTGTGTGTGTGTC
>JABUOV010000110.1:65000-107500 GCA_025617405.1 Perca schrenkii | reverse complement strand
CATGTTGAGTCGATTCTGAACCAATCAGCTGTTAGATCAGCAGAGAGGCCAGCGTTTCCCAGCATGCCCCCTGGGTCCACCTGGATCTTGCAGGGATTGCGGCAACTTTTCGCGTCACCTTTCAAACTGCCTCCCCCTTCCTACCTGCCTCCTCCTTTATAATATTTCATGTTGTCTTACTTTCCCTACAGGTCGGATCTTGTAGCTGCAGAACTGGAGAAGATACAAAGATTCAACTGTATCCTTCACACCGAGGGGGGTCTAACTCAACTTCACTGAGGGCCACACTAGACAATGAGAATCACATTAAGGGCCAGACATGCTTTTATCTCACTAACAGTTTGATCGACATAAAGCCCTAAAAAATCCACGATCCAACGGGGGCCTGGGTTATATTTCTGTAACTGTACGTAGATCCTGGGTGCTCTCTAACGTCGTAGGGGCTCTTTAACCTTGTGGGTGCTCTTTAACCTGGTGTGCCCAGTTCTGCTGGAGAACAACCACCTGCTGAGGAACCAGACAGGAAGTGTGAGACAGGAAGCTGTCACTGCAGACGAGGAGACTCCCGGAGCAGTGAGCGAGCGCTGCGTCGCCGAGGCTCTGCAGAGAACTTCCAGAACCATCCGAGACATCGACGCTCTCATATCTGACTGCAAAGAGCCCTGAGTGTGTGTGTGTGTGTGTGTGTGTGTGTGTGTGTGTGTGTGTGTGTGTGTGTGTGTGTGTGTGTGTGTGTGTGTGTGTGTGTGTGTGTGTGTGTGTGTGTGTGTGTGTGTGTGTGTGTGTGTGTGTGAGAGGTGTGCGTGTGTATTAGGACTATATTTTATATTTCTTGGTCCGACTGAAATAAAGATTTTTCTTCATGTCTGTTGATTTGGATTCACTATAAATTGTCAGAGGTTAACACACACACAAACACACACACACACACACACAGAGACACACACTTTGAATGAAGTGTGTTTTACGATGATAAAAGTCCTGATTATTTACATGGAGTCTGGTGGAGTTTGGTGATGGTGATTTCGGGGCTGTTTCAGGTTAAACTAAAAGGATCTTATACTCTTGCCAGTCAAGTGAAAATGTTTCAGCACCACGGACAGCGACAGCTGACGGACAGCGATGGTGCTGGACAGGCCATGTCCTCTCAATCAGTGCCACACTATATAATTGACATGACTCTATTATATTGAACATAGAGTTTGTTTACAACTCCATAGGCAGTGAATCAGGCTACAGGTTCTACATGAAAACTCATTCTGAGTGACTTATTCAGAACTAAAAATATATTTTTTTTCTTACCATTTTGTTGTCTCTTAACGATCCTCCAGAACAAATAAATCTTAACAAAACTATATATCACGGTCCCTTATTAAATCTTCATCCTCCTCTCCTTCATGTTGGCAGATCTTCCAACCACTTAGTCCTTGTCAATATGTCCAGCATGTCCCGCAATATGCTTCCTTCAGCTATTACTCTGCAACGTGTCACTAGACGGGGGCCCTGTTCTCGTTAAGTGATGCAAGTTCGGTGGCCTTTGAGGGGCCCCTAATTTGCACGGGACCCTGGGGCGGCTGCACCCAAGCACTCACGCTATCTTCGCTACTGCCACTGGCCCATTCAACAAGTCAAATCAGCCCCAAATTAAAGGCGAAAGCTCCTCCGACCAGTGTTGGGTGTAACGCGTTACAGTAACGTAACTACTTTTTTCGGGAAAAAGTAAATAACGCGTTACTACTGAAAATTTGGTAAAGCTGCGTGCTCACAAGCTCCACGCGGTACATGACAGAGGCTGGTAGTAGCGGAGCAATGCTGCAGCCAACGCTAGCTAACTTTTGAGAGCGTTTTTAGCTTAGTGGCTTTTTACTGGATGGCGCTCTGAGCGGAGAGCTATGTGACACATGCCACCACATCGCTGAGGACTGGCGGTTAAATCGGCCGTCCTACAAACAGAGCATGCCAAGCAGACACAAAGCTGACAACCTCACAGATGGAGGCCGTGGAGATGAACTCATACATAGACTAGGCTACACACAGCGGATCTCTGTGGACTTGTGTCGGTCGCACGCACACACAAGGACTTCTAGAAAAGAGGCTGCATGTGTCTATGACAACGCACCATCGTGGCTGCACGACCAGTACTACAAATAGATATGGATATTACACATTAATCTGCAGAATCTGCAGTGTAGTCTAGTTCAGACCCTTCACTGATAAACCAGAGATTGACTTTATGGTCAAAGATAGCTTTTGTATAATTAACTTCAGTCTCTGCCAGAGACGCCTGCTTTTAAAAATAACGTAAAAGTAACGAGTAATGTAAAAAGTTACTTTCCATTGGGGGTAACTATAAGTAAAAGTAAAGGATTACTTTTTTAAGAAGTAACGAGTAACGAGCAAACACTACTTTTTAAAAGTAACTTCCCCAACACTGCCCCAGACAGACAACAGCACGGGACACACCGAAGGGACTGGAGTCACCGACCTCACCAGACAGTCCAACGGCCGATTATCGGCTCGGTGGGTCAGCACCTTAAGGAGCAATGGGGCCAACTCAGGTTTAAATGCCTTCCATCACTCACCGATGAAACCATCAGTGACGGGTTTGATTCGCCGGTAACACTTTACAATAAGGTACACAAATAAAATAGGTAGTAAATGATTAGTTACTGTTTTTGAAAGGGTAACTACCCTTCTGAAAAAGGGTAACTACCCTTTCAAAAACAGTAACTAATCATTAACTACCTATTTTTTTGTGTACCTTATTGTAAAGTGTTAACGATTGGCCTTCAGTCGTGTAACAGCTCTATGGAGCTCAGCGATGGTTATATCTGGGGTCAGGGGTTTATTCTGCTGGTCCCATATTGAGGGGAGGTCCAGAGATTTCAAGAAACATTCTGTCAGCTGGATCTGATTGGCTATATAAGTTTTTAGATTTCTTTGTTTAAAAAGGGACAACACACATTAATCGTCATGAGTACAGAGTCCAACATGTAAATGTGCCAGATTTAGCCATACAGGCTAACTTTCATCTGTAGTCCCTGTAGCAGGTTGATGGCTTAAAACAACAGATACACTACAACACAAGAAAGACATAGACAAGTCAACATGACACAACCACTGTTCCAGATCAGGACAACTGGCAGGCTGATAGCATGAGAAAAACATAACACAAATATCATACACAGTAGACACAGGTCTACAGGTGCATTTAGACACACATTAGAACGCATTAACAACACCTAAACACACACAGAGACACTATTATAGCCACGAAAGGATCAGCCCAGGAACTCATAGTGCATCTTTTTAGATTAGTGTGCCTTAAGTAGGAATTAATTACCACTGTATGCATCAGTTCTTTATGTTATGATACACACACTCAAGTTCATGTTTTATCATTTAAGACGGACACAGTGTGCATGTTTGTTGTTTTACTAATTGCCAAACGTCCTCCAGTAATTTTCTGTGGATTATGAGCTACTTCTGACCTCCTGCTGAAGGTTTCCATTTGTATGTGTAACATGCATAGGTATCATCAGAATATGTTCTGTAAGAAAGCTCTTCAAATGTTAGGATCACTAACACTTCTTCATTTAGCCATCAGTGATGAGTTCTTTTTGTTCTTAGTGAAGCACATGAAGATGCTTTAGTGTTGGCAAATGCACAATAAACTTATATAGATGCATATTTCGTGGTGTAGTCTCAGTTTTTAGTTCTTCAATCTTACTGTTACAATTTACCCCAAGTTGTGTTACAACATACCCTGGTAGTGGGGTAAGTTGTAACAATGGCACTCCTTGCATTTGACATCAAATAATGAATTCTGTGATATAGTTGGAGAAGTTAAAAGAAGTAGACAAATGAGGGTACTTGTGTCAATATTTGAGTGCGCTACCACAAACATTCTGCAAGTTATAGATCTGAGTCAAAAAGTGTTACAACCATCCCCGGACTCCCCTAATATTCTGTATTACAGCATACTGTAATATTTATTTCAAGTTCAAGTTTATTGTCATATGCATATTAGTATGAAGTACCACAGCAATGAAATACAATGTGCCTTAGCACTCTCTCAGCACCAGTCAATAATAACAATTTAAAAAACATAATAGCATTTAAAAACATCTAGGAATATCCAACATAATATACATAAGTGACTGAGTTCAACCCACAGCCCTCCTTCCTATTGTGCTATCATTCAATAACCTTATTACCTGGGGGTCAAAACTATCCCTAAAACGTGATGTGTGCGTTGGGATGCTCTGCAAACGTCTCCCTGATGGGAGGAGGGAGGAGAGATTGTGTTCAGGATGACTAGAATCCTGAAGAATACCTCGGGCCTTCTTAGTGCTGCGTTTCCAGTACATGTGTTGGAGCGATTCAAGTGGAACCCAGAGGATTTTAGATGCAGTCTTGACTACTTTTGTCAGTAGATTAATTCAATTCAATTCAAAGCACTTTATTTGTCCCCAAGGGGCAATTTTAAAAGGCACATTACAGTAGCTTATCTCAGCATTCCAAGGAACAAGGGACAAATCAACAACATAAGCAGCATGCATACTGTACATCAACCCACAAACATAATCCACAGACACACTGCACAACCACACACAAAGTACTACATACCACATGTCATCATTCATCACATTAAGGTCATGTGAAGTAGCCCTACACTACACAAACCACACTACAATACTACCTGTCAGTTTACTCTCAATTGTACAGCGGTAGAAGTTCAGTAGAATGTTAAGAGACATGCCAGATTTCTTCTTAATGGCCCAGCTGATATGGAAGGACCATGTGAAGGAGTCTGAGATGTGGAAGGCCTAAGAATCTAAAGATGTTAACAGTTTCAACTGGAGAGTTGTTAATATAGACAGGTGTATGTGTGGGTTTATTCTTTCTGAAATCTATGATAACCTCCTTAGTTTTCACCACATTAAGAGACAAGTTATTTCTGTGGCACCACATGATCAAATGACTCACCTCATCTCTGTAGGCACTTTCATTATTGCTGTCAATAAGTCTGATCACAGTAGTATCGTCTGCAAATTCCACAATACTATAAGTGGGGTGTTTAGCAATACAATCCTAGGTATACAGACTGTATAATAGAGGACCGAGACAGCAGCCTTGAGGTGCTCCAGTGTTTAACACTATAGAGGCTGAGTATGTAGTGCCAACTGTCTGGGGGCGGCCTGTTAGAAAGTCCTGTATCCAACTGCAGATGGAATAGCAGAGGCCCAGGTCTAACAGCTTAGATATTAAAATAGAAGATCTAATAGTATTAGAGGCACTGCTATAATCAACAAATCCTGACATACTGATCCCAGCCCTCTAGATGTTGGAGTGTAGTATGCAGGGCTGGACTGGGACGAAAAATCGGCCCTGGCACTTTTGGCCCAGGCGGCCCACACCCACCGTGATTGGTCAGACACATTCCCTACAGACAGTCCTCTTGAAATATGCGTGCATGCTATGATATGAGTTGCCTGGTGTTCAGCGTTCATGTGATAGTTTTGGATCCTTCAAGAGGGGTGTCAAGATTTATCTGTTGATCTTACACTTATAATAATTCATTCATTCTTAGAGTACTGATTTGTATATTTATGGTATTTTTTATTATTTTTTATTATTGATATTTGATATTGTATTGCCATTATTGTTATTATTACTATTTTGCTTAATATTGGCTTAGCAACTTTAAAAACAGTTTACTGTTCATTTTAACTATTGTAAGATTCATATTTTGTCGCTTTGGACACAAGTGTCTGCTAAATACTATAACCATAACATAACCCTTCCCAAAAGCTAGAATAAAGCTGAGAGTAGTATATGCCCTGGAAAAGAGCACCAATACAAGAGAAGCTAATTAAGCCATTCAAGAACACTGATGTAGCAACACAGACTGTATAAATAGCATTTTCAATGTTAGCTTAAGCAGTTAGGTTACCTGACAACCACTAAAAATGTAATGTTACAGCCAAACTGCTTGTTATCGTTATGATGTGACACACACACATGCACGCACGCACACACACACACACACACACACACACACACACACACACACACACACACACACAGCCTCCCTCCCTTCCTGAGAGTCCCTGTTAATTTGCCCTACTACTTACCACATCGTCATTTCGCACCCATGGATGGCATGTTCCTGGATTTGATTGGGTCAGGCCAATGCCAATAAAGAAAATTAATCAATGGGCTGCTGTGAGTTCTTTATGGGCCGCGGCCTGGCCAAAAAATTAAAAAAGGCCTATTTATATTGGCGATTCGACCCAAAAGTGCGTCGGCCCACCGGGAAAATGCCCGGTATGCCAGATGGCCAGTCCAGCCCTGATAGTATGTAAAGCCATGGATACAGCGTCATCCACAGCTCTATTTGATCTGTATGCAAATTGTAATAGATCAGTTAAGGCAGGGATGCTGTTGTTGATATATGTCTTCACAAGCTGTTCAAATCACTTCATAATAACAGAAGTCAGCGCCACAGGTCTAACATCATTCATACAGGTGGCAGTGGGTTTTTTAGGCACAGGAATTATGATTGAGTTTTTAAAACAAGTTGGAACCACACAAGGAGAGAGTGACAAGTTAAAAATGTCAGTGAAAACAGAGGCAAGTTGACTGTAACATGTCCTTAAGACTGGTGGAGTAATCCATCAGGCCCAGCAGCCTTCCCTATTAACACAGATTTAAAACCTTTACGTTTGTCGATGACTGAGATCTGATGTGTTTGCCTGCTGAATGTGTGTGTGTGTGTGTGTGTGTGTGTTCCTAATTGGAGGTGCTCTGACGTGCACATGCCCAGTTGGAGATGGACCCAGCGCCAGTGTCTCAGCAGCGCATTCAAAACGAGCATACAAAATGTTCAAGTCGTCTGGGAAGGAAGCAACACTTGTTGTGACCCCACTAGGTTTGGCCTCGTAGCTATAGTAACCGCTCGTAGGCCTCGCCAAACGCGCCTAGAGTCCCCTTCAGAACAATATCGCTCTATCTTGTCCCGGTGTTGTTTTTTAGCGGACTTGATTGCATTCATGAGCTCCTATCTCTCGGTCTTATAAGGAGCATCATCCCCAGATTTAGACCCTGTTTACACAGCACGTGGTTATTTTTACAAACGGAGACATGTCCCTTCGTTTACACGCAAACAGAGAATTCTCCTCTGAAAACGAGTCTTTCTAAAAACTTAGGCCAGAGTGGAGATCTTTGAGATCTTCGTTTGCACGTAAACTGAGACAAACGGAGGTCCAGGCATAGACAGTATATATAATGGACCAATAGACCCCGTGTCTCTGGACCGAGACCAGTGAAGGATATTAGAAGCACTTTTCCGGTGATCTCTTGCTTTACTGAGCAGCCTCCAACTGAGAGAGACAGCGTAGATGTGACGTGAGCAACGTGTCTGAAAGTGTGAAGTCTTCTGGTAGCTGTGCCGAGAGAAATCTCAATCATTCCCAATCTTACAGAGACGGAGAGTGTAGGTATATGTAAGGAGATAACATAGGCACAGGCTAATTACTGATCACTAACATGCTAGTTAACATTAGTAATTACTGATCACTAACATGCTAGTTAACATTAGTAATTACTGATCACTAACATGCTAGTTAACATTAGTAATTACTGATCACTAACATGCTAGTTAACATTAGTAATTACTGATCACTAACATGCTAGTTAACATTAGTAATTACTGATCACTAACATGCTAGTTAACATTAGTAATTACTGATCACTAACATGCTAGTTAACATTAGTAATTATTGATCACTAACATGCTAGTTAACATTAGTAATTACTGATCACTAACATGCTAGTTAACATTAGTAATTACTGATCACTAACATGCTAGTTAACATTAGTAATTATTGATCACTAACATGCTAGTTAACATTAGTAATTACTGATCACTAACATGCTAGTTAACATTAGTAATTACTGATCACTAACATGCTAGTTAACATTAGTAATTACTGATCACTAACATGCTAGTTAACATTAGTAATTACTGATCACTAACATGCTAGTTAACATTAGTAATTACTGATCACTAACATGCTAGTTAACATTAGTAATTATTGATCACTAACATGCTAGTTAACATTAGTAATTACTGATCACTAACATGCTAGTTAACATTAGTAATTATTGATCACTAACATGCTAGTTAACATTAGTAATTACTGATCACTAACATGCTAGTTAACATTAGTAATTACTGATCACTAACATGCTAGTTAACATTAGTAATTACTGATCACTAACATGCTAGTTAACATTAGTAATTATTGATCACTAACATGCTAGTTAACATTAGTAATTACTGATCACTAACATGCTAGTTAACATTAGTAATAACTGATCACTAACATGCTAGTTAACATTAGTAATTATTGATCACTAACATGCTAGTTAACATTAGTAATTATTGATCACTAACATGCTAGTTAGCATTAGTAATTATTGATCACTAACATGCTAGTTAACATTAGTAATTACTGATCACTAACATGCTAGTTAACATTAGTAATTACTGGTCACTAACACGCTAGTTAACATTAGTAATTATTGATCACTAACATGCTAGTTAACATTAGTAATTATTGATCACTGATCACTAACATGCTAGTTAACATTAGTAATTACTGATCACTAACATGCTAGTTAACATTAGTAATTACTGATCACTAACATGCTAGTTAACATTAGTAATTACTGCTCACTAACATGCTAGTTAACATTAGTAATTACTGATCACTAACATGCTAGTTAACATTAGTAATTATTGATCACTAACATGCTAGTTAACATTAGTAATTACTGATCACTAACATGCTAGTTAACATTAGTAATTACTGCTCACTAACATGCTAGTTAACATTAGTAATTACTGATCACTAACATGCTAGTTAACATTAGTAATTAGTTAACATTAGTAATTATTGATCACTAACATGCTAGTTAACATTAGTAATTATTGATCACTAACATGCTAGTTAACATTAGTAATTATTGATCACTAACATGCTAGTTAACATTAGTAATTACTGATCACTAACATGCTAGTTAACATTAGTAATTATTGATCACTAACATGCTAGTTAACATTAGTAATTACTGATCACTAACATGCTAGTTAACATTAGTAATTACTGATCACTAACATGCTAGTTAACATTAGTAATTACTGATCACTAACATGCTAGTTAACATTAGTAATTACTGATCACTAACATGCTAGTTAACAATGCTAATTATTGATCACTAACATGCTAGTTAACATTAGTAATTATTGATCACTAACATGCTAGTTAACAATGCTAATTATTGATCACTAACATGCTAGTTAACATTAGTAATTATTGATCACTAACATGCTAGTTAACATTAGTAATTACTGATCATTAACATGCTAGTTAACATTAGTAATTACTGGTCACTAACATGCTAGTTAACATTAGTAATTATTGATCACTAACATGCTAGTTAACATTAGTAATTACTGATCACTAACATGCTAGTTAACATTAGTAATTATTGATCACTAACATGCTAGTTAACATTAGTAATTATTGATCACTAACATGCTAGTTAATATTAGTAATTACTGGTCACTAACATGCTAGTTAACATTAGTAATTATTGATCACTAACATGCTAGTTAACATTAGTAATTATTGATCACTAACATGCTAGTTAACATTAGTAATTACTGATCACTAACATGCTAGTTAACATTAGTAATTACTGATCACTAACATGCTAGTTAACATTAGTAATTACTGATCACTAACATGCTAGTTAACATTAGTAATTACTGATCACTAACATGCTAGTTAACATTAGTAATTATTGATCACTAACATGCTAGTTAACATTAGTAATTACTGATCACTAACATGCTAGTTAACATTAGTAATTATTGATCACTAACATGCTAGTTAACATTAGTAATTACTGATCACTAACATGCTAGTTAACATTAGTAATTACTGATCACTAACATGCTAGTTAACATTAGTAAATACTGATCACTAACATGCTAGTTAACATTAGTAATTACTGATCACTAACATGCTAGTTAACATTAGTAATTACTGATCACTAACATGCTAGTTAACATTAGTAATTACTGATCACTAACATGCTAGTTAACATTAGTAATTATTGATCACTAACATGCTAGTTAACATTAGTAATTACTGATCACTAACATGCTAGTTAACATTAGTAATTACTGATCACTAACATGCTAGTTAACATTAGTAATTACTGATCACTAACATGCTAGTTAACATTAGTAATTACTGATCACTAACATGCTAGTTAACATTAGTAATTACTGATCACTAACATGCTAGTTTAACATTAGTAATTACTGATCACTAACATGCTAGTTAACATTAGTAATTATTGATCACTAACATGCTAGTTAACATTAGTAATTATTGATCACTGATCACTAACATGCTAGTTAACATTAGTAATTACTGATCACTAACATGCTAGTTAACATTAGTAATTATTGATCACTAACATGCTAGTTAACATTAGTAATTACTGATCACTAACATGCTAGTTAACATTAGTAATTACTGATCACTAACATGCTAGTTAACATTAGTAATTACTGATCACTAACATGCTAGTTAACATTAGTAATTATTTATCACTAACATGCTAGTTAACATTAGTAATTATTGATCACTAACATGCTAGTTAACATTAGTAATTACTGATCACTAACATGCTAGTTAACATTAGTAATTATTGATCACTAACATGCTAGTTAACATTAGTAATTATTGATCACTAACATGCTAGTTAACATTAGTAATTATTGATCACTGATCACTAACATGCTAGTTAACATTAGTAATTACTGATCACTAACATGCTAGTTAACATTAGTAATTACTGATCACTAACATGCTAGTTAACATTAGTAATTATTGATCACTAACATGCTAGTTAACATTAGTAATTACTGATCACTAACATGCTAGTTAACATTAGTAATTACTGATCACTAACATGCTAGTTAACATTAGTAATTACTGATCACTAACATGTTAGTTAACATTAGTAATTACTGATCACTAACATGCTAGTTAACATTAGTAATTACTGATCACTAACATGCTAGTTAACATTAGTAATTACTGATCACTAACATGCTAGTTAACATTAGTAATTACTGATCACTAACATGCTAGTTAACATTAGTAATTACTGATCACTAACATGCTAGTTAACATTAGTAATTACTGATCACTAACATGCTAGTTAACATTAGTAATTACTGATCACTAACATGCTAGTTAACATTAGTAATTACTGATCACTAACATGCTAGTTAACATTAGTAATTACTGATCACTAACATGCTAGTTAACATTAGTAATTACTGATCACTAACATGCTAGTTAACATTAGTAATTACTGATCACTAACATGCTAGTTAACATTAGTAATTACTGATCACTAACATGCTAGTTAACATTAGTAATTACTGATCACTAACATGCTAGTTAACATTAGTAATTACTGATCACTAACATGCTAGTTAACATTAGTAATTATTGATCACTAACATGCTAGTTAACATTAGTAATTACTGATCACTAACATGCTAGTTAACATTAGTAATTACTGATCACTAACATGCTAGTTAACATTAGTAATTACTGATCACTAACATGCTAGTTAACATTAGTAATTATTGATCACTAACATGCTAGTTAACATTAGTAATTATTGATCACTAACATGCTAGTTAACATTAGTAATTACTGATCACTAACATGCTAGTTAACATTAGTAATTAAACCTAAACAGCTAATGTAAGTCCAAACTGCCTGTGAGCTTCTCCTGTACTATACGGTAATTCCTCTACTGTGTGACAGTAAGTCTCGTGGTTATGACCCAATCGTTAGCCTATTTTTATAAAAGCGTCTGCTACGGAGCCATAACGTGAGCTACAAGGTAATGGAGCCTTTTATACATTGTCGTGTTTCTTTAGAAATAAACTACGGACAAACGTCCATATACAAATGTATGCCGATGACGCGGTGATATATGTCCATGCAAAATCAGGTCAAAAAGCAGCAGCTGTGCTCCATGGAGCGATGGAAAAAATCTCAGACTGGATGGAACAATCATGCTTGACATTAAATTTCAGTAAAACTGTCAGCATGTTCTTTTCAATAAGGAATACGTTTCACGATGCGCCGGAAATTGTGGTAAAAGGTACAAGGATTCAGGAAGTTGAGTCGGTCAAGTATTTAGGCGTAGTGTTGGATAGGACACTATCGTTTAAAAAGCATATTTCAAAATTGATAAAAACTGTAAAATTTAATTTATCACAGTTTAGATATATTCGTCCTCAAATGAGCACAGATGCTGCTAAGCTTTATATGCATGCAATGATATTTTCTCATCTTACTTATTGCATCACCAATTGGACTCTCTCAACCAATTCTGCGTTACAGCCGCTTCAAAGCTTGTACAAGCAGGCACTTAAAATTTTAGATAAAAAACCTTTTTCATACCATCACTGTAACATTGTGAAGAAATATAAATTATTAACGTTTGATAATTTCGTTGTGTTTTCAAATGTTAGTTTAGTATACAAGATTCCAGAGGAGATTGTTATGTTAACTTTAGGTCCCTAAACTTTTGGGCAGAACAGCTTTTCTGTGAAAGCCGCAGGGATGTGGAATGTGTTGCCAGTTGTTGTTCGAGAGAGAGTGTTACTTTGCAACAGTTTAAAGTTATCCTCAAGAAGTGGTTGAAAGAAGGTCAGATTTGTGATCATTAATATAAAACTGGTAAATTAGGGTACTGTCTAAATTTTAGGTAGCAATAATAAAATTAAAAAAAAAGAAGTAAAAACTCAAAAAAACTGTAACAACTGTACATACTGTAAATATTGACATTGCATGTCTGTTGAGGTGATCCGTGTGTAGGTGCTGTATTTGTATTTTATATTGAATGAACTTATTAGCAGGAATGCTCATCATCCACTGTATATACCTGCTGTCACTTGGCCTCTGCCCAGGGACTACAGATGAAAATTAGCTTGTAGCTATCTCTGGTCTGTGCAACACATTTATTGTGCAATGTCCCTGTCAAATAAATAAATAAATAAATAAATAAATAGATGTAAAGTTATTCTCTGTCAAGTGACGTAAAAAAAAAAAATGGCGGTCAGTGGAATGCTAACAGGAGGTGATGGCTTTGTAGCAACAAAATGGCGCCATAGATGGCTCGAGTTCTGAAGCGAAGCTTACCCCCCTTGGTCCAGGCAGCCGAGAGAGAGAAAGAGGAAGTGATTGGTTGCTGTTGTTGCTATTTTGGGGATTCTGATTGGGTAACGTGGGCTTGAGCTTCTCGTTACACCGCCACCTACAGGTCTGGCGGGGTCTCGGCTGCACATATACACGGGTACATGTAAACGAAGACTTTTCTGAAAATTGACAGCTGTGCACGATGTTATTTTTGAAAACGGAGAGGTTGAAATGTCCGTTTATGAAAATAGCCGGCCACGTGGAAACGTAGCATTAAAAGCCGCTGTCCTCTCATACAATTTCACGCGTACATCTCTGTTTACCCAGGCGTTTTTTGTTTGGGTAAACACGAAAAGTAGGCTACGCTTGGGAATACAGCTTCACCAGAATTCACCGGTAATAAGACCGAAATAATATTATTGAAATAAAGAAATGAATACCATGATAACATCTACATAAATGTTGATACATGTAGCGTTATAGTTTAAAAAATATAAATAAACAACAAAGCAACCGAGCTTCCCTGGCGGAAATAGACCAAAATAATAACATTAAAAGAAATACATACAAACCATGATAATATCTTGTGAATAATGTTGATTAAAACAGCGATTATTGGGTTAAAAGTACCAATAATAAAACTGCCACAGATTTTGATTTAAGGGGGCGTGTTTTTTCTTTTGTCTATATCTGACGGTGAGGGATTAACATGAATGTCTATCTGACGGACCCCCACGTAGAAAAATAACGCAACGGCTACCCCTGTTTCGTTAAAACTTAACGCCAGGGGTCCTTGGCCATACGTCATACATTTGACGAGTAGGGAGTGAGACTGTGCTGATGAAACAGCCCCAAAATCACCATCACCAAACTCCACCAGACTCCATGTAAATAATCAGGACTTTTAGCGTGTATAGAGCCAGCATATCTCCACCAGACTCCATGTAAATAATCAGGACTTTTAGCGTGTATAGAGCCAGCATATCTCCACCAGACTCCATGTAAATAATCAGGACTTTTAGTGTGTATAGAGCCAGCATATCTCCACCAGACTCCATGGAAATAATCAGGACTTTTAGCGTGTATAGAGCCAGCATATCTCCACCAGACTCCATGGAAATAATCAGGACTTTTAGCGTGTATAGAGCCAGCATATCTCCACATGTAAAGGGGTGAATTAAGGGTTTATTTCAACCAAACCAGAGTGGTGATTGTTGGAACCGTGGAAAGCTGAACCAAGACGGCTTTGGGTAGTTTTATTTAGTTTCTGTCCACTTTGAATGAAGTGTGTTTTACGATGATAAAAGTCCTCATTATTTACATGGAGTCTGGTGGAGTTTGGTGATGGTGATTTCGGGTTAAACTAAAAGGATCTTACTCTTAACATTAAACAGATATATTCATTGATGATGCATAATGTGGGGATACTGTGACTTTTTTTAATCAACAATAAAGATCCATAAATTCATACTTAAATATATTTATATTTATTAATATATAATTAATTTGTCAGGCTGTATTTCATATACATATTTATGTATTTATTGTATATGGAATAAAATTACATTCCATAGGTTTTCACCTCTATTTTAAAAGATAATCGTCTCAGATTAAAACATTAAAGAAATTAAAATAAAAAAAGTATTAATACAAAAATTTAATAAAAATAATAATAAAAAAATAAAATAAAAAAGTATTAATACAAAAATTTAATAAAAATAATAATAAAAAATAAAATAAAAAAAAGTATTAATACAAAAATGTAATAAAAATAATAATAAAAAAAAGGTATTAATACAAAAAATGTAATAAAAATAATAATAGAAAAATAAAATAAAAAAATGTATTAATACAAAAAATGTAATAAAAATAATAATAAAAAAATAAGTATTAATACAAAGAAATGTAATAAAAATAATAATAAAAAAATAAAATAAAAAAGGTATTAATACAAAAATGTAATAAAAATAATAATAAAAAAATAAAATAAAAAGTTATTAATACAAAAATGTAATAAAAAATAATAATAAAAAAATAAGTATTAATACAAAATTTAGTAAAAAATAATAATAAAACATAAAATAAAAAAAAGTATTAATACAAAAATGTAATAAAAATAATAATAAAAAATAAAATAAAAAATGTAATAATACAAAAAATGTAATAAAAATAATAATAAAAAAATAAAATAAAAAATGTATTAATACAAAAATGTAATAAAAACAATAATACAAAATAAAATAAAAATTTAAAAAATTTAAAAAATAAAAACATTAAATTTTCTTTTTAGAAAAAGCTCTTTCTTCACTGACCATAAAACCGTTTCTGGGTCAGATTTAAGTTTGTATCCCTGATAGTGAGATCGCAGCGGGAGGGAAGGTAAGATCTGATCCTAGGTCTGCTGCTGCCGAGTCACGACACCAACCGTTTTATTGTTCAGTTTTCTTTTCTCGCGAGAAACCGCGAAGTTTCCGGTGTTGTGTGTATGTTCCTGGAAACATGGCGGCCAGCTTCCGCGGCCGTCCTATCCGGAGTCTTCGGATGCGAGGTAAGTGTGATAAACTCGACCCAGTGACACTCGTAACGGAGACATATTGTGTAAGTAGATCTTCTCAGGCTTGTGATTAACCCGGCGCCATTTCTCCCTGTGTTTCTGACAGGTCGGAATGACAGCGGGGAGGAGAACGTCCCGCTGGATCTCACCAGAGGTAAAACTAGCTTCACCCATCACCCGATTATTGCTCAAAATGGACGTGTAGCTGTCCCTACGAACAGTAGCCATATGTAGTGAAAGCCCCCTTCCACTTGGCTGTCCTCCCTTTCTGGGCCTTGTACTGTAACACAGCTAGCGATGTCATATTATCAAGCTAACTGACTAGCTACCTGAGTTAGCTAACGTTAGCTATATAGCTACCACACGCTATCTATAGCTAGCTAAACCTAAACCAGCCACGATTTAAGACTTAAGGTTATTAATCCCACAACGGGGACATGTAACACTGCAGCAGCAGCAGCAGCAGCAAGGGACAGGTGGACAAGCACAGGACACTCTCCATGTAAACAAACCGTATTATTTAAAACACTGCACCATGGAACAGCCCCGAAGTCACCATCACCAAACTCCACCAGACTCCATGTAAATAATCAGGACTTTTAGCGTGTATAGAGCCAGCATATCTCCACCAGACTCCATGTAAATAATCAGGACTTTTAGCGTGTATAGAGCCAGCATATCTCCACCAGACTCCATGTAAATAATCAGGACTTTTAGCGTGTATAGAGTCAGCATATCTCCACCAGACTCCATGTAAATAATCAGGACTTTTAGCGTGTATAGAGTCAGCATATCTCCACCAGACTCCATGTAAATAATCAGGACTGTTAGTGTGTATAGAGCCAGCATATCTCCACCAGACTCCATGTAAATAATCAGGACTTTTAGCGTGTATAGAGCCAGCATATCTCCACCAGACTCCATGTAAATAATCAGGACTTTTAGCGTGTATAGAGCCAGCATATCTCCACATGTAAATGGCTGAATTAAGGGTTTATATCAACCAAACCAGAGTGGTGATTGTTGGAACAGTGGAAAGATGAACCAAGATGGCTTTTGGTAGTTTTATTTAGTTTCTGTCCACTTTGAATGAAGTGTGTTTTACGATGCTAAAATCACTGATTATTTACATGGAGTCTGGTGGAGTTTAGCGAACGTAATTTCGCGGATGTTTTTATGTTGAAAAAAAGGATCTTACTCTTTAACAGAAAGGTCCACACAGGCTAGCTATAGTTAAACCAGCCATGATTCAAGATTTAAGGTTATTAATCTCACAACAAGCACAGGACACTCTCCATGTAAACAACCAGTAGATATAAGTAAAGAGCATACATAGTTTAATGTATTTCGCAGTATTATTGCCTGTTTTATCAGACGACGCTCTCTGTTGTTGTTGTTGTTGTTATAGCTGCTGTCTGTGAGTGGGGAAGATAGCCTGTTATGTATTAATGTATTTAGCCAGCCAGCCCTAAGTGCTGTAGTCATGCATCGGTCATCTTAGGCTGTGACAGCAGGTTTAAGGCTAGCTGTTAGCTGAGTAGCATTGAGCCAGATGAACTCCTGCAGCAGCAGTTTGTTGACATGAAGCATGGCGTCTCTGTCCCAGACTCTGGACATCTTTGGACTGTCTGTGAAGGTCTGACAACAGAATGGGAATGATCCCTACTGAGATGGACCTTTTTGGCCCTTCATCAAGCATTTGTGTTTTTTAAATCATGACTTTATTAGCCTAACTGGGTGGGGAGAAAGCTATGGCTCTCCAGCTTCTCCCGTAGCTCTGAGTAGATGTCCTGCACTGACCGGAGTGGGAGGTAAACTGGGCTAAACCGGGTCTCCCCCAGGCTTCAACCGGGCCAGAGTCCTTTATAACGGCAGTTAGACGGCCCCCGTATTAGTGGCGGGAATCACCAGAGGCCATACAATACCATATCATCACGATACCTATGTCACCATAAAATATTATTGCGATTTTAAACATATTGCAATATTCTGCGATATATTGCAATTTATTACCTTTTTTCCAAACTTCAAATTTTTCCACAATTTCAAGTTATGTGAAAGAGCTCATGAAGAGGCGTACGTACAACACGCCAATTCGTATTCCATTTAGGCGTGTTATCAAGACGCAAAATCGCTTTTTAGCGTGTTTGTCAACGCAATTCGTACGTCACATTTTCGCAATAACACGCAACGTGGCGTGTATGTTTACATCCGCTGTATACAGCGTAGACATACATGCGGATAGCTGAAAATGTGTCCAGATTAGAGCTGTTGAAATTAAGCAAATAATCAATGCATGGAAGCAAAGGGTGGCTACTTTGAAGAATCTAAAATATAAGACATGTTTTCAGTTATTTCACACTTTTTTGTTAAGTACATAATTCCATATGTGTTCATTCATAGTTTTGATGCCTTCAGTGAGAATCTACAATGTAAATAGTCATGAAAATAAAAAGGAAACACATTGAATGAGAAGGTGTGTCCAAACTTTTGGCCTGTACTGTGTATATATATATATATATATATATATATATATATATATATATATATATATATATATATATATATATATATATATATATATAATAACAGATCCATACTTGGCGTCTGTGTACCGATACAGTATTGCCAGGGAAAATATTGCGATACTATGCTGTATCTATTTTCCCCACCCACCCGTACCACGTATTAAAAAATTGTCGGTTTAACCGGGCTCAGGAACATAATTCCAGGTAATGGGCCGGGCTCGGACACAGCGTGCACAGGTTCTAGTAGGCTCGGGGTTGATTTTTTTGGGCCCGATCTGAGCTCAGCTCCCAAGCATGTGCGATGATCAACACAGTGACACAGAATGTGTTCCCAGTAGTAGCCCAATGGTCCGTTGAGTTGGGTTACCATCATCATGCGTGACCCAGTCTATCACACACTCTGCAACTGTCCTTCACATGTTGGTTTTATTTCATACATCTGATTTCAGATGTTGCTAAAGTTGCACTTTTTTAACTGTAAGATTAAAGGGAGAAGAGCTTATTCCTTATTTTATTTTTATTTTTTTATTTAACCTTTATTTAACCAGGAAGAAACTCGTTAAGATTAAAAATCTCTTTTTCAAGAGTGTCCTGGCCAAGGCAGGCAGCAGTACAACCACACATACAGTACAGGCCAAAAGTTTGGACACACCTTCTCATTCAATTTTTTATTAATAAGGGAAATAATTCCACTAATGAACCCTGACAAAGCACACCTGTGAAGGTAAAACCATTTCAGGTGACTACCTCATGAAGCTCATTGAGAGAACACCAAGGGTTTGCAGAGTTATCAAAAAAAAAGCAAAGGGTGGCTACTTTGAAGAATCTAAAATATAAGACATGTTTTCAGTTATTTCACACTTTTTTGTTAAGTACATAATTCCATATGTGTTCATTCATAGTTTTGATGCCTTCAGTGAGAATCTACAATGTAAATAGTCATGAAAATAAAAAGGAAACGCATTGAATGAGAAGGTGTGTCCAAACTTTTGGCCTGTACTGTACATGCAAATACAAAATACACAAAAACACTAAGAACATAGAACAACTGAAAAAGCAAATCCAATCTCAGTCAACCAGAATCCTAAACACATCAGGTAGAACATCTGCAGCCAGATGTCATTCCCTCCAGGTCTAACAACATCCTCTTAAAAGCGACCAATGAGACCAGTTTAGTGAGTTCCATGGATTTTTGCAACTTGTTCCATGCAGAGGGAGCAGCAAACTTAAATGCCTTTTCCCTCCAGCTCAGTTCAAATTGACCTTTGACCTGCTCCTGTTAAACCGAGCTGATCCAGGCTGCTCTTTAAGCACGTGCTGTGTTTACTTTCAGTTTTAGTTTTAGTTTTGGGACTGTATTTGGTGGATGTGTTCCTCCTGAGAGGGACTGTATTTGGTGGATGTGTTCCTCCTCAGAGGGACTGTATTTGGTGGATGTGTTCCTCCTGAGAGGGACTGTATTTGGTGGATGTGTTCCTCCTCAGAGGGACTGTATTTGGTGGATGTGTTCCTCCTGAGAGGGACTGTATTTGGTGGATGTGTTCCTCCTGAGAGGGACTGTATTTGGTGGATGTGTTCCTCCTGAGAGGGACTGTATTTGGTGGATGTGTTCCTCCTCGAGAGGGACTGTATTTGGTGGATGTGTTCCTCCTGAGAGGGACTGTATTTGGTGGATGTGTTCCTCCTCAGAGGGACTGTATTTGGTGGATGTGTTCCTCCTCAGAGGGACTGTATTTGGTGGATGTGTTCCTCCTGAGAGGGACTGTATTTGGTGGATGTGTTCCTCCTGAGAGGGACTGTATTTGGTGGATGTGTTCCTCCTGAGAGGGACTGTATTTGGTGGATGTGTTCCTCCTCAGAGGGACTGTATTTGGTGGATGTGTTCCTCCTCAGAGGGACTGTATTTGGTGGATGTGTTCCTCCTGAGAGGGACTGTATTTGGTGGATGTGTTCCTCCTCAGAGGGACTGTATTTGGTGGATGTGTTCCTCCTCAGAGGGACTGTATTTGGTGGATGTGTTCCTCCTGAGAGGGACTGTATTTGGTGGATGTGTTCCTCCTCAGAGGGACTGTATTTGGTGGATGTGTTCCTCCTGAGAGGGACTGTATTTGGTGGATGTGTTCCTCCTCAGAGGGACTGTATTTGGTGGATGTGTTCCTCCTCAGAGGGACTGTATTTGGTGGATGTGTTCCTCCTCAGAGGGACTGTATTTGGTGGATGTGTTCCTCCTGAGAGGGACTGTATTTGGTGGATGTGTTCCTCCTCAGAGGGACTGTATTTGGTGGATGTGTTCCTCCTCAGAGGGACTGTATTTGGTGGATGTGTTCCTCCTCAGAGGGACTGTATTTGGTGGATGTGTTCCTCCTGAGAGGGACTGTATTTGGTGGATGTGTTCCTCCTGAGAGGGACTGTATTTGGTGGATGTGTTCCTCCTCAGAGGGACTGTATTTGGTGGATGTGTTCCTCCTCAGAGGGACTGTATTTGGTGGATGTGTTCCTCCTCAGAGGGACTGTATTTGGTGGATGTGTTCCTCCTCAGAGGGACTGTATTTGGTGGATGTGTTCCTCCTCAGAGGGACTGTATTTGGTGGATGTGTTCCTCCTCAGAGGGACTGTATTTGGTGGATGTGTTCCTCCTGAGAGGGACTGTATTTGGTGGATGTGTTCCTCCTGAGAGGGACTGTATTTGGTGGATGTGTTCCTCCTCAGAGGGACTGTATTTGGTGGATGTGTTCCTCCTGAGAGGGACTGTATTTGGTGGATGTGTTCCTCCTCAGAGGGACTGTATTTGGTGGATGTGTTCCTCCTGAGAGGGACTGTATTTGGTGGATGTGTTCCTCCTGAGAGGGACTGTATTTGGTGGATGTGTTCCTCCTCAGAGGGACTGTATTTGGTGGATGTGTTCCTCCTGAGAGGGACTGTATTTGGTGGATGTGTTCCTCCTGAGAGGGACTGTATTTGGTGGATGTGTTCCTCCTCAGAGGGACTGTATTTGGTGGATGTGTTCCTCCTCAGAGGGACTGTATTTGGTGGATGTGTTCCTCCTCAGAGGGACTGTATTTGGTGGATGTGTTCCTCCTGAGAGGGACTGTATTTGGTGGATGTGTTCCTCCTGAGAGGGACTGTATTTGGTGGATGTGTTCCTCCTGAGAGGGACTGTATTTGGTGGATGTGTTCCTCCTGAGAGGGACTGTATTTGGTGGATGTGTTCCTCCTGAGAGGGACTGTATTTGGTGGATGTGTTCCTCCTGAGAGGGACTGTATTTGGTGGATGGGTTGGTAGTCTACATCTGGCTTCAGGCTGCTCTACTACTTCATTTGACCTGAACACAGCAGTCAGTGTTACACTATCTGAATAAATAGAGATTTGAGCCTCATTGAAATTAGTTTTGTGTAAATTGTTAATAATTCAGCAGTGGGAAAATAATCGCTAATTGAAAAATTCATTGTTAGTCGTTTAAAAGATTATCGTTTGGTACAGCCAGTGTGTGTGTGTGTGTGTCTGTCTCTGTGTGTGTCTCTGTGTGTGTCTCTCTGTGTGTGTGTGTGTGTGTGTGTGTGTGCGCATAATATATGGTAGTGTTTTTCTTGCGTGTGTTTTATTTAGTATATAGTTAACAATAGTTATTGTAACCTGTCTGCATACATTTCAACATGTTTTTCCTCTCCGACACACACACACACACACACACACACACACACACACAGAGACACACACACACACACACACACACACACACACACACACACACTCAGACACACACACACACACACACACACACACACACACACACAGTCTGGACCGGGGAAGCTGCACCTGAATTGCCCATTTGGATTATTAGTGTCTCTGAATCCGACTCAGACTCTCCCAGAATGCATCAGCCAGAGAGTCAGACAGACTCCTGTAGACAGGTCTCTGGTTAGCCCTTACTTCAGGGATTATTCTCATGTAGATAACACAACACAACACAACATTTGTATATCTTGCACATTTAGGTAGAATCATTTCAGTGCTAGCAGATCAGTTAGCCATCTATTAGAGCTCTAACTGTTGTCATGTGTTTAAGGTTTAGTTTCTATTAGTTTTCTATTAGAGGCCGATATTAGGCATTTTCCAAATTATCGGTATCGGCATTTATAATGGCCAATAAATGAATATTAAAAAAAGTAATAAAAACGGATGACCTTCAACCATGTTATGAGTGTTGGTGTTGCATAGTTTGGCCACCAGAGGGCACTCTACAGCGTCCCTGTTGGCAACTCTTAGATTTTTGTTGTTATTGTTTTTGTTCAAAGGACTTTAAGGTTCATATCTTAAGTTTATATTTTATTTATCAGAAGTTTATTTATTTTAAATATATTATTTTAGAGAGGACTCATAAATAACTACAAATAACTAATGTTAGGGAAATCTGTTTATGTTTTGTAACACATTTCTGGATTTTTAAAAATATATATATCGGCCGATATATCGGAATATCGGATTTTTAAATCACCAAATAGTTGTATCGATATCGGTCTTAAAAATCCTTTATCGGTTGGGCTCTAGTTTCTATTACTATTTAAATGATGGACACTAAATCTGGCTCATATCCTCTGGGGGAATATTGCCCTCTATTTATTTAAAGGAGAAATCCGGCACAAAGGGAACCAAGGGGGTTAATAACGTGTACAGAGTCGAGTGTTCTCTGGGAAATGTTTTCATGCTAATCTAATGCGTCTCTAGCTTTAAATAAGCTACCGCAAACCACTGGTTAGCTGCTAACGCTAGCCTTCGGGGGCAGAGGGTAAATCTCTATTTCTACACCACTAACAAGGCTCCAAATAGCACCACACTTCCACGGTAGCATCATGAGGGTAGGGCTGTGCAATTAATCGACATTTAATCGTGGTGATTGTGATTTCGGCTCCCAACGATCACAGAAAAACAGAATAATCGAGAAAAACTATTATTTAGCTCAGTTACGTTTTGCAAGTAAACTCTTATTTTCTCTTGTCTTCTGAATGAAAAAATAAAGTTTAAATAAGAAAAGTATTACGGCAAAGGTCACAGCTGTGTTTTTTTTTTTTTTACTGTTGATTTTAGTGCTGCCACCTCTTAGTCGATTAGTCGACTAATCGGTCATTTTGGTCTTAGTCCACTAAGATTTCTTTAGTCCATTAGTCATTTTTTATGCTTATTCATGCTTAATTACTCATTTCCAAGAAACTTCTGAGCACATTTCTGGTAAACACAAGATTTAAAGTGGTGCTTTTGCAGGATTAATTGTGGAGAAACTCAGTTTTACAGATGGTTAATTAACTACATTTATATTGTGCTTTTCTAGTCTTAACCACCTCTCAAAGAGCACAGCTCTGTCAATTAAAACAACTAATCCATTAGTCGACAACATCCTATAAGTGTTAGACGACTAAGAATATCTTTAGTCGAGGACAGCCCTAGTTTTTAGAGGAACGTGAGAAGCACATAGTGGGACCACATGCTCAGGTCTGTCTCTGTCTGGGTCTTGTTTGGAGTGAACACACAGAGTTAGTTGGCCCGGCTAAACCACTTCCTCCCTAAAACACCCGAGATCACAGCGCTTCATCGGCCCTGTTATGGCAACACAGCCTCACGCTCGTCTCGGTTATACTCAGGGTCTGAACTTCACACTCGCCAGGCGCCAAATCCAATCCACCTTTATTTATAAAGCACTTTAAAAACAACACGGTTGACCAAAGTGCTGAACACAATCTAAAATAAGCAATAACATATAGTAGTGGCACAATAGAACAATAAAATAGCAATATAAAAAAAATAAAAATCATCCCTCAGACTGAGTTTAAAAGCCAAAGAAAATAAATGAGTTTTAAGACGAGATTTAAAATCGGGAAGAGACTCTGTCTTTTTTCGGTCAGTTTTCGACAGTTTTCTGTCTTTTTTTTCCAGACAGGTTTTCAGTCAGTTTTAGGTCTTTTCTCAGTCAGTTTTAGGTCTTTTCTCAGTCAGTTTTAGGTCTTTTCTCAGTCAGTTTTAGGTCTTTTTTAGGTCTTTTCTCAGTCAGTTTTAGGTCTTTTCTCAGTCAGTTTTAGGTCTTTTTTAGGTCTTTTCTCAGTCTTTTTTAGGTCTTTTTTAGGTCTTTTCTCAGTCAGTTTTAGGTCTTTTTTAGGTCTTTTCTCAGTCAGTTTTAGGTATTTTCTCAGTCAGTTTTAGGTCTTTTTTAGGTCTTTTCTCAGTCAGTTTTAGGTCTTTTCTCAGTCAGTTTTCTTTTTTTTTTCACTCTGGTTTTCAGTCAGTTTTAGGTCTTTTTTAGGTCTTTTCTCAGTCAGTTTTAGGTCTTTTCTCAGTCAGTTTTAGGTCTTTTCTCGGTCAGTTTTAGGTCTTTTTTAGGTCTTTTCTCAGTCAGTTTTAGGTCTTTTTTAGGTCTTTTCTCAGTCAGTTTTAGGTCTTTTCTCAGTCAGTTTTCTTTTTTTTTTCACTCTGGTTTTCAGTCAGTTTTAGGTCTTTTTTAGGTCTTTTCTCAGTCAGTTTTAGGTCTTTTCTCAGTCAGTTTTAGGTCTTTTCTCAGTCAGTTTTAGGTCTTTTCTCAGTCAGTTTTAGGTCTTTTCTCAGTCAGTTTTAGGTCTTTTTTAGGTCTTTTCTCAGTCAGTTTTAGGTCTTTTTTAGGTCTTTTCTCAGTCAGTTTTAGGTCTTTTCTCAGTCAGTTTTAGGTCTTTTTTAGGTCTTTTCTCAGTCAGTTTTAGGTCTTTTTTAGGTCTTTTCTCGGTCAGTTTTAGGTCTTTTTTAGGTCTTTTCTCAGTCAGTTTTAGGTCTTTTTTTAGGTTTTTTCTCAGTCAGTTTTAGGTCTTTTCTCAGTCAGTTTTAGGTCTTTTCTCAGTCAGTTTTAGGTCTTTTCTCAGTCAGTTTTAGTGCTTTTTTAGGTCTTTTCTCAGTCAGTTTTAGGTCTTTTCTCAGTCAGTTTTAGGTCTTTTTTAGGTCTTTTCTCGGTCAGTTTTAGGTCTTTTTTTTAGGTTTTTTCTCAGTCAGTGTTAGGTCTTTTCTCAGTCAGTTTTAGGTCTTTTCTCAGTCAGTTTTAGGTCTTTTCTCAGTCAGTTTTAGTGCTTTTTTAGGTCTTTTCTCAGTCAGTTTTAGGTCTTTTCTCAGTCAGTTTTAGGTCTTTTTTAGGTCTTTTCTCAGTCAGTTTTAGGTCTTTTTTAGGTCTTTTCTCGGTCAGTTTTAGGTCTTTTTTTAGGTTTTTTCTCAGTCAGTTTTAGGTCTTTTCTCAGTCAGTTTTAGGTCTTTTCTCAGTCAGTTTTAGGTCTTTTTCAGTCAGTTTTAGTCTTTTTAGGTCTTTTTCTCAGTCAGTTTAGGTCTTTTCTCAGTCAGTTTTAGGTCTTTTTTCAGTCAGTTTTTAGGTCTTTTTAGGTCTTTTTCTCAGTCAGTTTTAGGTCTTTTTTTAGGTTTTTTCTCAGTCAGTTTTAGGTCTTTTCTCAGTCAGTTTTAGGTCTTTTCTCAGTCAGTTTTAGGTCTTTTCTCAGTCAGTTTTCTTTTTTTTTCACTCTGGTTTTCATTCAGTTTTAGGTCTTTTCTCAGTCAGTTTTAGGTCTTTTTTAGGTCTTTTCTCGGTCAGTTTTAGGTCTTTTTTAGGTCTTTTCTCAGTCAGTTTTAGGTCTTTTTTATGTCTTTTCTCAGTCAGTTTTAGGTCTTTTCTCAGTCAGTTTTAGGTCTTTTTTTAGGTCTTTTCTCAGTCAGTTTTAGGTCTTTTCTCAGTCAGTTTTAGGTCTTTTTTAGGTCTTTTCTCAGTCAGTTTTAGGTCTTTTTTAGGTCTTTTCTCAGTCAGTTTTAGGTCTTTTCTCAGTCAGTTTTAGGTCTTTTCTCAGTCAGTTTTTAGGTCTTTTTTTAGGTCTTTTCTCAGTCAGTTTTAGGTCTTTTTCTCAGTCAGTTTTAGGTCTTTTTCTCAGTCAGTTTTAGGTCTTTTTTAGGTCTTTTTCTCAGTCAGTTTTCTTTTTTTTTTCACTCTGGTTTTCATTCAGTTTTAGGTCTTTTCTCAGTCAGTTTTAGGTCTTTTCTCAGTCAGTTTTAGGTCTTTTCTCAGTCAGTTTTAGGTCTTTTTTAGGTCTTTTCTCAGTCAGTTTTCTTTTTTTTTTCACTCTGGTTTTCATTCAGTTTTAGGTCAGTTTTCTGTCTGTTTTCACGTATGTGTATTTTTTTAGGCAGCCACTACTTCCCACCCCAACCATAAAGTTTTTGGATGTTTTAAAGAAAACAGAATCTATTCTTTTAGCCGGTAGATTTATCTGAGTCAGACAGTTAATTTGGGACACTGGTTTCATTTTATTTCCTTTCCTTTCTCTCCGGCAGAACCGGCAGAAAACTTCCGGGAAATCCTTCAAAATGTGGCCAAACCACACGGAGTCAGTAACATGCGCAAACTGGGCCACCTGAACAACTTCATAAAGGTAAGGAGAGAACAAGCCCCGCTCCTTCCTGTGTGTAAGTCCCGCCCCTCCCTGTGTCCACCGCGGGACTATTCAGTTAAAATGTGTCCACTAGTGAACCAGGAGAGACAGATAATGTTCTGATGCTGTTAGAACTGAGACATGAGTCACACAGCAAAGATACGTTGGGCCGGCCCGTATTGGTGGCGAGAGTCACCAGAGGCCGTACAATGCTACCATATCATCCCACGATACCTATGTCGCCATAAAAAATATTATTGCGATTTTAAACATATTGCTAGTATTCTGCGATATATTGCTAATTTATTACCTTTTTCCAAACTTCAGAATTTTCCACAATTTCAGAAGTTATGTGAAAGAGCTCATGAGAAGAGGCGTGCGTACAACACGCCAGTCGTGTCCATTTAGGCGTGTTGTCAAGACGCCCAAAAATCGCTTTTAGCGTGTTTGTCAACGCAGTGCGTGCGTCACATTTTCGCAATAACCTTGCATGGCATTGGCGTGTATGTTTACATCCGCTGTATACGGCGTGCAGGCATACATGCGGATAGCTGTCTGTCGGAATTCGAGCAGCAGAAATTAAAGCAAAGCCAATCAAGTGCATGGAAGCAAGCAAGGTTTGGCTGCTTTGAAGAATCTAAAATATAAGACATGTTTCAGTTATTTCACACTGTTAAGTACCTTAATTCCTTATGTGATCATACATCGGTTTTGATGCCTACTAGTGAGAATCTACAATGTAAATAGTCATGAAAAGCAAGGAAACACATTGAATAGAAGGGTGTGTCCAAACTTTGGCCTTACTGTAATATATATATATATATATATATATGTATATATATATATCTCTCTATATATATCTATCTATATATATATATATATATATATAATAACAGATCCATACTTGGCGTCTGTGTGCCGATACAGTATTGCCAGGAGAAAATATTGCGTCTATGCTGTATCTATTTCCCCACCCACCCATACCGCGTATTTCAAAAAGTAGTCGGTTTAGCCGGACTCAGGAACATAATTCAGGTAATGGGCCGGGCTGGACACGCGATCACAGAGTTCTAATGAAGCTGGGGTTGATTTTTTTGGGCGTCTCGAGCTCAGCTCCCAAGCATGTGCGATGATCAGCACAGTGACGCAGAATGTGTTCCCCAGTAGTAGCCCAATGGTCAGTTGAGTTGGGTTTACCATCATCATGCTGTGACCCAGTCTATCACCTCTCTGACACCTGTCACATCTTTAGTTTATACCATCTCTGATTTCAGATGTTGCTAAAGATGCACTTTTAACTGTAAGATTAAAGGGAGAAAGAGCTTATTCCTTATTTTATTTTATTTTTTATTTAACCTTTATTTAGCCAGGAAGCTTCGTTAAGATTAAAAATCTCTTTTCAAGAGTCTCTGGCCAAGGCAGGCAGTATTACCACACCATACAGGTACAGGCCAAAAGTTTGGACACACCTTCTCATTCAATTTTTTTATTAATAAGGAAATAATTCCACTAATGAACCCTGACAAAGACACACCTGTGAAGGTAAAACCATTTCAGGTGACTACCTCATGAAGCTCATTGAGAGAACACCAAGGGTTTGCAGAGTTATCAAAAAAAAGCAAGGGTGGCTACTTTGAAGAATCTAAAATATAAGACATGTTTCAGTTATTTCACACTTTTTGTTAAGTACATAATTCCATATGTGTTCATTCATAGTTTTGATGCCTTCAGTGAAGTCTACAATGTAAATAGTCATGAAAATAAAAAAGGAGGCGCATTGAATGAGAAGGTGTGTCCAAACTTTTGGCCTGTACTGTACATGCAAATACAAAATACACAAAAACACTAAGAACATGAGAACAACTGAAAAAGCAAATCCAATCTCAGTCAACCAGAATCCTAAACACATCAGGTAGAACATCTGCAGCCAGATGTCATTCCCTCCAGGTCTAACAACATCCTCTTAAAAAGCGACCAATGAGACCAGTTTAGTGAGTTCCATGGATTTTTGCAGCTTGTTCCATGCAGAGGAGCAGCAAACTTAAATGCCTTTATCTCAGCTCAGATTTCGTGACCTTTGACTCGCTCCTGTTAAACCGAGCTGATCCAGAGCTGCTCTTTAAGCACGTGCTGTGTTTCACTTTCAGTTTTAGTTTTAGTTTTGGGACTGTATTTGGTGGATGTGTTCCTCCTCAGAGGGACTGTATTTGGTGGATGTGTTCCTCCTCAGATGGACTGTATTTGGTGGATGTGTTCCTCCTGAGAGGGACTGTATTTGGTGGATGTGTTCCTCCTCGAGAGGGACTGTATTTGGTGGATGTGTTCCTCCTCAGAGGGACTGTATTTGGTGGATGTGTTCCTCCTCGAGAGGGACTGTATTTGGTGGATGTGTTCCTCCTGAGAGGGACTGTATTTGGTGGATGTGTTCCTCCTGAGAGGGACTGTATTTGGTGGATGTGTTCCTCCTGAGAGGGACTGTATTTGGTGGATGTGTTCCTCCTCAGAGGGACTGTATTTGGTGGATGTGTTCCTCCTCGAGAGGGACTGTATTTGGTGGATGTGTTCCTCCTGAGAGGGACTGTATTTGGTGGATGTGTTCCTCCTGAGAGGGACTGTATTTGGTGGATGTGTTCCTCCTGAGAGGGACTGTATTTGGTGGATGTGTTCCTCCTCGAGAGGGACTGTATTTGGTGGATGTGTTCCTCCTCAGAGGGACTGTATTTGGTGGATGTGTTCCTCCTCAGAGGGACTGTATTTGGTGGATGTTCCTCCTCAGAGGACTGTATTTGGGGATGTGTTCCCTCCTCAGAGGGACTGTATTTGGTGGATGTGTTCCTCCTGAGAGGGACTGTATTTGGTGGATGTGTTCCTCCTCAGATGACTGTTTTTGGTGGATGTGTTCCTCCTGAGATGGACTGTATTTGGTGGATGTGTTCCTCCTCAGAGGGACTGTATTTGGTGGATGTGTTCCTCCTCAGAGGGACTGTATTTGGTGGATGTGTTCCTCCTGAGAGGGACTGTATTTGGTGGATGTGTTCCTCCTCAGAGGGACTGTATTTGGTGGATGTGTTCCTCCTCAGAGGGACTGTATTTGGTGGATGTGTTCCTCCTCAGAGGGACTGTATTTGGTGGATGGGTTCCTCCTGAGAGGGACTGTATTTGGTGGATGGGTTCCTCCTCAGAGGGACTGTATTTGGTGGATGTGTTCCTCCTGAGAGGACTGTATTTGGTGGATGTGTTCCTCCTCAGAGGGACTGTATTTGGTGGATGTGTTCCTCCTCAGAGGGACTGTATTTGGTGGATGTGTTCCTCCTCAGAGGGACTGTATTTGGTGGATGTGTTCCTCCTCAGAGGGACTGTATTTGGTGGATGTGTTCCTCCCTCAGAGGGACTGTATTTGGTGGATGTGTTCCTCCTCAGAGGGACTGTATTTGGTGGATGTGTTCCTCCTCGAGAGGGACTGTATTTGGTGGATGTGTTCCTCCTCAGAGAGGACTGTATTTGGTGGATGTGTTCCTCCTGAGAGGGACTGTATTTGGTGGATGTGTTCCTCCTGAGAGGGACTGTATTTGGTGGATGTGTTCCTCCTGAGAGGGACTGTATTTAGTGGATGTGTTCCTCCTCAGAGGGACTGTATTTGGTGGATGTGTTCCTCCTGAGAGGGACTGTATTTGGTGGATGTGTTCCTCCTGCAGAGGGACTGTATTTGGTGGATGTGTTCCTCCTCAGAGGGACTGTATTTGGTGGATGTGTTCCTCCTCAGAGGGACTGTATTTGGTGGATGTGTTCCTCCTCAGAGGGACTGTATTTGGTGGATGTGTTCCTCCTCAGAGGGACTGTATTTGGTGGATGTGTTCCTCCTCAGAGGGACTGTATTTGGTGGATGTGTTCCTCCTGAGAGGGACTGTATTTGGTGGATGTGTTCCTCCTGAGAGGGACTGTATTTGGTGGATGTGTTCCTCCTCAGAGGGACTGTATTTGGTGGATGTGTTCCTCCTGAGAGGGACTGTATTTGGTGGAAGGGTTCCTCCTCGAGAGGGACTGTATTTGGTGGATGTGTTCCTCCTCAGAGGGACTGTATTTGGTGGATGTGTTCCTCCTCAGAGGGACTGTATTTGGTGGATGTGTTCCTCCTCAGAGGGACTGTATTTGGTGGATGTGTTCCTCCTCAGAGGGACTGTATTTGGTGGATGTGTTCCTCCTCAGAGGGACTGTATTTGGTGGATGTGTTCCTCCTCAGAGGGACTGTATTTGGTGGATGTGTTCCTCCTGAGAGGGACTGTATTTGGTGGATGTGTTCCTCCTGAGAGGGACTGTATTTGGTGGATGTGTTCCTCCTGAGAGGGACTGTATTTGGTGGATGTGTTCCTCCTCAGAGGGACTGTATTTGGTGGATGTGTTCCTCCTGAGAGGGACTGTATTTGGTGGATGTGTTCCTCCTCAGAGGGACTGTATTTGGTGGATGTGTTCCTCCTCAGAGGGACTGTATTTGGTGGATGTGTTCCTCCTGAGAGGGACTGTATTTGGTGGATGTGTTCCTCCTCAGAGGGACTGTATTTGGTGGATGTGTTCCTCCTCAGAGGGACTGTATTTGGTGGAAGGGTTCCTCCTCGAGAGGGACTGTATTTGGTGGATGTGTTCCTCCTCAGAGGGACTGTATTTGGTGATGTGTTCCTCCTGAGAGGGACTGTATTTGGTGGATGTGTTCCTCCTGAGAGGGACTGTATTTGGTGGATGTGTTCCTCCTGAGAGGGACTGTATTTGGTGGATGTGTTCCTCCTGAGAGGGACTGTATTTGGTGGATGTGTTCCTCCTGAGAGGGACTGTATTTGGTGGATGTGTTCCTCCTGAGAGGGACTGTATTTGGTGGATGTGTTCCTCCTAGAGGGACTGTATTTGGTGGATGTGTCCTCCTCAGAGGGACTGTATTTGGTGGATGTGTTCCTCCTGAGAGGGACTGTATTTGGTGGATGTGTTCCTCCTGAGAGGGACTGTATTTGGTGGATGTGTTCCTCCTCAGAGGGACTGTATTTGGTGGATGTGTTCCTCCTCAGAGGGACTGTATTTGGTGGATGTGTTCCTCCTCAGAGGGACTGTATTTGGTGGATGTGTTCCTCCTCAGAGGGACTGTATTTGGTGGATGTGTTCCTCAGAGGGACTGTATTTAGTGGATGTGTTCCTCCTCAGAGGGACTGTATTTGGTGGATGTGTTCCTCCTCAGAGGGACTGTATTTGGTGGATGTGTTCCTCCTCAGAGGGACTGTATTTGGTGGATGTGTTCCTCCTCAGAGGGACTGTATTTGGTGGATGTGTTCCTCCTCAGAGGGACTGTATTTGGTGGATGTGTTCCTCCTCAGAGGGACTGTATTTGGTGGATGTGTTCCTCCTCAGAGGGACTGTATTTGGTGGATGTGTTCCTCCTCAGAGGGACTGTATTTGGTGGATGTGTTCCTCCTGAGAGGGACTGTATTTGGTGGATGTGTTCCTCCTGAGAGGGACTGTATTTGGTGGATGTGTTCCTCCTGAGAGGGACTGTATTTGGTGGATGTGTTCCTCCTCGAGAGGGACTGTATTTGGTGGATGTGTTCCTCCTGAGAGGGACTGTATTTGGTGGATGTGTTCCTCCTCAGAGGGACTGTATTTGGTGGATGTGTTCCTCCTGAGAGGGACTGTATTTGGTGGATGTGTTCCTCCTCAGAGGGACTGTATTTGGTGGATGTGTTCCTCCTCAGAGGGACTGTATTTGGTGGATGTGTTCCTCCTCAGAGGGACTGTATTTGGTGGATGTGTTCCTCCTGAGAGGGACTGTATTTGGTGGATGTGTTCCTCCTGAGAGGGACTGTATTTGGTGGATGTGTTCCTCCTGAGAGGACTGTATTTGGTGGATGTGTTCCTCCTCGAGAGGACTGTATTTGGTGGATGTGTTCCTCCTGAGAGGGACTGTATTTGGTGGATGTGTTCCTCCTGAGAGGGACTGTATTTAGTGGATGTGTTCCTCCTCAGAGGGACTGTATTTGGTGGATGTGTTCCTCCTGAGAGGGACTGTATTTGGTGGATGTGTTCCTCCTGAGAGGGACTGTATTTGGTGGATGTGTTCCTCCTCGAGAGGACTGTATTTGGTGGATGTGTTCCTCCTGAGAGGGACTGTATTTGGTGGATGTGTTCCTCCTGAGAGGGACTGTATTTAGTGGATGTGTTCCTCCTCAGAGGGACTGTATTTGGTGGATGTGTTCCTCCTCAGAGGGACTGTATTTGGTGGATGTGTTCCTCCTCAGAGGGACTGTATTTGGTGGATGTGTTCCTCCTCAGAGGGACTGTATTTGGTGGATGTGTTCCTCCTCAGAGGACTGTATTTGGTGGGTGTGTTCCTCCTCAGAGGGACTGTATTTGGTGGATGTGTTCCTCCTCAGAGGGACTGTATTTGGTGGATGTGTTCCTCCTCAGAGGGACTGTATTTGGTGGATGTGTTCCTCCTCAGAGGGACTGTATTTAGTGGATGTGTTCCTCCTGAGAGGGACTGTATTTGGTGGATGTGTTCCTCCTCAGAGGGACTGTATTTGGTGGATGTGTTCCTCCTCAGAGGGACTGTATTTGGTGGATGTGTTCCTCCTGAGAGGGACTGTATTTGAGTGGATGTGTTCCTCCTGAGAGGGACTGTATTTGGTGGATGTGTTCCTCCTCAGAGGGACTGTATTTGGTGGATGTGTTCCTCCTCAGAGGGACTGTATTTGGTGGATGTGTTCCTCCTCAGAGGGACTGTATTTAGTGGATGTGTTCCTCCTCAGAGGGACTGTATTTGGTGGATGTGTTCCTCCTCAGAGGGACTGTATTTGGTGGATGTGTTCCTCCTCAGAGGGACTGTATTTAGTGGATGTGTTCCTCCTCAGAGGGACTGTATTTGGTGGATGTGTTCCTCCTCAGAGGGACTGTATTTGGTGGATGTGTTCCTCCTCAGAGGGACTGTATTTGGTGGATGTGTTCCTCCTCAGAGGGACTGTATTTGGTGGATGTGTTCCTCCTCGAGAGGGACTGTATTTGGTGGATGTGTTCCTCCTGAGAGGGACTGTATTTGGTGGATGTGTTCCTCCTCAGAGGGACTGTATTTGGTGGATGTGTTCCTCCTGAGAGGGACTGTATTTGGTGGATGTGTTCCTCCTCAGAGGGACTGTATTTGGTGGATGTGTTCCTCCTGAGAGGGACTGTATTTGGTGGATGTGTTCCTCCTCGAGAGGACTGTATTTGGTGGATGTGTTCCTCCTCAGAGGGACTGTATTTGGTGGATGTGTTCCTCCTCGAGAGGGACTGTATTTGGTGGATGTGTTCCTCCTCAGAGGGACTGTATTTGATGTGTTCCTCCTCAGAGGGACTGTATTTGGTGGATGTGTTCCTCCTCAGAGGGACTGTATTTGGTGGATGTGTTCCTCCTCAGAGGGACTGTATTTGGTGGATGTGTTCCTCCTCAGAGGGACTGTATTTGGTGGATGTGTTCCTCCTCAGAGGGACTGTATTTGGTGGATGTGTTCCTCCTCAGAGGGACTGTATTTGGTGGATGTGTTCCTCCTCAGAGGGACTGTATTTGGTGGATGTGTTCCTCCTGAGAGGGACTGTATTTGGTGGATGTGTTCCTCCTCAGAGGGACTGTATTTGGTGGATGTGTTCCTCCTGAGAGGGACTGTATTTGGTGGATGTGTTCCTCCTGAGAGGGACTGTATTTGGTGGATGTGTTCCTCCTCAGAGGGACTGTATTTGGTGGATGTGTTCCTCCTCAGAGGGACTGTATTTGGTGGATGTGTTCCTCCTCAGAGGGACTGTATTTGGTGGATGTGTTCCTCCTCAGAGGGACTGTATTTGGTGGATGTGTTCCTCCTGAGAGGGACTGTATTTGGTGGATGTGTTCCTCCTCAGAGGGACTGTATTTGGTGGATGTGTTCCTCCTGAGAGGGACTGTATTTTGTGGATGTGTTCCTCCTCAGAGGGACTGTATTTGGTGGATGTGTTCCTCCTCAGAGGGACTGTATTTGGTGGATGTGTTCCTCCTCAGAGGGACTGTATTTGGTGGATGTGTTCCTCCTGAGAGGGACTGTATTTGGTGGATGTGTTCCTCCTCAGAGGGACTGTATTTGGTGGATGTGTTCCTCCTGAGAGGACTGTATTTAGTGGATGTGTTCCTCCTGAGAGGACTGTATTTGGTGGATGTGTTCCTCCTCAGAGGGACTGTATTTGGTGGATGTGTTCCTCCTCAGAGGACTGTATTTGGTGGATGTGTTCCTCCTCAGAGGGACTGTATTTGAGTGGATGTGTTCCTCCTCAGAGGGACTGTATTTGGTGGATGTGTTCCTCCTCAGAGGGACTGTATTTGGTGGATGTGTTCCTCCTCAGAGGACTGTATTTGGTGGATGTGTTCCTCCTGAGAGGGACTGTATTTGGTGGATGTGTTCCTCCTCAGAGGGACTGTATTTGGTGGATGTGTTCCTCCTCAGAGGGACTGTATTTGGTGGATGTGTTCCTCCTGAGAGGGACTGTATTTGGTGGATGTGTTCCTCCTCAGAGGGACTGTATTTGGTGGATGTGTTCCTCCTGAGAGGGACTGTATTTGGTGGATGTGTTCCTCCTGAGAGGGACTGTATTTGGTGGATGTGTTCCTCCTGAGAGGGACTGTATTTGGTGGATGTGTTCCTCCTCAGAGGGACTGTATTTGGTGGATGTGTTCCTCCTCGAGAGGGACTGTATTTGGTGGATGTGTTCCTCCTGAGAGGGACTGTATTTGGTGGATATGTTCCTCCTCAGAGGGACTGTATTTGTGATGTGTTCCTCCTCAGAGGGACTGTATTTGGTGGATGTGTTCCTCCTCAGAGGGACTGTATTTGGTGGATGTGTTCCTCCTCAGAGGGACTGTATTTGGTGGATGTGTTCCTCCTCAGAGGGACTGTATTTGGTGGATGTGTTCCTCCTCAGAGGGACTGTATTTGGTGGATGTGTTCCTCCTCAGAGGACTGTATTTGGTGGATGTGTTCCTCCTCAGAGGGACTGTATTTGGTGGATGTGTTCCTCCTCAGAGGGACTGTATTTGGTGGATGTGTTCCTCCTCGAGAGGGACTGTATTTGGTGGATGTGTTCCTCCTCAGAGGGACTGGATTTGGTGGATGTGTTCCTCCTCAGAGGGACTGTATTTGGTGGATGTGTTCCTCCTCGAGAGGGACTGTATTTGGTGGATGTGTTCCTCCCTCAGAGGGACTGTATTTGGTGGATGTGTTCCTCCTGAGAGGGACTGTATTTGGTGGATGTGTTCCTCCTCAGAGGGACTGTATTTGGTGGATGTGTTCCTCCTGAGAGGGACTGTATTTGGTGGATGTGTTCCTCCTGAGAGGGACTGTATTTGGTGGATGTGTTCCTCCTCAGAGGGACTGTATTTGGTGGATGTGTTCCTCCTCAGAGGGACTGTATTTGGTGGATGTGTTCCTCCTCAGAGGGACTGTATTTGGTGGATGTGTTCCTCCTGAGAGGGACTGTATTTGGTGGATGTGTTCCTCCTCAGAGGGACTGTATTTGGTGGAAGGGTTCCTCCTGCAGAGGGACTGTATTTAGTGGATGTGTTCCTCCTCAGAGGGACTGTATTTGGTGGATGTGTTCCTCCTGAGAGGGACTGTATTTGGTGGATGTGTTCCTCCTCAGAGGGACTGTATTTGGTGGATGTGTTCCTCCTCAGAGGGACTGTATTTGGTGGATGTGTTCCTCCTCGAGAGGACTGTATTTGGTGGATGTGTTCCTCCCTGAGAGGGACTGTATTTGGTGGATGTGTTCCTCCTGAGAGGACTGTATTTGAGTGGATATGTTCCTCCTCAGAGGGACTGTATTTGGTGGATGTGTTCCTCCTGAGAGGGACTGTATTTGGTGGATGTGTTCCTCCTGAGAGGGACTGTATTTGGTGGATGGGTTGGTAGTCTACATCTGGCTTCAGGCTGCTCTACTACTTCATTTGACCTGAACACAGCAGTCAGTGTTACACTATCTGGAATAAATAGAGATTTGAGCCTCATTGAAATTAGTTTTGTGTAAATTGTTAATAATTCAGCAGTGGGAAAATAATCGCTAATTGAAAAATTCATTGTTAGTCGTTTAAAGATTATCAGTTTGTACAGTTAGTGTGTGTGTGTGTGTGTCTGTCTCTGTGTGTGTCTCTGTGAAACTTTCGTGTGTGTGTGTGTGTGTGCTAGCATAATATATGGTAGTGTTTTTCTCTATGTGTTTTATTTAGTATATAGTTAACAATAGTTATTGTAACCTGTCTGCATACATTTCAACATGTTTTTCCTCTCCGACCACACACACACACACACACACACACACACACACACAGAGAGACACACACACACACACACACACACACACACACACACACACACACACAGACACACACACACACACACACACACACACACACACACACACACAGTCTGGACCGGGAAGCTGCACCTGAATTGCCCATTTTGGATTATTAGTGTCTCTGAATCCGACTCAGACTCTCCCAGAATGCATCAGCCAGAGAGTCAGACAGACTCCTGTAGACAGGTCTCTGGTTAGCCCTTACTTCAGGGATTATTCTCATGTAGATAACACAACACAACACAACATTTGTATATCTTGCACATTTAGGTAGAATCATTTCAGTAGCTAGCAGATCAGTTAGCCATCTATTAGAGCTCTAACTGTTGTCATGTGCTTCTAAGGTTTAGTTTCTATTAGTTTTCTATTAGAGGCCGATATTAGGCATTTTCCAAATTATCGGTATCGGCATTTATAATGGCCAATAAATGAATATTAAAAAAAGTAATAAAAACGGATGACCTTCAACCATGTTATGAGTGTTGGTGTACGATAGTTTGGCCACCAGAGGGCACTCAGTCCCTGTTGGCAACTCTTAGATTTTTTGTTGTTATTGTTTTTGTTCAAAGGACTTTAGGGTTCATATCTTAAGTTTATATTTTATTTAATGTAGTTTATTTATTTTAAATATATTATTTTAGAGAGGACTCATAAAATAACTACAAATAACTAATGTTAGGGAAATCTGTTTATGTTTTGTAACACATTTCTGGATTTTTAAAAATATATATCGGCCGATATATCGGAATATCGGATTTTTAAATCACCAAATAGTTGTATCGATATCGGCCTTAAAAATCCTTATCGGTTGGGCTCTAGTTTCTATTACTATTTAAATGATGGACACTAAATCTGGCTCATATCCTCTGGGGGAATATTGCCCTCTATTTATTTAAAGGAGAAATCCGCACAAAGGGAACCAAGGGGGTTAGCCAACGTGTACAGAGTCGAGTGTTCCCTGGGACATGTTTTCATGCTAATCTAATGCGTCTCTAGCTTTAAATAAGCTACCGCAAACCACTGGTTGGCTGCTCTACGCTAGCCTTCGGGGGCAGAGGGTAAATCTCTATTTCTACACCACTAACAAGGCTCCAAATGGCACCACACTTCCCACGGTAGCATCATGAGGGTAGGGGCTGTGCAATTAATCGACATTTAATCAGTGGTGATTGTGATTTGACTCACAACGATCACAGAAAAACAGAATAATCGAGAAAAACTATTATTTAGCTCAGATTACGTTTTGCAAGTAAACTCTTATTTTCTCTTGTCTTCTGAATGAAAAAATAAAGTTTAAATAAGAAAAGTATTACGGCAAAGGTCACAGCTGTGTACTGTTGATTTTAGTGCTGCCACCTCTTGAGTCGATTGAGTCGACTAATCGGTCATTTGGTCTTAGTCCACTAAGATTTCTTTAGTCCATTAGTCATTTTTTATGCTTATTCATGCTTAGTACTCATTTCCAAGAAACTTCTGAGCACATTTCTGGTAAACACAAGATTTAAAGTGGTGCTTTTTGCAGGATTAATTGTGGAGAAACTCAGTTTTACAGATGGTTAACTACATTTTATATTGCGCTTTTCTAGTCTTAACCACCTCTCCAAAGAGCACAGCTCTGTCAATTAAATCAAACTAATCCATTAGTCGACTAAATCCTATAAGTGTTGAGGCGACTAAGAATATCTTTAGTCGAGGACAGCCTAGTTTTTAGAGGACACGTGAGAAGCACATGGTGGGACCACATGCTCAGGTCTGTCTCTGTCTGGGTCTTGTTTGGAGTGAACACACTAGAGTTAGTTGGCCCGGCTAAACCACTTCCTCCCTAAAACACCCGAGATCACAGCGCTTCATCGGCCCTGTTACTGGCAACACAGCCTCGCTCGTCTCGGTTATACTCAGGTCTGAACTTCACACTCGCCAGGGCGCCAAATCCAATCCACCTTTGTTTATAAAAGCACTTTAAAAACAACACGGTTGACCAAAGTGCTGAACACAATCTAAAATAAGCAATAACATATAGTAGTGGCTAATAGAGACAATAAAATAGCAATATAAAAAAATAAAAAATCATCCCTCAGACTGAGTTTAAAAGCCAAAGAAAATAAATGAGTTTTAAGACGAGATTTAAAATCGGGAAGAGACTCTGTCTTTTTCGGTCAGTTTTCGACAGTTTTCTGTCTTTTTTTTTCCAGACAGGTTTTCAGTCAGTTTTAGGTCTTTTCTCAGTCAGTTTAGGTCTTTTCTCAGTCAGTTTAGGTCTTTTCTCAGTCAGTTTTAGGTCTTTTTGGGTCATTTTCTAGTCAGTTTTTAGGTCTTTTCTCAGTCAGTTTTCTCGAGGTCTTTTTAGGTCTTTTCTCAGTCTTTTTAGGTCTTTTTGTAGGTCTTTTCTCAGTCAGTTTTAGGTCTTTTTAGGTCTTTTTCTCAGTCAGTTTTAGGTATTTTCTCAGTCAGTTTTAGGTCTTTAGGTCTTTTCTCAGTCAGTTTTAGGTCTTTTCTCAGTCAGTTTTCTCTCTCTCTGGTTTTCAGTCAGTTTTTAGGTCTTTTTAGGTCTTTTCTCAGTCAGTTTTAGGTCTTTTCTCAGTCAGTTTTAGGTCTTTTCTCGGTCAGTTTTAGGTCTTTTTAGGTCTTTTCTCAGTCAGTTTTTAGGTCTTTTTTAGGTCTTTTTCTCAGTCAGTTTTTAGGTCTTTTCTCAGTCAGTTTCTTTTTTTTCACTCTGGTTTTCAGTCAGTTTTTAGGTCTTTTAGGTCTTTTCTCAGTCAGTTTTAGGTCTTTTTCTCAGTCAGTTTTAGGTCTTTTCTCAGTCAGTTTTAGGTCTTTTCTAAGTCAGTTTTAGGTCTTTTCTCAGTCAGTTTTAGGTCTTTTTTAGGTCTTTTTCTCGGTCAGTTTTAGGTCTTTTTTAGGTTTTTTCTCAGTCAGTTTTAGGTCTTTTCTCAGTCAGTTTTAGGTCTTTTTAGGTCTTTTCTCAGTCAGTTTTAGGTCTTTTTTTAGGTCTTTTCTCAGTCAGTTTTAGGTCTTTTTAGGTCTTTTCTCAGTCAGTTTTAGGTCTTTTTTAGGTCTTTTTCTCAGTCAGTTTTAGGTCTTTTCTCAGTCAGTTTTAGGTCTTTTCTCAGTCAGTTTTAGGTCTTTTCTCAGTCAGTTTTAGTGCTTTTTTTAGGTCTTTTCTCAGTCAGTTTTAGGTCTTTTCTCAGTCAGTTTTAGGTCTTTTTTAGGTCTTTTCTCAGTCAGTTTTAGGTCTTTTTTTAGGTCTTTTTCTCAGTCAGTTTTAGGTCTTTTCTCAGTCAGTTTTAGGTCTTTTCTTAGTCAGTTTTAGGTCTTTTTCTCAGTCAGTTTTAGTGCTTTTTTAGGTCTTTTCTCAGTCAGTTTTAGGTCTTTTCTCAGTCAGTTTTAGGTCTTTTTTAGGTCTTTTCTCAGTCAGTTTTAGGTCTTTTTAGGTCTTTTCTCGGTCAGTTTTTAGGTCTTTTTCTCAGTCAGTTTTAGGTCTTTTTTTAGGTCTTTTCTCAGTCAGTTTTAGGTCTTTTCTCAGTCAGGTTTAGGTCTTTTTCTCAGTCAGTCTTTTTTTCTGTCATTCAGTTTTAGGTCTTTTTCTCAGTCAGTTTTAGGTCTTTTTAGGTCTTTTCTCGGTCAGTTTTAGGTCTTTTTAGGTCTTTTCTCAGTCAGTTTTAGGTCTTTTTTATGTCTTTTCTCAGTCAGTTTTAGGTCTTTTCTCAGTCAGTTTTAGGTCTTTTTAGGTCTTTTCTCAGTCAGTTTTAGGTCTTTTCTCAGTCAGTTTTAGGTCTTTTTTAGGTCTTTTCTCAGTCAGTTTTAGGTCTTTTTTAGGTCTTTTCTCAGTCAGTTTTAGGTCTTTTCTCAGTCAGTTTTAGGTCTTTTCTCAGTCAGTTTTAGGTCTTTTTTAGGTCTTTTCTCAGTCAGTTTTAGGTCTTTTCTCAGTCAGTTTTAGGTCTTTTCTCAGTCAGTTTTAGGTCTTTTTTAGGTCTTTTCTCAGTCAGTTTTCTTTTTTTTTTCACTCTGGTTTTCATTCAGTTTTAGGTCTTTTCTCAGTCAGTTTTAGGTCTTTTCTCAGTCAGTTTTAGGTCTTTTCTCAGTCAGTTTTAGGTCTTTTTTAGGTCTTTTCTCAGTCAGTTTTCTTTTTTTTTTCACTCTGGTTTTCATTCAGTTTTAGGTCAGTTTTCTGTCTGTTTTCACGTATGTGTATTTTTTTAGGCAGCCACTACTTCCCACCCCAACCATAAAGTCTTTGGATGTTTTAAAGAAAACAGAATCTATTCTTTTAGCCGGTAGATTTATCTGAGTCAGACAGTTAATTTGGGACACTGGTTTCATTTTATTTCCTTTCCTTTCTCTCCGGCAGAACCGGCAGAAAACTTCCGGGAAATCCTTCAAAATGTGGCCAAACCACACGGAGTCAGTAACATGCGCAAACTGGGCCACCTGAACAACTTCATAAAGGTAAGGAGAGAACAAGCCCCGCCCCTTCCTGTGTGTAAGTCCCGCCCCTCCCTGTGTCCACCGCGGGACTATTCAGTTAAAATGTGTCCACTAGTGAACCAGGAGAGACAGATAATGTTCTGATGCTGTTAGAACTGAGACATGAGTCACACAGCAAAGATACGTTCTATCACTCACGCACATACAGACACACAGAGACACACACACAGAGACACACACACAGAGACACACACACAGAGACACACACACAGAGACACACACACAGAGACACACACACAGAGACACACACACAGAGACACACACACAGACACACACACACAGAGACACACACACAGAGACAGACACACAGAGACACACACACAGAGACACACCCACCGAGACACACACACAGACACACATACGCACGCACGCACACACACACACATACGCACGCACGCACGCACGCACACAGAGACACACATACAGAGACACGCACACAGAGACACACACACAGAGACACACACACAGAGACACACACACACACACACACAGAGACACACACACAGAGACACACACACAGAGACACACACACACACACACACAGGGACACACACACAGGGACACACACACAGAGACACACACACAGACACACACACACACAGACACACACACGCACGCACACACACAGACACACACACAGACACACACACGCACACACACACACACACAGACACAGAGAGACACAGACAGACAGACAGACACGCGCGCGCACACACACACACACATGCTGAGAGAGACACACACACACATACTGAGAGAGACACACACGCACACACACACACACACATACTGAGAGACACACACACACACACACACACACAC
>JABUOV010000110.1:57500-62500 GCA_025617405.1 Perca schrenkii | reverse complement strand
ACGAAGAAATCATTATTTGGTAAGTGGTGTGTGTCTCTGTGTTTCTCTCTGTGTGTGTGTGTGTCTCTGTCGGTCTGTCTGTGTGTGTGTGTGTGTGTGTGTGTGTGTCTGTCTAGTTCCCAGCAGACATAATAATATATCCTGTATTTACATCCATGGAATATATCGTCTGCATTTAACCTTTCCTAACTATTGTCCGGCGCTACGATTTAAAGGAATATTTCACAGCTGGAAAGCTGAATATATCTTTAAATTGTGTCACTTATGTAGTAGAAATGTGAAAAAAAAATTGAAATTGGTGCCTTCTAGGCCGAGAAAAGCCAGAAAATGTGTTTTTGTCTTATATGGATGAAAAACACCAAATCCCAGAATGCACCTGCTTCACTGCTTTGAGTCCACTCCCAAGCCACGCCTACCGCTTGACAGACAGACAGACCGAGGCATTCAACTCAACTCAAGCGTGTTTTATTATCATTTCAACCATATACACGAAACAACGTTTCATCGTGACTCAAGTGATGTTTCACATTTAACATAAATAAAAATGACATTATATAGAAACGACATACGAAACAGGCTACATTTAGTACACACACTTTATAGGCTCCGTAAAGTTCAGCTAAAGCATACTAGCATTAGCGCTTGGTGGGCTGTAAAGACCGAGCATAAACACAGCCGTGAATTAGCGTGCAATGTAGAATGGTCGGCATTTAACAGTCACAAACTCCACCAGCAGTTAGCAGTTAAGATACAAATCACCACATTGCTGCAGCGCTGCGCGTTAACACAGCCCACCTTACCCGGCGACAGAGCATCGCTAGCTCGGAGGGCTAGCAGGCCTGGTAGCTGGACAGTCCGGTACACTATTCAGCCATGTTTCCACAACAACAAAAACACAGCAGTCTCTGAACACACGTTGGGAGTTTCGTTGAAGTTGGATATAGTCCAGTTTGTGATCTAAATGAGCGGACACTTGCAAGCAGGATCCGTAAAGTTCAGCTAACGCATGCTAGCATTGGTGTAGCTAAACACCGAGTATAAACACAGCCGTGAATTAGCGTGGAATGTCGAATGGTCGGCATTTAACAGTCACAAGCTCCACCAGCAGTTAGCAGTGGCTAGTTGGATTTCATTTCTACACCAGTCCGTTTAACACAGCCCACCTCCACGGGCCGGCGAGAGCAGCCTGGTAGCTGAATAGTCCCGGTGCCGGTACACTGTTGTTCAGGCATGTTTCCACAGCAGTCTCTGAACTGAGCAGTCTTGGGAGTTTCGTTGAAGGAGGATTCCAGCTTGTTGTTTAATGAGCAGACACTTGCAAGCAGGATGGATTGGACAGGTGGACGGCTAGCGTTAGCTTTCCACCTAGCCGACGAGGAAGTCCTCTAGCCGGGTAGCGGCATCGAGCGACACCGCTGGTCTCCGTGCAGGCGAAGCTCACGCAGTGTGCCGAGTATTCCTTCTGTAATAACGTTTCCTGCATATTCTCCGATCATTACCGATGTATCCCGGTGGTACACACGTCCGGTAGTTTGAATGCAGATAATTGTTGTAAATGTTTGCTGCTGAAAACCGAGAGCCTGTTTAGCGAAGATTCAAGATGGCTGACAGTCGTTTTCATTCGAAATACCTCGGCTAGACTCGGCAGTCCAACCCCCCTGTGGGCGTGTTGAAAAAATGCGGAAGTAGATCCTACTACCGGCTGTAGTCTCTTGCCTCTGGCCCAAAGAAATCTTCCGATGACGCAAAAATCGTCATTTTACGTCATCGGAAGATTTTTTCCCAGACCCCCCAATGCAGAGATCTCCCCTCTCAGGGGGGACATGAGGGAGGGAAGCACGGTCATTCAGAAATACTATCGGGTTTCTACTGATACAAAGCTGAATGCTAAATCGGTGAAGTATCCCTTTAAACAGATTTCAGACTTAATGTCTAAAGGGTCATTTAGGTTCTTCTAAACATGGATCCTATTTCCCCATTGGTCCAGTATTGAGCGTGAACACTGTAACCAAAGTCCACCAGACTCCATGTAAATAATCAGGACTTTTAGCGTGTATAGAGCCAGCATATCTCCACATGTAAATGGGTGAATTAAGGGTTTATTTCAACCAAACCAGAGCGGTGATTGTTGGAACAGTGGAAAGATGAACCAAGACGGCTTTTGGTAGTTTTATTTAGTTTCTGTCCACTTTGAATGAAGTGTGTGTTTACGATGATAAAAGTCCTGATTATTTACATGGAGTCTGGTGGAGATATGCTGGCTCTATACACGCTAAAAGTCCTGATTATTTACATGGAGTCTGGTGGAGATATGCTGGCTCTATACACGCTAAAAGTCCTGATTATTTACATGGAGTCTGGTGGAGTTTGGTGATGGTGATTTCGGGGCTGTTTCATGTTAAACTAAAAGGATCTTACTCTTTAACTAAAAGGTCTATCTCTGTAGGGATCCATCCCATAATGTTGTCAGGCACTTATAATAATAATCTGAACAGAACTTGTAGTGGACTCTAACTGCTGCTGAACATTAGTCCTGTAGGGTTACATTACAGCTCGGTTCTGGTTTAATACTGGACCAGTTTCACAGATTATTGTTCACATGCGACACTCATACACAGAGACGAGGGAACATAGAGCCCACTAAGTCTTATTAAATTTTATCTTATGTTGGTTTTGCATTCTTGGACTCATGTTGTGTGTGTGTGTGTGTGTGTGTGTTTTCCAGTCTGCGACTGGCTCTTCTGAATGAGGCGAAGGAAGTGCGTGCGGCGGGCCTGCGGGCGCTGCGTTACCTCATCAGAGACACCAGCGTGCTGCAGAAGGTCCTCCGGCTGCAGGTGGACTACCTGATAGCCAGGTGAGATCTGCTCGGACCAATCAGGCTTGATATGAACTCTCCTGGTGTCCTCGGGGCTAATCTGACCCACTTTCTAAAAGTTTCTATATCAGAAATGTGGGTTTCTATCAACCAAATGTTAAAACAAAGTAACGTGGAAGTTAGATACACCATCAGTTCACTACTTTCACTGAATCTGGATGTTTAGTCCATTTTATAGCACGTAGAGACAAAGTGATAAAATAAGTTTGGAAAATGTAGGACAAAAATGTCGAAAGCTTTAAAGAAAAGTCACATGACACAGACACAGAGACAGACACACACAGAGACAGAGACAGACACAGAGACAGACAGACAGACACAGAGACAGACACACACACAGAGACAGACAGACACAGAGACAGACACACACACACAGACAGAGACAGACACACACACAGAGACAGACAGACAGATACACAGACACACGCACACAGACACACGCACACACACAGACTGACACACACACACACAGACAGACACACAGATACACAGACACACACAGACAGACACACACAGACAGACACACGCACACACACAGACTGACACACACACACACACACAGACAGACACACACACAGACAGACACATAGACACACACACACAGAAACAGACACACACACACAGACACACACAGAAACAGACACACACAGAAACAGACACACAGACACACACACACAGACACACACACACACACACACACACACAGAGACAGACAGAAACAGACACACACACACAGACACACACACACTGAGACAGACACACACACACACACACACATATACATACACACACACACACACACACACACACAGAGACAGACACACACACACATATACAGAGACACACACATATACATACACACACACACATATACACAGACACAGAGACACACTCTAATTTACTTGGGTTTCTTGTGGGAAAAGCTTTAAAAAAAAAAAAGAAAATGTCAAAAAAGCAGAAAATTATTCACAGAAACTTTGATCAAAGGACAACCAAAACTTTTTTTAAAAATTGTGTGTGTGTGTGTGTGTGTGTGTGTGTGTGTGTGTGTGTGTGTCACTGTGTGTGTGCGTGTGTGTGTTCAGATGCATCGACATCCAGCAGAGCAACGAGGGCGAGAGGACTCAGGCTCTGAGGCTCGTCAGAAAGGTAACGTCTCACCTTCTTATTCTGGTTTTTATACGTTTTAAAAAAGAGCCTCAAATACTAGTATCTATATCTGAGAGTATCATACACTGATCTAATACCTCTAATACTAGTATCTATATCTGAGAGTATCATACACTGATCTAATACCTCTAATACTAGTATCTATATCTGAGAGTATCATACACTGATCTAATACCTCAAATACTAGTATCTATATCTGAGAGTATCATACACTGATCTAATACCTCTAATACTAGTATCTATATCTGAGAGTATCATACACTGATCTAATACCTCTAATACTAGTATCTATATCTGAGAGTATCATACACTGATATAATACCTCAAATACTAGTATCTATATCTGAGAGTATCATACACTGATATAATACCTCTAATACTAGTATCTATATCTGAGGGTATCATACACTGATATAATACCTCTAATACTAGTATCTATATCTGAGAGTATCATACACTGATCTAATACCTCTAATACTAGTATCTATATCTGAGAGTATCATACACTGATCTAATACCTCTAATACTAGTATCTATATCTGAGAGTATCATACACTGATATAATACCTCTAATACTAGTATCTATATCTGAGAGTATCATACACTGATCTAATACCTCAAATACTAGTATCTATATCTGAGAGTATCATACACTGATATAATACCTCTAATACTAGTATCTATATCTGAGAGTATCATACACTGATCTAATACCTCTAATACTAGTATCTATATCTGAGAGTATCATACACTGATCTAATACCTCTAATACTAGTATCTATATCTGAGAGTATCATACACTGATCTAATACCTCTAATACTAGTATCTATATCTGAGAGTATCATACACTGATCTAATACCTCTAATACTAGTATCTATATCTGAGAGTATCATACACTGATATAATACCTCTAATACTAGTATCTATATCTGAGAGTATCATACACTGAT
>JABUOV010000110.1:45000-47500 GCA_025617405.1 Perca schrenkii | reverse complement strand
TGTCTCTGTGTGTGTGTGTCTGTGTGTGTCTGTGTTTGTGTGTGTGTGTGTGTGTGTGTGTGTCCCATGTAATGTATCCCTAGTGCGTGATCTCACATACTCGGTGATATCGAGAAGAGAGATAGAGAAACAGGAAGCAGACATGTTGTAGATGCGACCGGAGCCGAGTTGGTGGGATAAGTTTAACTTTCTGTATGGAGTGTGTGTCTGACAGCTGTGATGTCATTGCCCCCCCCAGAAAGGCTTGTTGGAGGTGTTATATGAGATCTTCAGGCTCCCCGTGCCCATCGCTACTCCAGACTTCACCGAAGCGCTGCTAAGTGTTGGTGAGAGATCTTATGTATCGATCTGTGTCTTTGTGCCATCACCATGGATCACCAATGTCTAAAGTTCTATATTCTGATGTTTTGGGACTCTTTCAACACGAAAGGTTTAAAAATCTGGTGCATCAGGACTGTTCAGGTTATAGCCGCTCAGAGCACCGATTTTCTGCATTTTTTTATTGCTTTTTCTGACAGTTTTCTGAGTTTTTGTTACTTTTTGGTTACTTTTTCAGAGTTTTTGTTACTTTTTGGTTACTTTTTCAAAGTTTTTGGTTACTTTCTCAGAGTTTTTGTTACTTTTTCAGAGTTTTTGTTACTTTTTCAGAGTTTTTGTTACTTTTTCAGAGTTTTGGTTACTTTTTCAGAGTTTTGGTTACTTTTTGGTTACTTTTTCCGAGTTTTGGTTACTTTTTCAGAGTTTTTGTTACTTTTTGGTTACTTTTTCAGAGTTTTGGTTACTTTTTCAGAGTTTTTGTTACTTTTTGGTTACTTTTTCATAGTTTTTTGTTACTTTTTCAGAGTTTTGGGTTACTTTTCAGTTACTTTTTCATAGTTTTTGTTACTTTTTGTCTCTTTCTCGAGGTTGTTTTCTTCATTAGGCCTTGGGCAGGGCATTCAGAAGTCAAACTAAGAGTTTACAGTCTCTTCCACCTTCACTGAGAACCCAAACGAGTCCATATTTCAGACTCAAAATCAAAGCCGATCTCTGCTTCTTACCACGTTTTTGCACTTTTTTTGTTGTTGCTTTTTTAACATGTTTGATGCTTTTTTTTTTTAGATGTTTTTGAGGCTTTTTTGTCAGAGTTTTTTATGAATAAGTCCATGTTTGGGACGTTCAGTGAGAGCTAATGTTTGCTGTGCCCGTCCTCAGACCCCGCCAGGTTCCAGGACACCTGGAGACTCTCTGACGGGTTTCTGGCTGCCGAGGCCAAAGTCATCCTCCCCCACCGGGCCCGCTCCAGGTGAGAAGGAACAGGTCGTCTGTCTGTCTGTCCGTAGAGACTGGCATGGGGTACTTTCCATAATATCATCTCTCAAACTCAAACCAGCTATTAGGCTAACTGACATAAGACCATGCCAATCTCTAGGTATGGTGAAGGGTATGTGATGATGTGGGGGGGCTATTTTAATTCCAAAGGCCAAGGGAACTTTATCAGGATGCATAGTATCCTGGATCCATGAAATAACTGGCCTTTAAAAATAAAAATCTGCCTGCCTCTATGGGAATTTAAAGGTCTAAAAAGTCTCTTTTATATAGACCTTAGTGGTCCCCTAATACTGTATCTGAAGTCTCTTTTATATAGACCTTAGTGGTCCCCTAATACTGTATCTGAAGTCTCTTTTATATAGACCTTAGTGGTCCCTCTAATACTGTATCTGAAGTCTCTTTTATATAGACCTTAGTGGTCCCCCTATTACTGTATCTGAAGTCTCTTTTTATATAGGCCTTAGTGGTCCCTTAATACTGTATCTGAAGTCTCTTTTATATAGGCCTTAGTGGTCCTTTAATACTGTATCTGAAGTCTCTTTTATATAGGCCTTAGTGGTCCCCTATTACTGTATCAGAAGTCTCTTTTATATAGGCCTTAGTGGTCCCCTAATACTATATCTGAAGTCTCTTTTATATAGACCTTAGTGGTCCCCTAATACTGTATCTGAAGTCTCTTTTATATAGACCTTAGTGGTCCCCTAATACTGTATCTGAAGTCTCTTTTATATAGACCTTAGTGGTCCCCTAATACTGTATCTGAAGTCTCTTTTTATATAGACCTTAGTGGTCCCCTAATACTGTATCTGAAGTCTCTTTTATATAGACCTCAGTAGTCCCCTAATACTGTATCTGAAGTCTCTTTTATATAGACCTTAGTGGTCCCCTAATACTGTATCTGAAGTCTCTTTTATATAGACCTTAGTGGTCCCCTAATACTATATCTGAAGTCTCTTTTATATAGACCTTAGTGGTCCCCTAATACTGTATCTGAAGTCTCTTTTATATAGACCTTAGTGGTCCCCTAATACTGTATCTGAAGTCTCTTTTATATAGGCCTTAGTGGTCCCCTAATACTGTATCTGAAGTCTCTTTTTATATAGACCTTAGTGGTCCCCTAATACTGTATCTGAAGTCTCTTTTATATAGACCTTAGTGGTCCCCTAATACTGTATCTGAAGTCTCTTTT